>JAVLUX010000029.1:33400000-33625000 GCA_032164185.1 Moxostoma hubbsi | reverse complement strand
TGCAGATGTGGCCAGGGCAATAAATTGCAATGTCCATACTGTGAGACACTTGAGACAGCGCTACAGGGAGACAGGAAGGACAGCTGATCATCCTCACAGTGGTAGACCACGTGAAATAACACCTGCACAGGATCGTTACATCCAAATATCACACCTGCGGGACAGGTACAGGATTGCAATAACAACTGCCCGAGATACACCAGGAACGCACAATCCCTCCATCAGTGCTCAAATTGTCTGCAATAGGCTTAGAGATTCTGGATTGAGGGCTTGTAGGCCTGTTGTAAGGCAGGTCCTTACCAGACATCACCGGCTACAACGTCGCCTATGGGCACAAACCCATCTTCGCTGGACCATACAGGAATGGCAAAAAGTGCTCTTCACTGATGAGTCACGGATTTGTCTCACCAGGGGTGATGGTTGGACTCTCGTTAATCGACAAAGGAATGAGGATTACACCGAGGCCTGTACTCTGGAGCAGGATCAATTTGGAGGTGGAGGGTCTGTCATGGTCTGGGGTGGTGTGTCACAGCATCATCGGACTGTTGTTGTCATTGCAGGCAATCTCAACGCTGTGTGTTACAGGGAAGACATCCTCCTCCCTCATGTGGTAACCTTCCTGCAGGCTTATCCTGACATGACACTCCAGCATGATAATGCCACCAGCCATATTGCTCGTTCTGTGCATGATTTCCTGCAAGACAGGAATGTCTTGGGTAAGCCTACTCTTCCACCAAGGCATTTGCAAGTTCCTGGACATTTCTTGGGGGAATGGCCCTAGCCCTCACCCTCCGATCCAACAGGTCCCAGATGTGCTCAATGGGATTGAGATGCGGGCCCTTCGCTGGCCATGGCAGAACACTGACATTTTCAAGAACTGGCAAATCTGGTGCAGTCCATGAGGAGGAGATGCACTGCAGTACTTAATGCAGCTCGTGGCCACACCAGATACTGAATGTTACTTTTGATTTTGATCCCCCACCCCTTTGTTCAGGGACACATTATTCAATTTCTGTTATTCACTTGTCTGTGAAACTTGTTCAGTTTATGTCTTAGTTGTTGAATCTTTATGTTCATACAAATATTTACACATGTTAAGTTTGCTGAAATTAAAAGCAGTTGAAAGTGAGAGGATGTTTATTTTTTTGCTGAGTTTACTTTAAGTTTGCTCTTTCCTTTAGTTAATTATTACACAGGCGTTCAGTCTCACATATATTGGGCTGGTTGGTTTCTTCCTTCTATGTTGTGGGAATCGTAATGATGGTCTGTGAGGCAAAAGTGCATGTTTGTTTGGATTAGATATTTCCAAAAGCGTTCTTCAAATGATGAAGGGACTTAGTGTTCCCACACTTTTTGTCTAATGACCTTTAATGACTTTTCAATGTCCTTTCCAGTCATTTGTGATTACTGGATAAGGATTTTAAAAAATCATTCAAATTCAGACAAATTCTCTAATGTATAATTTAAACCAATTTTTTAATGATTTGACCAACTCATTGAAAAGAACTATTTGCTCAAAAATTGGACATCACTATGGCTTGCGTCCAAGTTTACTCAATGTAAGAGCAATTTATAGTTAAAGAAACATTTTAAATTTACATTAATTTTCCAGACCAAGAAAACACAATTATTTCACATACAGCTTGGTAGTGTCTAATAGGCCTATTTATTCTCATATGAGATAAATAATTCCTTTGTTTTCAAGGGCTCATTTAATCAGTTATGTATTTCAGGCTATAAAATGCATTGCTGGACTACTTTCAATTGATCCTATGCTTTCACATCCATTAAAAATAAATTAATAAAGAACAGAGAACATTTTACTTGCCTTTTGTGACAAATACCTATTAAAGAGAAAGGAGAGAAAGAATAAAAGCATCTGCAATACATAGGACTGTTAAACAAACCATTTTATATCTTAAATGAATGGCTCGTATTTAAAAGCTTCACTACAATTTTCTGGCATTGGGTGATAACTGTTTTATGATTTATGTTAGTCACGCCAAGATAAGTGCATACGTGCTCGAAGAGTCACTGCCACTGTTTTCCCTGATCCTCCTCGTTTTGCTCTTTGGACCAGAAAAGAGAGCACAGACGATTATTTACATGCCAATTTCCCTCCAAAATGCAAGCTTTAATTTGTTTATTTCCAATAATTACTAAGACACATTTCTCAGACAAATTTCCCTTTACTTAATTAATTTCAATGTTATCTGAGTATGAAAGCAATACTGCTGGTGCTTATTTAATGTAACTTGTTATGAAATGATGCTATGAGAGTATTTTGGGTTCTGGGAATAAATGTAATCAATGTAATTATAGCAGTTAACAAGACCATTAGACTGACATTAGATTAATATAAATGCTGGGCTGTAACAAAGAAAGCTAATAGACAATACTTTACTAGTATTAGTCTAAGTAGTGGAACTTGAGACCCTTGAGATGCTTTAAATGGTCATTATGTGTCTCATTGGCCACATTCCCTAAACACTTCCTGTTGTCCTATTTTTTTCCTGATTTCCATGTTAAGTCAAAAACAGTCCAAATAGGTTACAAAGATTCTGGGAAAGCAGATAAGAATGCATTTCTGTCAACTTTTCACATAAAAAATTTGGCATGTTTTTCTTACTGTTTTAGGTTTCTCTTTTACACTAGTGTGCTATTTTGTTGGGCTCTCACAATACCCAGAATACAGCATCATAGTTAATGTGATTATTTTAAGGGATAGTTCACAGAAATGTTTTAATTCTCTCATCATTTACTCACTTTCAGCTATCCTATATGTATATGACTTTCTTCTGCTGAACACAAATTAAGATTTTTAGAAGAATATCAAAGCTCTGAAGGTCCATCTCATTTTTTAATCTTGCAGGGGATTGGTGACCAGACCTTTCAAGCTCCACAAATCACATAAAGGCACCATAAAGTAATCCATATGATGCCAGTTGTTTAATCTTTGTCTTCAAAGTGATAAGTTAATATCCTATTAAACTGTAGGCCTATATATGTATGTATATACTGTTAAAGGAAGCTCTATTTCTGCATATAGTCAGAATTAATTCAGTTGCTCAGTCCCAATGCAATCACTAATGTCAAATAAAAATTGACAACAAAAGGGCACATCAGGACATTTATGAGATTCCTATGGCAGTGCATTATGTTAAGTCAGAACATGCTTAAAGGGATAGTTCACCAAAAAAAACAAAAAAAAAAAACAACACAATTCTGTCATTTACTTACCCTCATGTAGTTCCAATCCCATATGACTTGTGTTCTTCCATGGAACACAAATAGAAATGTTAGGCAAAATGTAAGTCTCAATAACCTTCACTTTCATTGCAAAAAAGAAATACACATTTAGAAAAAACGTGAGTAAATGATCATAGAAATGTAATTATTGGGTGAACTATCCCTATAAGGCACATTAATCCACTAACCTCTCACTGTCAACCAGACCTTGTAACAATGCATCAAGTCGCTCTCGAGCTCCAGGAGCCCCAGCATCAGCAAATGAACACCACATATACAGGTGCTGGTCATATAATTAGAATATCATCAAAAAGTTGATTTATTTCAGTAAATCCATTCAAAAAGTGAAACTTGGATATTATATCCATTCATTACACACAGACTGATATATTTCAAATGTTTATTTCATTTAATTGTGATGATTAATACTGACAACTAATTAAAAAGTATGAACATGAAAAGTATGAGCATGTACAGCACTCAATACTTAGTTGGGGCTCCTTTTGCCTGAATTACTGCAGCAATGCAGCGTGGCATGGAGTCGATCAGTCTGTGGCACTGCTCAGGTGTTATGAGAGCCCAGGTTGCTCTGATAGTGGCCTTCAGCTCTTCTGCATTGTTGGGTCTGGCGTATCGCATCTTCCTCTTCACAATACCCCATAGATTTTCTATAGGGTTAAGGTCAGGCGAGTTTGCTGGCCAATTAAGAACAGGGATACCATGGTCCTTAAACCAGGTACTGGTAGCTTTGGCACTTTTAGTAGCTTTTTGGTAGCTTTTTGTGTGCAGATGCCAAGTCCTGTTGGAAAATGAAATCTGCATCTCCATAAAATTGGTCAGTAGCAAGAAGCATGAGGTGCTCTAAAACTTCCTGGTAGACGGCTGCGTTGACCTTGGACCTCAGAAAACACAGTGGACCAACACCAGCAGATGACATGGCACCCCAAACCATCACTGACTGAGGAAACTTTACACTGGACTTCAAGCAACGTGGATTCTGTGCCTCTCCTCTCTTCCTCCAGACTCTGGGACCTTGATTTCCAAAGGAAATGCAAAATTTACTTTCATCAGAGAACATAACTTTGGACCACTCAGCAGCAGTCCAGGTGAGACGCTTCTGACGCTATGTCTTGTTCAAGAGTGGCTTGACACAAGGAATGCGACAGCTGAAACCCATGTCTTGCATATGTCTGTGCGTGGTGGTTCTTGAAGCACTGACTCCAGCTGCAGTCCACTCTTTGTGAATCTCCCCCACATTTTTGAATGGGTTTTGTTTCACAATCCTCTCCAGTGTGCGGTTATCCCTATTGCTTGTACACTTTTTTCTACCACATCTTTTTCTTCCCTTCGCCTCTCTATTAATGTGCTTGGACACAGAGCTCTGTGAACAGCCAGCCTCTTTAGCAATGACCTTTTGTGTCTTGCCCTCCTTGTGCAAGATGTCAATGGTTGTCTTTTGGACAGCTGTCAAATCAGCAGTCTTCCCCGTGATTGTGTAGCCTACAGAACTAGACTGAGAGACCATTTAAAGGCCTTTGCAGGTGTTTTGAGTTAATTAGCTGATTAGAGTGTGGCACCAGGTGTCTTCAATATTGAACCTTTTCACAATATTCTAATTTTCTGAGATACTGATTTTGGGGTTTTCATTAGTTGTCAGTTATAATCATCAAAATTAAAAGGAATGAACACTTGAAATATATCAGTCTGTGTGGAATGAATGTATACATTATAGAAGTTTCACTTTTTGAATGGAAATACTTAAATAAATCAACTTTTTGATGATATTCTAATTATATGACCAGCACCTGTATGCATATATCTGAACAGCATCCATACAAAAATACAAAGAAGCATAACTCAAAAACATTCCAAATACTTAAAATCCAAAATGTCATGTGAAGCTTTTGGTGTGCACCCTCACCTGTTTTCTCAGTCTTGATTTTACAATGAAGCATTATACAGGGATCCTCTTCCTTCACTTTCATTCAGCTGAGGATATAACGACTTAAGTTATTCACTACTTGATTCATTTACTTACTTTTATTATAAAATATGTGTACATTTGAGTAAATTATATATACTTGTAAAATATTACAATCATTACTATTATTTTGTTGGTTAAACGTGCACTCAGTAATGTTTTAGTTCATATTGTCTAGGATTTACACTGACACCTAGTGGCTTGGATGCAGCAGTATTCAAAATCAATGGTTTTCAGTTACAGATAGGGGTGTAACGGTACTCGTTTTCCTACCGGACATTTTCGGTATGGGTCATTCGGACTGTGTATCGAATGAATGCAGTGCTATTTAACCACTGCACGTGCGGAACTACTTTGTGTGCACAATATAATTGGAAACTCAAGAGATTCCCCTCTAGCAACTTTCGTAGTTATGCCTCCACTATTATTAAAGTCTCCAAAGTTTGGGAACATTATGGTTTCTAATTTAACTACAATGACGATGGAGAAAGGCAGGTAAATCGGATGAAAGCTATTTGCCAGCATTGTTCAACTGCAGGTCGATAAGTAGCAGGATGTACGTCGAACTTGCTCACTCATTTGAGACAACATCACCCAAATGTGAACATCACTGGTATAAGGAAAAACTGAGTGGAGTGCAAATCCAGCTCACCATGGCATTTAAGCAGCCTCTCGCTAACAATTCTGACTGGGCCAAAGCTATAACTATTGCCACAGGCGTTTTTATAGCAGCGGATATGCGACCATATTCTGTTGTCGAGAACATGTTGAACGTAATCAAGCTCAGTTATGAACTTCACAATGGGAGACATTGTTAGTGCCAGCAGATCTACCCTTTCTGAAAACAACATGGACAAGTATTTTTTCTGGACAAAAAAAAAACAAAACAAAACGTTAATATACAATGAATCGCAGTACAAGCCGGGACTGTTGCACAGTCATAATGTGACGCTGAAAGCTGCCAATGATACAAGTACAGTTCGTTTTCTAAATGCTGCACCTTAATGAATATTTATTTTATTATATTTTTATTTATTTGATAGAATATTTATTTTGATTTTAAGTAAATGTTCCTTTTTTTATTAGTAGGTTGCAGCAGTATTGACAGACTTTTTTAAAGAAAGACATAGCCATAGTTTGTTCAGTAAACCACTTATTAATAAAACAAGAAACTTTACCAAAAACATTTCGCACCTAGTTACAGAAGTCATTGTAGAAATGTACTATTCAGTTAGTCATGATTAATTTAATCCAAGTGTGAAAGTGTCCAATAACAAGGCAGTTACTGAGATTGAGCCTGTAGTATTTGGCTGGTCATGTGATCCTAACATGGCAGCCCCCATGAGGGGACCCTCTCCATGCAGAATAAAACAGCTTTTATAAGGTTACCGATATGACTGGTGTCTTCATATTAATGTGAGTGCCCATGATTTCCTACATATGTTTCAAAATTACAAATAATTTATTTTGGTATTCAAATTGTTTAATGAGGGGGGGAAAATTGTACACCTTTAAGAACTGTGCTTGAAGTGACATTTAAAACAACACCACTTGCAACACATTTACAATTACTTTACAAAGGAAAACGTATACAACTGGGAAAACACAGGATGTATGAAAACTAAGTGAAAACAATGAGCGTATTATTTTGCTAATCGGCTCTCATGACTTAAACAGCTGGCGTTTGCTAGCCACAAAACACTAAAATTTTTGTTTTACGACATTAAATAACTTCTACATGAATACGTATATAATAATACAATGCTGTAAATATCAATACGTGTTAATAACGTTTAATGATCACAAAATTAACCCTTATTCATCTTTAACTGTTTAGCTGAGAGACTGACGAGGCGCCTCATCTGTTTCATCTGTCTCAATTCGACATTCCTCTTCCACGCGCAATGACGTTTCTGGCTCGTTATTGGACGCAGCGGATGGGCGTGTATCACTCTTATTGGTTCGTATTGATGTCGATCACAAAATACGAAACAGTATTGGCTGTTGAACGGGCTTCGTCGACAATGTAAACAAAGTCGTTTCTGACTACATTTCCAGAGTAAGCAGAGATACTTTTCTTGAGAAATATCAAAATATGTGGCGTATTTATATTCAGTTGTGGTTATTTTTATATGTTGTTTTTATTCGTATTTAATTTAGCTTATGGCATATTAATAAGTGTATTATTTTGAGCTAAACGAGTGTTTAATCCCTTAGTAACGTAAACGCGACGGTTAAGAGGCAGTTCAGGTTCATGCAACATTCAGTTCATAATACAGTTTGTTGTTTTCGTTTAGGTTATCACTGACACAAAAGTATGATGAAACTCCACTTGCATTTTGTGGTTTAGATTGAGCAGAAAGCAAGGGATCTAGGTGATTTGCATGCTATTCGAGGATAATGTGGTGTGTCTGATCAGTTTGACATTCAAAATTTCTGTCCCCTTTTTCTCAGTGGTGCAGCTGTTTTCACAAGACAGAATCCATTTCCGCCGGATCCTCCTTTGCCAAAAGCCACTGCAGACCATCTAGAGCAAGAACAATCTTAAAGCATCGAAAAAAGCTTGTGAGAGAAATTATTTGTGTAGTGTAAATTGCTTTACACTAAATGCAGTATAATAATAACAACCTTTATGTAGCGCCTTTAAAAGTAGCTTCTCAAGGCGCTTTACACAGTAAAATCAAACATAAGAATACAAAACATTAGGATTAATGAAATATATACACTGGCAGCCAAAAAAAAGAATATATTTTGTTCGAATCTATACAGGCCCCATTTCCAGCAGCCATCACTCCAACACCTTATCCTTGATTAATCATTCTAAATTGCTAATATGGTACTAGAAAATCACTTGCCCATTATATCAAACACAGGTGAAAGCTATTTGGTTTGTTAAATGAAGCGAAACATTGTGTTAGTTTTTGAGTTGCCACAATATGCAATAATCTAGCATGTACATAAGTACATCAGAGTCTCTAGTGTGAGAAATAGACACCTCACATGTCCTCCGCTGACAGCTTCATTGAATTCTACACGCTCAACACCAGTTTCATGTACAACAGTAAAGGGAAGTCTCAGGGGTGCAGGCCTTATGGGAAGAATTGCAAAGAAAAAGCCACTTTTGAAACTGAAAAACAAATAGAAAAGGTAAGAGTGGGCAAAGAAACACAGACATTGGACAACAGAAAAGAGTGTTATGGATCTTTAACCCATTGAGCTTTTGTGGGATCAGCTAGACTATTAGGTGTGCGAGAATTGCCTGACAAAACAGCCACATCTATGGCAAGTGCTACAGAAAGCGTGGTGTAAACTGTCACCAGAGTATCTGGACAAACTGACATCTAGAATACCAAGGATCTGCAAAGCTGTCGTTGCTGCACGTGGAGGATTTTTTGATGAGAACTCTTTGAAGTAGTTAATTTATTTATTTTCAAATTTTAATAGTAATTTTTCACATTATTAATCTCCTGACTATACATTGTGATCGGTTGCATGCCACTTTGGTTAATAAAAGTACCAATTTCTTTCCATAAGTGCAAAATCTGTACATTATTCCAAACTTTTGGCCGCCAGTGTAAATATGCACATCAAAATGCATTTAATAATAAATCAGAAACACAATAAAACATGCATATGAGAATATATAACATAAAAAATATAAAAACAAAACTAAAACAATCAATTAAAAGCTAACCTGAAGAAGTATGATTTTAGATGAGATTTTAAAAAGATGAAAAAGCCCCATCTCCCATGGAATGTAAACGAGTTTGAGGGACAGCCAAAAGACCAGATTGGAAGGAGCACAGATTACACTTTGGTGTGTATATTGTTAAAAAAATCAGGCAAATAATGAGAAGCCAGAACATGCAGTGCTTTATATGTAAATATAAGTATTTTAAACTCAACATGAAAACATGACAGGGAGCCAGTGCAAGGATTGTCTTATTATTAGAACAATTGAAAATGGTTGTGCTACCATGCAGAAGTCACAATACAATGGGTTTTTTCCACATTTGCTAAGGTATTGAATTGCTTTACACTTGCAAGTCAAATTTTGGTTTTAAAAATAGTAAAAGAGAAACATATTTTTCCTTATAATCTATTTTATCCTAAAGTTTATTGTTTAGAGAGATGAAGGCTATTCCATACATTATTGTTTTGAAAAAAGTCTTACCAGGATAGATAGGGATAGGGAAGTGGACAGCCAAATGCACTAAATGTTAGTCATTAGTGCGCCTCTTCAGGCCAGGGGAATGAGGTTTACACACTTTACAGCTACCTACCTGCTGGCTACCGTTACATATACAATGGCAAGAAACAGTAACCCTTTGGAATTACCTACATTTATGTATAAACTTGTCTTAAAATTTGGTTTGATTTTCATCTAAGTCAGGGTTGCCAACTTTGGATACCAGTCTGGAGTGAGATTTTGATGTCATGGCCAGGGTCACATTAATAAACAGGCAAATTGTTGTTCAAGCCCAGGTGGCCCCGTGCCTGTCGCACCTTAATTTGTCTCTGGACATGTAGTGTGCATAAGTTGATACTAGTAGGCCTTCTATCTTTAATTTCTAACATCAAAACAAGACCTAATCCAACCCAACCTTTTTTTGGCTCATTTACGCCAATTTATTTAACCATTCACAATTTCAAAACACTATTGCACAACCAAGGTTTTTCCTGGGTCCAAAAGTGGTCTTTAGTGGTGGCTCAGGTACCAAGCTCATCCACAAGCTCGAAGTTGGTTGGTTGCAATTAATTACTAATTAAAATTATTACTTAATTTAAATGGAAAGCATTAAACAGGCATAGTGTCCATGGTAGGACACCACAAAGGAAGCCGCTGATTTCCAACAAAAACATTGCTGCATCCCTGAAGTTTTCTAAAGACCACCTTGATTTTCCACAAAGATACTTTGAAAATGTGTTGAGGACTGGTCAATCTATGGTTTAATTGTTTGGGAAGAACACACAGCACTATGTATGGCATAAAAAAGGCAGTGTATACCAACATGAAAAATCCCAACAGTTAAATTTGGTAGAAGGAGCATCATGTTTTGATGCTTTGCTGCTTCAGAGCCTGGACCACTTGCCATCATCAAGGGAAAAATGAATTCCCAAGTTTATCAAGATATCCTACAGGATAAAGTCAGGGTGGCTGTGTGCCAGCTGAAGCTCAGTAGAAGTTGGGTGATGCAGCAGGACAATGATCCTAAACATCAAATTAAATCCACTACAGGATGGCTTTTGGAGTGGACCTGTCAGAGCCCAGATCTTAACCCAATAGAGATGCTGTAGAATGACTTCAAGAGAGCTGTTCACGCCAGACATCCTAAGAATTTGGCTGAGCTGAAGCATTTCTGAGAGGAAGAATGGTCCAATATTCCTTCTGAACGTTGTGCAGGTCTAATCCGCAGCTACAGAAAACACTTGGTTGAGGTTATTGCTGCCAAAGGAAGATCAAACAGTTGTTAATACCAAGGGTTCACTTAATCTTTCCACAGCACTGTGAATGTTTAATGGGATGTGTTCAATAAAGTCATGAAAGATTATAATTTTTTGTGTGTTGGTAGCTTAAGCACATTGTTGTTTGTCTATAATTGTGATTTTGAGGAAGATGAGATCACATTTTATGACCAATTGATGCAGAAAACCAGCTAATTCCAAACAGTTCACAAACTTTTTCTTGCCACTGTAAGTGTTCTGTATGCGTAAAATACCCAAATGACCTTCTACCTAATATGCAGTATTCACTATTACTATTATTCCGGCTCTTTTCAGTTATTCAAAAAAGCATAAAAAAATGCAAATTATACAAATCTTTTCTGAATTCATTTTCATTTTCTGAATTCTGAATTACATTCTGAAACTTTTCCTGTCCCCAGTCACATGACTTCCTCTGAACAGCAATAACAAGCTGTCAGTTATGTTCCAGATCACCCAATGTGATTAAAAGATGGTGCAAAATTTTTAGCAATGTTACAATAACAACGGCTGTAACTTGCAAAATTTTATTAGATTTCTCATGTGAGTTTCCTCTTTTTTTCTTTGCAGGCCATGAGTCCTGTCTGATTTGTGCAGCCACTCAGTCTTCCAGATTCTCCAACTAAAGTGTCACCTCTGAGAACAGAGGGCCAGGTCTTCCATGAAAGATCACAGTTTCCTTCTCTGCCCTCCAATATCTACAGAACACCAGTTGAGCTTCTCAGATTCCTGGCCGTCTTCTCCTCACCCTGAAGCTCAGCCCAGTGAGAAACATGGTAGTAACAGCGACAAGTGTTGCAAAGAACCCTGCTTTCTTGCAAAGTATGGGAAGTTGATTATAATCCGGATGTGTTCAGTTAATTCCGTAGTGATTTTGATGATTAATCAACTGTTTGAACCCTTACAAAACATTTTAGCAATTAAAGTTTAGCTTTTTTATTAAACACCAACATAACCCATTTCTGTGTAAATTGTATGAGTTGTATTGTCAACAAAAAAAACTTGCATTTATTTCTGAATTTAATTATATATGATTGGATTTACACAAAATTTAAACGAGAGGAACTTTACACTTTAAAACAATACAGTTTTAAAGTTTACCCATTAAACGTATTGTTGTCAATAGTTGTTTCAATTAGGCCAACCATTCATTTTGCAATAAACCTCAAAATTAATATGTCAGCCGTTTAGCTTGCAGCTAAGGGGATGTTGGTATTTTAGAGAAATGTTGTCACGTTTGATGATGCACAGTCCCAATGTGTAAAATGTTTTGTGCTCAGGTGTTTAATGCAGTCTTCATTTACCTTTATGTTTACATGCAGTCTTTTAAGTGTTTAAAGGAACGTTATTGCTTTTCCATTATGTGACATCCTTCTTGCAATTAAATCTTTTTAAGGTACACTGAGCACTTCCGTTTTGGAAAGCCACAGATTCGAGAGGAAAGACAGCGTCAGGCCATTGAGGGAGAAGAAGACTAGCTGTTTTGGTGGACTTCCGCATCCCATCCCTCCAGTTCAACTCCAAATCAAACATCAGAGAAACATACCGGAGGTGTGCAAACCCAGATATTTAATACTGGACCTACTTTTAAGTAAACATGAGATCACTATTTATGACCCTATTTACTTTCTTAATACATATTTCTGGTCATATGATGATCCTGATTGTCTCAGTAAATATTGTTACATGATTAATTGCAATTAATTAATCACCATATCATGTGATTAAATTCGATTAAAACTTTGAATCAATTGACAGCCATTTTATATATATATATATATATATATATATATATATATATATATATATATATATATATATATATATATACGCACATTTGCAAGCTTAGTTGACACTAAAGCTGGATATGACATGAGCCAGATACATTTCTTTTACATATTAAAATTTGTCCAAGTCACCTGATATTCAAATGTGCTGAGCTGAAAGGGCTGTTTTTCCTGTGTGTGTGTCTCTCAAGTCATTTGTATTTGTATAGCGCTTTTCACAACACAAAAGTAGTCTGTACTGTAGTTGTGTGTGTGTGTCTGTATGTGTGTGTGCGTGCATACTTTATATGCTGTAGAACCACTTAACTTCATAAAGGATGCTCCTGCCAGCACCACAGACCCATCTTAAAGCCACTACATGCTGAAACCGCTCTGTCTCCTGCTTGAGGTTTGCTTGACCTCATTGTGCTGATGAGTTTTGCTTAAAAGTCAGCCAATGTAATTTTAACAACATATTAAGGCTTTCTTTAAGAGTCTGGTTATTTATATTGTGCAGTCAGTTGTTAGCAAGTTGTCAAGTACCTAATTACTTTAATGTACCATGTATTAAATATTTACTTTGCATTAATTAACAATGCATGTTTTTTCAGAAAAATCTAACTTGAGAGTTGCTGGTTTTTTTTACCAAGTATTAAAATAATACTGTTATGATTTTCACAAAACATATTGTAACAAAGCAGCTGCACTAAAATCATGCCACATAACCAGTGAGGAAGCTCAAAGGCAACTGTAGGGATGAATAAACTTGCTAGAGAGATACAGAAATATATGCAGATTTAAAAAAAAATAATAATTATTATTATGTCACTGTTAAGAGGCTTTATAAAATAGTTTTTTCTTTGTCACGTTTTTTTGTTGATAGACTGTGTGGTGTATGACTGTTGCCATCTAGTGGTGGTAGCTGGAAAATCTTTGAGTGTTCTTTATTTAGAGAGCTGCCATTGATGGTATTTTATGGCTCTAAAAATGCCTCTGCGTATAAGGAAGAAGAACTCTCTTGCATATAATACCACACTGATATGAAGTGTCTGTTAAGTGTCAAACTTTTATGTATTCACAAATTCTCCAGAAAGAGCAGACAACTGTAATGCAACCCTTGGCATAGTTTCCCAGATTTTAATTACAGGAACTCACTCATGGTCTTGTCTTCCGAATGATTGAATGTACCTGATGGAAACTTTCCCAGCCAGGTTGTCCGTAAACGTCAGTACTAGTCTTTGAAGCATTGCTGTTGTGGGATGGTGGGCTGGCCTCGTCCTCTTGTGGGAGGGTGGGCTGGCTTCGCTCTCCTACAGCAGCAATGCTTCAAAGACTAGTTACTAAATTAAAGTACTAAAGTTACTTCAAAGTTTAGTTACATAATTAGGCTGATGAAGCCCGAGAGAGATAAAAGCGACCGAAGACGGCAGTGCGACAGAGAGAGAGTTACGGACAGCTGTCCGACACCTGTGTGTGTTTTTGTCTTTGTGGTTCAGTTTCCTATTAAACTTATTTATATTGTCAAGCCGGTTCTCGCCTCCTACTTTCCATTGAACTATGTTACTCTGGTGCCGAAACCCAGGAAGGAGGAGGGATGCGCCATAGTAGAGTCCTCGACACTACCATCCACTCCAACGGAGCAGCCGTGGCCATGCGCCAGGGGACAGAGGAGCTGGCAGCCTGAGAGCAGAGGGACGGCCGCGAGGGGAGGAGGGGCTCCTAACCGACCGCCTGGAGCGGTCAGGGGTGGAGGAGACCCCTACCAGCTGCTGAAAGGTGGTGTCGGAGACCGCCGTCCGTAAGAGGGGAGGGGCTCCTGGCCGACAGCCTGGAGCGGGAGGACCGTTGCCAGGGGTGGGGGAGACCGCTTTCCTCCACCGAAACTCACCGGTCTATTCCGTCCACCAGGGATTGGAAGACTGCCTTCGATCCACCCGGGGATGCGTGGCTGTCATCCACTAGAGGGTAGAGGAGTGTCTGAGGACCAAGCTCCAGTGTTTCGCTGCATAACTTGTCCCCCACCATTTGGTCTGCGGAAATTATACCTCAAATGATGCGGCTTGTCAAGGAGAGGTCTGCTATTTCTTTTTTAAATGTTCAGTTTTTTTATCTTTGACTGGAGGACAAAAAACAAACAAACAACTGAAACATTTCACATTTATTAATTTAACAGACTCTTTTATCCAATGTGTCTTACAAAAAACACCCTAACATCAAAATAGCAATGTCTTGACAACCACCCACAGCACTCATGTTGTTGATATTAACAGTTTTATGGATCTCCAGACGTTATCTGATTTGTCCCACTGTGACCCAGAAGAACCTGAGATACTGCAGTTACTGGAGCGGGCCAGTCATTTATTGCAGAAGAGGTGAAACCCTCACCACACATAAACACACAGTCACCCTGACCTGTGCAGAGTAAATGTAATTTCACAGTGATAAATGTCTAATAGCATGTTGAAAGTGTCTTTCCTGAATGTCATTTCTGAATGTTCAGTGTGGAAACCAAGCCTATGTATGTGTTGCACAATTAAGAGCTATAGTACAGGGTGTTCTAACACAATGGCATTTCATGTTGCTTTTTTCAATGAGATCAGAGATGTCTTAACTTTTAAAGAATTGGCAACTCAAAAAAAAAAAAAAAAAAAAAAGTAATTTTGTAAACACTTTCTCTTGACTCCAATTCAGGGAAAAGAAACCGAAAATAAGTAAAAGGAAATTTAGTTTTAATAATATCAGAATCACTTTTATTAGTCTTATATTATTTAACCCTTGTGTGTCAGTTTAAAAAAAAGTTACTCAGAGGACCTTAGAGGACAAAAATGTCTGTGTCAAAAAACTGGCATAATAATATTATATATGAATATTATTTTCCACTTTCCATTTTCAACTACCAAAAATGTATTAATTTTCAAGATTTTAACCCTTGAAATGGCAGTGTGTTTATATAATGCCACAGTTGTTTTTACACACACACACACACACACACACACACACACACACTCATATTTGTCAATACACACATAAAATATGCACTCTGTCTCTGACATCCATACCAACACACCCACACAATTTTAGCTGCATAATTTATTCAGTTGGCCTGCAGTTGGCTCTATAATACAGCAAACAAAAAATAGGAAAAAAGCATGTATTTGCGCCATAGGCTAAACATGAGTAAAATGGTGCCATCTGGTGGAAAATATTAAAAACGTACATTTTGAAGCTAGGACTCCAGAATAAAAGCTTAATATCAGAGAATTCATGATTGTAAGCTTTAATGGCACTGGGATCAAGTATTGCATGGTTTCAATGTGGACATTTTTGTCCTTGAGGTCCTGAGTGTAACTACTTTGTGTACACAGTGTATTGTAGATGTATTATAGGAACTGAGGTTGAAATATTAAAACACCCCCAAAAATACACACCTTTTGCAAAATTTATGCCGTTGGCATTAACACAGCCAAAATGATCGAAAAAATTAAAAAGACAAAAATGTCCCGAAGGTCGCACAAGGGTTAAATTAACAATGTATTTTTTACAGCATTTATTCATCTTAGTTAATGTTAGTTAATACAAATGCAATTGTTCATTGTTAGTTCATATTGCATTAACTAATGTTAACTAATACAACTTTTGATTTAAAAAACGGTATAAAGTATAAAATAATAAATATACTGTAAAATAGTAAATGCTGTAATGTATTGTTCATTGTTATTCATGTTAACTGATCTTGTTAACTAATGTTTTCAAACGGAACCTAACTGTAATGTGTTACCATTTTTTTTTTTTTTTGTCAGGTATTAACATTGTTACACTAAACTTTTTTACCCTCTGTCTCTTTAAGTGGTTTTAGAGCACAGTTTGTGTGTGGGAACATCTTTTCCTGCTCCCTTTGCTGTTGGTTCCATGAGGTCAGCTCTCCACTGCAAAGATGACATCCTTTTTCAGTGGTATCTAAGGAGGAAGATAGAACAAGACAAACAGAGATATCAGGAAGCCCCTTCCCACAATTATGTTCTCCATATACCCTTGACTCACACTCTGGGACCAAACCAGGTGAATAAATATCAAGGTTGATTCCGTTTCAAATATCTTAAAAAGAGCAAAGTAACATATATTCTAGAAAATGTTCCAAAAACATCTGCTAAGCATCGTTCTAACATTCGACAGGGAACATTTTGCTTCTTGCAGCTACTGTAACCAGTGAAATTTGTAGTTTTATTTTTAAGTTTTAGTTTTCAGTTTGACAAATATGTCCTTTTAAATTTAGTCAATATTTCATCATGTCAAATTTATTTATTTGATTTATATTTGTTTTACTCTAAATTCAGTGGCATATAGCTTTAGTCAACCAAAATTTTGGTGGATGAGAATGTGCAAAATTATAAAAACAGGTGTCAAACTGTAACAGACTTATAACCATATATTAATTTAAACATGTATCAAACATATAAAAAGATTTCTTAAAATAATAGCATATCATCAATATACTGAAATAGGCTACTTTTTAGAAGTTACTGTATTCTGAATTCTTCATGCTTTGGAGACCGTTTTAGGATATTGCATTGCATGTAGCGTGAGTTTGCAGAAACAATGTATACACTAGGAAATTTTAAAAAGTTAATTTCCACAATTAATAATTGCCTGTTTAAAAATAAAAGCAAAGACTGCAGTATTCATTTATCACCTCTTCCTGTGGTTAAAATTGCCATATATGAATTTCAAGGCAGTTCTCTCTCTACTCGACACACACATCTTAGCAGAGCTACTGATTGTGTGGAGCAGTGCATGCTTTTTCATTACATGTGACTGTGGGCTGATTTACTATGGAGAATGGAAACTTCACCCACAAGAGGTGAGCCAGGTGTGGGAGAGAAACGGGTAATCTGCCATATCTCTTCGCATCAACCGAAAACGCTCACTCACTTTCATCTGAACCAGTGTCAAAAGTGAGCAAAGCACCCCCACAACCTGATGCTGCCAACCCATGCTTCATGGTTGAGGTGGTGTTCTTCGGCTTGCAAGCCTCACCCATTTTCTTTCACCAAACTGTTCAATATTTGTTTCATCTGACATTTCTCCAAAAGTAAGACCTTTGTCCCCATGTGCACTTGCAAACTATAGTCTGGCTTTTTTTATGGCGGTTTTGGAGCAGTGGCTTCTTTTTTGCCAAGCAGCCTTTCAGGTTATGTCGATATTGGACTCGTTTTACTGTTGATGTATATACTTGTCAACATGTTTCCTCCAGCATCTTCACAAAATCCTTTGCTGTTGTTGTGGGATTGATTTGCACTTTTCACACCAAACTACGTTCATCTCTAGGAGACGGAATGTGTCTCCTTCTTGAGCAGTATGATGGCTGTATGGTCCTGTGGTGTTTATACTTGCATAATATAGTTTGTACAGATGAACGTGGTACCTTTAGGCGTTTGGAAATTGTCACAAGGATGAACCAGACTTGTGGAGGTCCACGTTTTTTTTGAGGTCTTGATTGATTTCTTTTGATTTTCTTATGATGTCAATTTGAGTTTGGAGGTAGGCCTTAAAAAACATCCACAGGTACACCTCCAATTGACTCCAATTAGCCTATCGGAAGCTAATTGCCTAAAGGCTTGACTTAATTTTGTGGAATTTTCCAAGCTGCTTTAAGGCACAGTTAACTTGGTGTATGTAAACTTCTGACCCACTGGAATTGTGATTGGGACTCACCTCAATCCGGGTGGCGGAGGACAACTCTCACTTGCCTCCATGTCTGAGACGTCAATTCGCGCATCTTTTCACATGACTTGTTGAACACGTTGCCATGCGGAACAGAGAGTGAGAACCACATATTATAGCGACCACCCCATGTGACTCTAACCTCCCTTGCAACCGGGCCAATTTGGTTGCTTAGGAGACCTGGCTGGAGTCACTCAGCATGCGCTGGATTCGAACTCGTGACTTCATGTGTAGTAATAAGCATCAATACTTGGTGAGCTACCCAGGCCCCCCAACAACTTATCCTGGAGTAATCATGCTAAATTGCTAATTTGGTTCTAGAAAATCACTTGCCATTATATCAAACTCTGCTGAAAGCTATTTGGTTCGTTAAATGAAGCTTAACGTTGTCTTTGTGTTTGTATTAGGTCATTATTGGCAAAAAAAAAAAAGAAAAAGCTTTCTTTAGAAACTCATCAATCAATCAATCATTATTTTGAGGAATGGAGGCTATACAATGCTTGAAATTGCCAAAAAAAAAAAAACCTGAAGATTTCATACCAAGGTGTACACTACAAAAGGTTAGAGTAGACAAAGAAACACAGACATTGGACAACAGATAATTGGAGAAGAGTGTTATGGATCTTAACCCCACTGAGCATTTGTGGGATCAGCTAGACTGTAAGGTGCGTAAGAAGTGCCCGACAAGACAGCCACATCTATGGCAAGTATTACAGGAAGTATGGGGTAAAATGTCAACTGAGTATCTGGTCAAACTGACAGCTAGAATGCCAAGGATCTGCAAAGCTGTCATTGCTGCACATGGGGGATTTTTTGATGAGAACTCTTGATTGTGATCAGTTGAATGCCACTTTGGTAAATAAAAGTACCAACTTCTTTCCATAAGAGCTAAATGTGACCACCTGTGTGTGTGTGTGTGTGTGTGTGTGTGTGTGTGTGTGTGTGTGTGTGTGTGTATATATATATATATATAAAGTTTCTGTAGATGTTTTGTGCTCTTGTAATATCTTACAGTATTATTTTTTTCTCATCATATTTTTGTCAACAGTATTTTTTAATTAAAATCTTAAAATCTTTGTCATGATGCATCTTTTTCGTTTCCCTTGTTATTGTTGACGTTATCAATAAACCCTTAGTCAGCAAACATTTTCATCAGTAATTTTGTTGATGAGATTATCACTGCAGATGAGCAAACATTCTTAAAATGACAATACACAAAACATCATAGCTGTGCTCTAGGTTAGTAGTTCTCATCTGGTTTTGCTTCAGGACCTTGATTTAACATCGAAAATTGAATGGCTGCCCAACACAACACAAAACCTGTTCCCTGTATTTAATGCAATCTAGTCATGTATTCTTTTAGTTTAAATAGTTTTGCTGATGGTTTGAGTAAGAAGGCATTGTTAGCAATGTTTTGGATCTAGTCACGATCCCCAATTCCCCGGTCCCGTCTTTCTATCTCTGTGCCCAGTGAAGTGCAGTCGTGAGTCTCTGTAGACTTCGCGAAGGAAGTAGAAAGAACAACAACACACAGTGGTTTGTATTCAATCTACTCAAAGTTTAATTGTAGCAAGCATGGTACATATAGTCTTCAGGAGACAATGAACAACCAATAGAAAAGCGACAGTTTTAGGCTCGTGGTCAAGGGGGGTATATTGGGTATTGTGGAATAATTTCAGATGCCTTCAGACAATATGCCATGTGACTGACCCTGTTCACCTCATGAGGACAAGTGTGAATTATTCACCTTACAGAAATAAGCATGCTGCCTGGAAATGTGGAAAATCATAAAGAGGAAGAGACCAGAATAGTCAGCAATTTAGCAGAGTATATTTGCAGAATATATTGAGTAATACCATACGCACACACCAGAGACGTGCAAGTACATCTGGGGGTCAACCGGTCACACATACAGAGAAAGACAGAGACACACACACATATACAGAACAGAACATCATGTACATTTCATGTGTCTTACAGGCACCATGCATCCTCTCCTTGTTGGCATCTGACTAATTTGTTTAGCTTCTACCAAGTAACAAATTCATGTATAATACTAAAGAGTTTGATTGGACACACAGCTTTTGACCTCAACAAAAAAAGATTTGGGAAGTGTTATCTACTTCCGTTTTTAGAAACTGTTAAAGCTGTTTATTTTGCTATCCTCAAGGCACCCACCAGTTTAGAACAAATGCACTAGACCATTACCTTAACATCATGCAAATGTAAATCAATTGGTGAACTTCAATACGCTTATGAAAATGTCCTATTGGTTTTTATTTCACAAGGCTCGCGACTGACATGACCCATCTGAGAGCAAATCGCTCAGTCACACTTGTCTCCTTTGCTAGTCTTGATCCTCTAGTCCCTGAGTTAGTTCTTCCTATTTCAAGTCCCAGTGTCTCCTGACTCCAGTCTGATGCCGCCATCCAGGATGCCGCCATCCAGGTCCAGAAGCAACCTGACCTCTATATATGACCCAGTCTCCTCCCTCAGGTCTCGAGGGAGAGTGTCACAAAGAATCTAGAAGCACCTTCCGTCCTGCCACCACGTAACAGAACACAAGTCAGCCATGTGGAGACCGCAGCAGAGAACAGCAGAAGGCAGAGGTCCTCTTCTCTATCTCCACAGACTTCTGATAGCACAGAGGAACGGTGGACAGCAGCTCGGGTGAAGAATGAGACGTGCGATGACTGTGCCTTCAAGCCGAAAGAAACAGTCCGATCGGTACTTCAGATGTTATGTCTTGTGTTTCTATGTCCTGGCATGACACTGATAATTAAAGCTGAAGCATGTCATTTTTGCGCCACTAGCGTTCAAATTACTGACTTAAAGTTGTCTCTGCACATTAGACTAGGATAGGAGTATTTTAACATGGGCAAAATTACAAGCATCAGCTCCTTTAGCTCAACTAATGTCGTTAGCAATGCTAAGGTCATGGGTTCGAATCCCATGGAAAACACAAACTGAAAAAATTTGTAACTTTAATACTCTGTAAGTCACTTTGAAAGAAGTGTCTGCTAAGTGAATAAATGTAAAAATGTACATGTGGTGGCATTAATGGAATTACCAAAAATACTTTATAGGGTAATCAACCTACTAATATCTTACTTGTAAATTCACATTTGGCTGGGATAGGAGATAGTTTTTTAACATTGAAACAATGACTTCAGCTTTAATCATCTGTACATGCCTTGTTATTTAGGTGCTATTGTTATTGAATTGTTCAATCTCTTTTTGTATGTCTGTGTAGGCAGATTGTTAGCAAGGCAACAGTCCAATGAGGGCTAGACATTCCAGGGGTCATGAAGGGGCCAGTCGCAAAGCCGAGGAGCCACGTGCAAAAAGCAGGTGTCAAGAAGAGGGGAAAAGATCAACAGGATGAGGACGCTCTGGAGTTCGAGCGCCACCAACCTCACCAATGCAAAATGCTCCTGACAGGTTTGTGTGTTACATTTACAGGTTACCCAAAAATGAAAATTATCTCATCATTTACTCACTGTCTTGCCATCTCAGATGTGTATGACTTTCTTTCTTCTGCTGAACACAAAGGTTTCTTTGAAGCTGATGACTCCAGTGGTTGAATCCACATCTTCAGAAGGGATATGATAGGTATTGATGAGAAACAGATACAATATTTAATATATAACATTTAATTTAAAAACAAAGTCTCCTTTTTTGCTATAAATTCTCTCTCCTACCCAGTGGGTGGAGAGGCCTTTATGTGCTTTTTGAGCTTCAAAGTTTTAGACATTGTTGACTTGCATTGTATGGACCTACAGAGCTGAGATATATTATTCTAAAAATCTTTGTTTGTGTTCAGTAGAAGAAAGTCAAACGCATCTGGGATGGCGTGAGGATGAGTAAATTATGAGATCATTTTCATTTTTTGGGTGAACTTTTCCTTTAAGTAAATGCAGTTAAAATGTTAATTCAATGCTTATTTTGAATAAAACGGCTGATGCTGCCATGCATGAAACCTTTACCCATATTAGACTACTGATTAGTAAAATACTGTCCTTGGCATTAATAGGTTGTCTCTGAGGTGCTCTTTCCCAGTGCTGATTCCCCAAACCATTGCAAGACTCCCAAGTTTTTCAGATTGCACAACATATACCCCACCTCCACCCCCACCATCCCCTGTTGCCCCTCATTCTAGTGTACAGCAACCCTTTGAGGTCATAGATCAGCTTATGCAGAAAGTAGGAAGGCTGCAGTGTTGACATTCATGTACTTGTTTTAAACTAAGATGACATTGATATGACAGGTCATGTTAGGGTTGCATGATGTAGCCTGAACCTGTTAAATAGCAGGATTGCACTTTTAAACGTTCAACAGGTACAACAGAATCTGTATGTTCAGCATTATAGATGTTTTTTCATATAATTGTTTCTCCCTAAAGAACACTGAAGAACGTTCTATGGATTGAAGTTTCCTTTTTACCATTTTTACACTGTATTTATATTATAGGTACAGTATGTACAACTCGCCAGTACAATCAATTTGACTGCAAAGCATATTTCTTCAGGTTATTAGTTTCATTGTTTGACTGTGTGACAATTAAACAGTCTGCATTGCTTCATTTTCTTCAATTCAGCATTCTAAAATAGGCATATGTTTTGTTGACATTATCCACGGATTTTCCATTTGAATATCCTGATCTCACAATCTTGCACACAGATTCAGACAGACAGGATTTTGAAGATGATCCCTTACTGCAAGCAGAGGTGGGTGAAGGAACAACTTTGGTGAGAAAATTGACAGTTTAGCTGTTAAACATGTAATTTTATATTTGACTTAAATCTGTAGTCATATTCCACTCTAAACAAGTCAGACCAAATGCTAAACTATGTTAAGACCAACATGCAATTTTATAGTTTTATTTATTTTTTGGTAAGACTTTACAATAGTGTTAATTGTTCATTTATGTTAATTCATGATGCATTAACTAATGTTAATGTAGTCAATTTCTAATTTAAAAAGTGTGTTATTTTTTGTTAAAATTAACCAAGATACAATATTTAAGTGTTAATTATTCATTGTTAGTTTGCTAACTAATGTTGTTTACACATTTTTTTTTAAATACAAACTTCTTGTAAAGTGTTACATTTGTATCATCTCTCTCTCTCTCTCTCTCTCTCTCTCTCTCTCTCTCTCTCTCTCTTGCAGTGAGGCTGATGTGATGCTCCTCCCATTGGCTCCTCCCCCTGGCACATGATTAATATATGCAGATGCAATATTTCAGACAAACAATCATGTTTATTTTTGCTACTACTTATGTTGTTTTTATGTGGTGGATTTAAACGTGTACGAATGCATTTAAAAAAAAGACCCTTGCAAATAAACAAAAGGGTTTCACATTATATTTATTGATATTCAAACTGTACATCACACAAATTAATTTACGATATTAACACTTATGTTATCATTTGATTATTTAAAAATATGTACAATCTCAACATAGCAATTTGTGAGTATACTTGATACAACACAGTATAATATTAGATTGGCCCATCTCTGTACATACAGTAAATTCATTCTGAGCATGAGTTTGTGTGTTTGACAGTGTATGACTGTGTTTGAATCAAAGGAACCTGTTAATATAAGAATAAATGTGTTGGACTTGCAGACTGTGTGCTAAATCATGAGAATCTTCTTCGTTGGCTTTAAATCAAATGTTTGAAACTGGTTGTGAAGAACTCTGCCACTAGAAGAGGAAGTGAGAATTGGTCTGTTTTAGTGGTCTGCCCTTGTATTCGAGATGAGAGCATTTAATGCCTTGGATTAACATGTTTAAAAATGAACACAAAAGATGCCACACAGAGGTATGCGTGTCTGTATGTACACATCATGGTCCAGTGTGATTCAATAGTCTGGAATTCTCCCCTTGTTGCAGAGGTGCCGAGATTACAAGCATTCCTTCTGGTGACATCGCTGATTCCAGAGCCATGATGTCCACTCCATTTGGGATCCGATATCTGCGATTAAACTGGCGCGACACGAGTCCTGAACCATCCTACAGTTAAAGATACTCACATCAACTCTCAAAGTCTTAACAGGTCATGTGTCTCCAATGTCCAGAACAAAGTGTTTAATTGCAGGGTAACAGCTGAGGATGTTAATAAGGTCATTACATTGTAAAACACCTGAAATAATGGGCAGGTGACTTAATGCCTATCCAAATATAAAATTACTCTAGGCACCTGAGCGAACATATTATAAAGAATAAGAAAGCACAGTTTCACTTACCTTCCTTTGCTCATGCTTTCCCTCCACTACAACATAATCTCCCACCACTTTAACCAGCAGCTCCTCAGGATTGAAGTGTTTCACATCAACCTGAACAGTAAATCCATTGTGATCACAGGTAACCTGTGGAGAAAGTTCATTTAATCAATTCCCCTTTCAGAATTTCATATCAACTTTCTCGCTGAGCTTTAAAAAGGACCTTTTTGTCCACATTTGAAAGTATTAAATGTCATGCAAATGTCCTTTTCATCATTTGGGTAACAGTTTACATTATAATGTATATTGTTCATGTCATATTCAAATGATTTAATATGCTACTTAATATGCAATTGTTTTGTTGAGCTGCTTATAAATATATCTAACTTTGTCAGTAGCCTACTATAAATATTTGAATTTACTATTTAATAAAATATTTAGATAAAATATAATTATATCTATATTTTTATATAGCATAATGCTTTCTATAAACACTTATTCTTTTACTTGTGTTACTACTAATTCTTTAATTAGCTTTTTTGACTTTGACAGATGTAGACCTATAATTTTGGGTTTACAATATTTACCATGGTAAACATGGTTTTTATAGTTCCAACAGTTAATATAGCCAAATTATACTATGGGATCTCTCTCATAGAGTGTAAAAAGCTTATTTGTTCTTCTTTTTATTAAGTGCAAGAACGCGTTCTGATTGAACGACCCCTCATAATAGTCTACCTGTAGTAGCTTGACTCTTAACAATGGTATTTTGGCGTAAAATATGGTAACCATGGTACATTTCTGTAAGGCAAAAATGTTACTCCACCTGTGCTGCTCCGTTCTGCTCGGAAACTGGGATGAGAAGTTCGGTCGGGTTCCACGAGTATGGCCCAAACGTCCCGTTCACCCGAGGAAATAACGGAGGGAGCACCCTCTCCCACTGGATACCGCTCACTGGGAGAGAAGGAGGTAAATCAAAATCCATTCTTCTGTGATGAATGTGAGGAATAGCCACTAAATAAGCCGCCTACTGTTTCAAAAAGAGTTTGTTGCTGTTTAAATATGTATAGCGCAAGCAGATGTGTCCTCGAAGGGGAACCTGTCTCGTTGCTCAACTCTAGGATAACTAACGCAGGGAAAATTCTTGCTCTCTAGGTTGGTTAGAAGGTTTAAATAACTTAGCAAACACCGCCCCTTCACATGAGCCCTTCCTCTAAACAAATGCCATAAATAAATCGACTGAGGGATCTTTCTCGCATCTCTTTTTCACACCGAAACAAAATATTAACACGTTGCCATAAGTACCTTCCCCATATCCCCCCTGGAATCTATGGCCCTGACAGGGGCCTCATTCCCATGAAGAAACCTCCCTTTAATTATCTGTTATGTTGCTCTTATGTAACATCTCCGTGGGGAACATGAGAGACTTTTGTTGTCTGGGTGAGGAAAAATCATCCCTGTCATCACGTTGGCTGTTTTATATCTAAGAGCAAAAAATGATTTATGCAACTATTCAGCTGATGTTACTTTGAAGCTAATTGTGACGTTGCCTGGTTAAAAATAAGTTGGAAAGAGTTCAAACCGCTCTGGTCCACATGACTCAGCACGTGCAGATTCTTGCAAGAATGAAATCCCCATTGTAACCAAATATAGTTATTATAGCATAGGTCTTCTGTAAATCACAATAAATCAATATTTTATGTCTTAAAATTGATGTATAGACTGTTATGTATATTATTTATTGATGGTTAATATCTATTATTTTATATAAGTTCAATACAGTAAACACTTCATGGAGGACATTTGTTCAAGTGTGTTATCAAAAATGTTGGGTAAGTAATCCACAACAAATTACTAGCTACTTCTCAGATTACTTTACTGCTTATTTCTTTGGAAGTAATCACATTACATATTACTTTACTTTTAAGTTCATTTCTAAAACACTTGTCACAAGCTTTTTTTTTTCTCCGCTCAACAAATTCAAACTAATGTCTATTTTCTTCATTGTCACACACCCATCAGTAGTCACAGAAACACAAACAGACGTACATATGAAGATATAAATTCACATTTGAATTGTCTTACACATAAATAATATTTTTTTAGACATGTTTGTAATCCAGGTAATGTACTTAAAAGTAGTTACTTTCATTGAAAGTCAGTAACTGTAATCTGATTACACACATTTAAATGTAACAGATTACACTACTTTTGGTGCCTAAATGTAATTATATTACAGTAGCTTATTACTTTGTAATCCAATTACACCCAACACTGCTTATCAAGTAGAAATTGTGTTTCTTCTAATAATATTAGGAAGGGTCATAAATTTCAACCTGGTACTTCAAATTCATGTATGTTTTTGTGCAATTTAAAGGGCTCTTTTTTTTTCTCCCCAATCTAAGTCCTCATGGTGGTGTAGTGACTCACCTCAATCTGGGTGGTGGAGGATGAATCTCAGTTGCCTCCCCCTCTGAGACCGTCAATCTGCGCATCTTATCACGTGGCTTGTTGAGCACGTTACCGTGGAGACATAGCATGTGTGGAGGCTTCACGCTATTCTCCATGGCATCCACGTGCCCCACCGAGAGCAAACGACATTATAGTGACCACGAAGAGGTTACCCCATGTGATTCTACCCTCCCTAACAACCAGGCCAATTTGGTTGCTTTGGAGACCTGGCTGGAGTCACTCAGCAAGTCAACAAGTAGGCTACACAACTTTTGCCATTACTTTGTGATGGTAGTATATTTGAAAAATGTATAGAAATAATTTTCACACAATAAATATCAAAAAGGTTGATTAGTTCACACTTTGTTTTGATTATCATAGTTTTCAAGGAATATTCAGGGTTCAATACAAGTTAAGCTCAATTGACAGCATTTGTGGTATAATATTGTTTACTGCAAAATGTCCCTCCTTTTCTTAAAAAAAATTAATAAATAAAAGCAAAAATCTGGGTTACAGTGAGGCATCTACAATGAAAATGAATGGGGCCAATCCATAAACATTAAACTAGTAACTTTTTTAAACATTTAGCCACAATACGTGAACAATATGTGTGTTAACATGGTAGTAGTGTGATAAAATGCTTGCTAACCTTTTCTTTGCAAAATTATATCCAATTTTACAACTTTGTCGCCATGACGACGTAACGTAAACCCTAAAACGACCGTAAAAATGATTTTAACAACTTTACAGCTCAAATAATACACAAGTTTTAACAGAAGATCTGGTTCTGAAGATATATAAAATCATAAGCTTCACGTTTCTGCCTTTAAACCCTCCAAATATTGGCCCCATTCACTTCCATTGTAAGTGCCTCAATGTAACCTCGATTTTGCTCCTTTCTCTCCTTTTAAAAGAAAAGGAGGAACAAACAGATTTTTTGTGTCAATCAACATTATGCCACAAATGCTCTACATTTAAATTAACTTCTATTGAACCTGGAATATTCCTTTAATAATGTAATTTGTATTTTTATAATGGATTTTTATAGTTTAATGTTGAAAGTCTGGGTCTGGGACAAGACTAAAACAGTCAAATCTAGACATAAAAGGCATTTGAAAAGTACCAAAAAATAAACGATGAAGATATGGTGAAACGTTTTCAAGACAGCTTTAATGTGACCTTCATGTAAACAAATAGTAAAAGTTTTAATAAAAAATTCCAATAAACGGCTCTCAGAGCAACAGAACATGTTGAACCTTTCCAGTGTGCATATTTTCACCGCTTCACCTTTAGTTTATCTGTGTGCTGCTTGTTGCCAGTGTTAGTTACGTAAGTCATGCTCCCCATATAGCAACCACACGAGCTCTACATGGAGGGTCGTCATAGTAGAATTAACAATGCATTGGCATTTTTTGTGTTAGTGTTAATGAGAAATGTGGTTGGCAGGCATTCCTATGAAATGCATGATGAGTAATCTGTTACAAATGCAAATCCTAATCTGTAAATAATTTTGTTTTATCTGTTGAAAGATATTAAAATAATAAAAAATCTACATATTTTGACATTTCAAGACTTCAAAAGCTCTTAAATCACTAGAAATGTTCTGACAAAGGAATGAAGGGAATTATAATGGCGTTCTTATGCCACACTAAACACATTGTCCCACTGCTGACCTCTAACAACAGAAACAAACCAACAGAATAAATCACACCTAATTTCTAAGGACATCTGCTCTGTACTACACGTGGCTTCTGACTTGGAATATACAGCTACACATGCCTTTGAATGTGAAAAAGACCAATGACCAATGTACTGGCAGGAGCATAAGTCATTGAAGCTGAGGATAACATGTCCTTCTCCTGTTGGCATCTGCTGGTAACAGAGGCAGATCTTTCTGTCTGTGCACTGGC
Organism: Moxostoma hubbsi; assembly: GCA_032164185.1. Taxonomy (NCBI): domain Eukaryota; kingdom Metazoa; phylum Chordata; class Actinopteri; order Cypriniformes; family Catostomidae; genus Moxostoma; species Moxostoma hubbsi. The sequence goes on along the minus strand of JAVLUX010000029.1, from coordinate 33,596,213 downwards.
TACAGGCGACTAAAAACAGCACCAATGAAGATCCACGGGGGGCTTAGTGTTCGCTCGAAAGCGGGGTCGAGTTTCATAATAGGTGCCTATAAGGGGTTACACATGAGACAGAGGCTTCATGCATCAATATTACAGAGTCTGGATTGTAAGCTGTGTTGATAAGTAAACAAGACGAAAAAGGGAAGCTTGTCCCTCATGTGGATTTTGTTGGAATGCTGTTGGTAGTCTCTTGTTTTCCATCTACAACAAGCTTTATGAATGGCAAATGGGCAGTTGATTGGACAAGGATTTTTTTGTGTAAAGAAAAGTGTATATTTTTAGATGCTGTTACTGGTCACCATTTCTTTTAGATTTTAATCACTTTAAATAAAGTGGTGCTGCGGTTTGAAAAGTGAAAGTCTCCATTAATATGAGTTAATGAAAACTGCACTCGCATATTATAATGCATTTCTATATCCTCCTGAGAGAAGAGCGTGACTGCTGTGTGCATTTTCCATTAATCTTTTTGATTTGCAATCAGTAGCCCCTAAAAAACATGCAAAAAAAATACAATAACATTTTTAGACCAAAAAGTTTCCCTAATAATGCATGTCCACATACAGTATGTGGACAGTGGGACGCAATGTGATAATGCACAAAGAATTTAGAAAATATTAAGGAATTCTAAATTGGATATTTGAAGGAAAATTAGCCTATAGTCCATGTACATGGTTATTGTGCTTCACAGTGTGCCGTTTAATGTAAAAACTTAATGCGGTTTCTTACCTGATGTAGTTTTGTTGCCGTTTCTCCCAAAGACAAATTTAGCTGAGATCGGTGCCATGTTGTTTTGTCACATGACTCGGTGCGTCTAAGGTTTAACCACTGATATATACAGTATATAGAACTGGATCGCATCAAATTGAGGCCCTACGCAGATTCCCAGGTAAGAGTACCAGTCCTAGGGTAAGATGGTGCCCCCCTAAAGAGTTGGTGCCCTACACAGACTGCGTAGTCTGCTTATAGGGAGTGGCAGTACTGGGATCGCTGATGCAATGGTAAACTGCCAGCAGGAGGTGAAGCCACCGGAAGTGTTCGTGCAGCTATCTTAGTGTGCCCAAACTGCCATAGAGCTTCAATGACTAACAGGTGAAAACACCCATTTCACCATTTTTGCCCTCTAGTGACAATCATTAATTAGTTAATTAGCTTGTTATGGATAATATTCATTTTGAGGGAGAAGATATCTAACGCTATATCAGAGCATTCACCTGCCCCGGTGTTCAGTCTATCGTTGCAGCTTAACGACCACCGAAGGAGGCAGGAAAACTGTCCACAAGTTGTAATGTCAGTAGGAATAGCTGTGATAGCTGCTTGTTTAGGGTGACAATATGTCCTTACCCCCGAAAGGGACTTTAAAAAAAATCAGACCGGGATTTCTAAATCTCCTTAAATGCCCGGAATTTGCTTGTTTTCATATCGAAGTGCTCTCTGTAGTAACATGTATACCTGTCATAAATACGTGTTTGTTTGCCATTTAAATCCAGCATATCAGTTTAATTTGAACCAACTTTGCTTTGCGTATCTCCCTCAATCTCAGCGCCGCTGCACGTGTGATAGAGGGAGAGAGAGTGTGCGCTCTTACTCAGGTGACCGCAAGAACAATGCACCTTTTGTGGCAAAAACAAAAATGTTTGGGCATAGCAATATGGCGGCGCAGTGGCTTCACTGATATGACTTCATGAGCAATCCAGTTCTATACATAATATATATATATATATATATATATATATATATATATATATATATATATATATATATATATATATATGCAGTGCTGTGGAAAATTATTTGCACCATCCTGATTTCTTCTGTTTTTGTGTATATCTCACACGAAATTTTTTCAAAAATGGAAACAAAATCTTACATAAAACAAATGCAATCTTAGTAAACACAAAATACAGTTTTTAAATGATAATGTTATTTATTGAAGTTAAAAAGTTATCCAATACCAACTGGGCCTGTGTGAAAAAGCATTTGCCTGTAGTCACTAAATCCCCAAATCTATGAAACTGCATTCATAATGGGGTTCAGCTGGACTAGACACACCCAGGCCTGATTACAGCAAATCCTGTTCAATCAAACCAACACCTAAATAGAACTTTTTCAGCAGCATGAATTTGGCTAAAATGTCTCGCCTAGTAGCACACTATGCCAAGGTTGAAAGAAATCCCCCCAAAAATGATGATGATTTTGATGATGATGATAAAGGTGATTGAAGTACATAAATCTGAGAAGGATTACAAAGCTATTTCAAAGGCTCGGGAACTCCAAAGAACCAAAGTGAGATCCATTATCTCCAAATGGTGAAAACTTGGCACAGTAGTGAACCTTCCCAGAAGAGTCCTACCTTCCAAAATTCCTCCAAGAGCACAGCAATGACTTATCCAGGAAGTCACAAAAATGCCAAGGACAACATCCAAGGAACTGCAAACTCCTCTTTTGCTGTGTTTTTGATGCTAAAAGTGGCACAACCAGCTATTAAGTTTAAGAGGGCAGTTAGATTTTCACATGGGTGATGAAGGTGCTGGATAATGTTTTTGCTTCAATAATAATAAAAAAATGAAAACTGTATTGTTTACTCAGGTTGCCATTGTTTTATGTTATATCTGTTTTAAGAACTAAAACAATTTAGTATGAAAAATACACAAAAATAGAAGAAATCAGGATAGGGGCAAATACTTTCCCACAGCACTTTGTGTGTGTGTGTGTGTGTGTGTGTGTGTGTATATATATACAGCCCAAAGTCTCCTTAGCTGAGATCAGTTTGTATAAATAAAAAATTATGCATAGCTTATAGCGAAGCCAAAAAGTGATGTCCACGCATGTGGATGCAGAATCTCCGGAGGATATACAATTCTATATATTATCTTGTTTTGACACATCATTTGGAACAATTACATTAAAAAAAATGATAACTTCCACACAAGATTTAATTTATTTTATACTTAACACTGAAAATGTGTGCTCACACAGCAGGACTGAATAGATGAACATGGAAGTAATTCCATATAAACATTGCAAATTCAATTAATAATTAAAAAAAAAAAGTATTTTGAAGAAAATGAAACAAGTAATTTAATCTCCCTCTTCCTTACTTCAAAGCTTAAACATTTTTTTTTTTTTACTTCCTGTTGGATTAAAATGATAATAATTTTGTGAATCACTCCACATGACTCAATGGTATTTCTATTCATATTGCACGTTTTGATAAAGGTATCAATATTTGATCATCATAATAAGACAAACCAGCAGGCAATTTCCACATTAGACTTGGAAATTCAAACAGATAATTTCATGTTTATTGGTCAAATCTGTTCTTTGCTGCATTTAAAGAAAAATAAATGAATGGCTCAATTATTCATTGTGCACAGTATAATTACATGTCAAATCAACTGACTTAATATAAAGTTCAAAGACTTTATTTTGGATGGCCCTGCCTGGCCTTAAGTTTATTATTTTAATACATTCTCTTCAATGCATTAAGAGGTGATCATGATCAGCATTGGTCATATTATTGTGTTATCTCAATTATAACGTAATACTCATTCCAGCTAAAAAAGAAAGGGAACGGGTATTTAATTACGTAGTGCAGGAAATAAAATAGCTTGCGCATTAGCATAGTGCATGTGTCCATAATATCACACTAAACCAACAAATGGATTCATCAGTTTGTAAAATACAACAACTCCCAGACAGATCCAGTTTATCTTGTATGCAACGACAGTGGTCAAATTAGCCAGGGAGCATCTTGTCAATCAGATGAGAAAAATGGAAAGAATAAAAAAAAGAGGTATTTTAATGCAGTGCCATTTCATCAGGCTGTGCCGAGTGGAATGGTGAAGGAGAGGTAATCACCCACCTCCCCCCACCTTGCTCTGAAATGCTGGAATATGGTGATCCACGTCGTCAGCACGGCCACCCACAGTAAGAGCCCCAGTGCGGACTTCTTTACATCTGTTGAGAGCAGAAGTATACTTTACTATCTAGATGTCATACACAGGACACCTAACATTATGTGAGAGTACACATTACATATAAGGTTCCTCAAAAAGCATTAAGTGTTATGGCTCATGTGTTTTCTGTCACATACTCACAGGATTTAATCTGCGGTTGTTCTGTGTAAGCAGGCTTTAAAAAGGCCTCTTTGAGAAACCACACCACATTAACCAGCCAGAGAAAGGGGAGGAATGCAAAACCACCTGTGGAAGATATTGACACAGCATTGTCACTACATGTTAACAGAAAACATAGGACAAGTCATGCAAGTGGTCATCATACCTAGATAGTATCTTCTACAAAGGCTAAGTTTGTCCTCATTGGGAATACGTTCAAGATTCATAGTGGATTCAGTCTTTGATGTTGTGGTGGGTTTCCTGGGTACAAGGAGAAGTTCATTGACACATAAAGCCATAGATATCCTACTGAACTGATCGATATATTGAAACACTGCTGCCATCTGCCTACACAAGTCAGTACTGCCAAAATTGTGATTTTACATGAACGCTAGAGAGAAATTGGTATTATTGTTAAATATCATGCAATACAGGCCCTATTACAGCCTTGCCATGAAATCAAATCATCTAATCTGGAATAAAACAAAGACTCTGTTTGGAAAATGGTAGAGATTGTAAGAGCAATAAGATCAATTTCCACCTATTCTGTACCTCGGTCAAAACAACTCTACAGAACAGCGAGCAAGCTATTACAGAAAGCACACATAAGATTTCCTTATATATAAACTTAAAACGATAATTTGTTTTATTAAAAATGGGTGGCTACCTTAAACGCCGAGTTCAGACGACAAAACGGATGGTTTATCACAACAAAGGCGAGGGTGACACAACTTTTATGGTTCCGCTTCCTCACGAAAACTTCATATCATATGACGTCAACTCTACTGCTTTGCATGATGGGTAATGTAGTTTTCAAGGTGTGGAAAAGGGGGAATCCCACAAAACATGTACAGGTCACATTTTATCCTAAATGAATGTGTAGCCTAAATACTTCACATTTTCAATAATATATTTTCATAATTTTCCATATCAGTATCAATGTTGTTTCACTTTACAGTAAATAAAATTGGGTGGACATTGTGTCTATTTGAAAATGAAAATTATGTCACAATGAAAATAAAAGTATTGGTCCTTATTTTATGTAAAAAAATTAATAAAAAAAAAAATACGAAAAATACATTTTCATGACAATGAAATGTATATTAGGCCTACTGCAGCTAATACAATTATGTTTTCATTTAATTCAGCATAAATTAATGGCACAAATACTAACATGATGTATAAACAATTCACAGTTTCAATAATATATAATTTCCGCATTTTACACATTTGTATCACTTTTGCATTACAGTAATAAAAATTAGGTGGGAATCGAAAATATTATTTATTCAATATTAAATATTATTACAAAATAAATAAAACCACACTTATGGATAAGTGGTCCAAGTCCATCAAATAATAGAAATATTAAAAAATCGTATTTTAAAAAACGAAAGATCTGGTCATGAGTGTAATATTATGATTATTATTATTATTACATAAAACAATAGAATGCATGGGTCTTTATTCTCGTGATTTAGGTAGCTTCAATATTTCTCTTGACAGTTGTGACCATTTAAATGCTCCTTCAAAACCACTATTACAAATAATTCTCAGCCTACATGTCCCATATTGCACCTTGCGCCTACCCCCTCCCTCTCCATCTGGCGTTTTCCCTCTTCTCTCACCCTGAGTTCCTATCTATAGGTGTTGTTGTTTAAGCTATGATGGCGGCAGCGGGATGCGGATCAGCAACCGCGGCTGCCGTTGTGGGCGCAGGCGGTGTGGGCGCGGCGCGTGGTCGCTTCCCCGGGCGGCCTTGGTCGTCGCGGAGCCGTTTGCGCTCGGAGAAACGATGGCAGCTCGGCCGCTCTGGGACAGACGAAGACGAGAGCTACTCCAGCGGAGGCCCGAGGCCCACTGGCCTGGAGTTCGCGCTGAACGAGGACCCGTCGCACTTGCGCCTTCTCGGCATAGAGGCGAGTTACACGAGGCTGGGAGAGGCTGGATACAGCTCCAGTGGAAGCGAAGAGGTGAGTGCATTTTTGCACGTTGTTGTTTATTTAACAGTGATATACTAATGCACAATCGTGGCCTTGTTTTGCTTTGACATGTTTAATAGAAAGGAACAGGAATACAAGTTTAGTTGCTCAGCAATCGCAATCTGCGTTGGACAAAATGGACATGCGAGCAGCAGCACATCTGCCCTATTAAAGGGGTTGCTAAAGGGGTCTATGGCACACATATAGGACTGTTGCTACGCTAATGTTGTTTAAAATTGTAGCTGTATCCGTGCATTCACTCGTTACTGTGTTTAAACAATGTTTCCGCGACTGCAGTGTCTGCTGTTACATTAAAACATGGAGGGGGAGGGGGGTGCAATTACTTTAGCATTGTAGCTCACAACAGAAACAGAGGCATAGATCATGCAGTTTGCTATTTAATGCATAAACCCATCGATGCTACATATACATATCGCTACTCTATTTTTTGCACAAAGAAATACTCTTTATATATATAGTAATGCACCAGTTGATTCTTGTGGCAGATTGCTGATAACGTCTTTCAGTGTGGTGGGATTACCTGCAGGGAAGAACAATGATGTTAGTTTGATGCTTATTTGAGAGAATAGCAGGGGTCATCCTTAGGTAAACTGATGCACCGGGTCATGTGTTAAAAGCACCGAGCAGTTTGCAGATCGAATGCATGGTTGAAACTCTATGTATGCATACTGAACCTGAACTTGGTCAGTCAGTGTTATGCACAGTGTTACAATAGTATCCAAAACATAGAAATATCAGGGAATTTTACAAATTGGGATTTCCAGGCCTAGAAAACTCATTGACATTTTTGTAGTAACTATGCATTTGGTAAAGTTATGCACTGCTCTAAATATTTCATTGGATAGAAATTGCTCTTCATGAGTGCAATTTCTATTGCTTTTATGCTGGAACGCTTGTTCTGCTGGGCATCACGTACCACTGGCGTGGGAAGGCTACACTGTGTTCTGTGAGCAGAAGCTTCCAACTAAAATTGGAAAAAAGTGATACTTAGTAGATGAAGGTCAAAGTAGTCTCATACTTTATATGGGGTCATTGAACTGTGTATTAGAGACTGTGACATTTACGGATTCAGAGAATTTCTATGAATTTAGGAAGTTTACTGCTTCTCTGGCAACATGCTACCTTGTATAAAATTTATATGTGTGTTGTTATATTGCTCCGTTCAGAGGTTTTGATAATGTAGGCAGCAGTTGTCATATATAAGGGTGTAACGATTCACTCATTTAACAATTCGGTTTGGTTCACAAATTTAAGCCTGAATCAAGAAATGTTAAGATTGAAAGTTATTATTATTATTATTATAAAGCAATATGCAAAACAGTTCCTTCCCTTTGAAATGTAGCTAAAAGTACTGTTCTTTAATGGGCTAAGTGATCCATCAGAGATGTAAAAAATCAGCCTAGAGCAGGACAAAGGTGACTACAAATGGAAATATTAGATAATAATTCTGCTTACTGAAAATACACAATTATTTTATATACATATGATGCTTACAAACTGTCACTGATTACATTACATGCTTATTTAAAATATTTTTCAATAATTTCTTCTTTTTTAAAAAAAAATAAAATTATCTCTTGATTATTATGATCAGAATGTTTAATTAATTAATGTGCATGCTTATCCAGTTCCATAATAATAATTTATTGATTAAGCAGTAAATTAATTAGACTGATTAGGATTATATTCCCCATAGCATAATATTCAGCATTGTACAGATAAAAGGAATAATCCAGGTTCAATATAAATTAAACTCAATTGACAGCGTTTGTGGCATAACGTTGATCACCACAAACATTTATTTTGACTTGATCCTCCTTTTCTAAAAATAAATAATTAAATAATGCACTTAAGTGAATGGGGCCAGTTTTTGGAGAGATTAAAGGCAAAAATATGAAGTTTATAATTTTATAAAAGCACACATTAATTCTTCTGTTAAAATTGTATGTATATTGTTTGAGTTGTAAAGTTGTTTAAATTGTTATTTTTAGACATTTTAACGATTTATGGTTTGTTGACATTACATCGTTATGGCAAAGTAGTTGTAAAATTGGCTATAACTTTAAACAGAAAAGGTAAGTATGTGATTTTTATCACACTAAAATCATGTTAACATGCAAATTGCTTGTCTTGTGGCTATACTTTTGAAACAGTGAGTATTTTCATGTCCAAAAATTGGCCCCATTCACTTCCATGTGTGTTTTTTTTTTTTTTTTTTTTTTTTTTTTTAAGAATAGGAGGGGCAAGTAAAAATACATTTTTGGGGTAATCAATATTATGCCACAAATGCTGTTGATTGAGCTTAACTTGAATTGAACTCAGAATATTCCTTTAATATGGCACAATAATTAAACATCTGCAAACGTTAATTTTCTCTTTCTCAGAGCAGATTCACTCTCGCGCTTTAAACGGACATCCCTTGTAATCCCTTGTTCTCCCATCAAATCTTTGTCAACCACCATAAGAGCATTACTGCATTGTTCTGTTTGAATTTGTTGTTGTTAACAAGATGAATCTTGCAAGATGCTCACCTGACTTCACCTACAATTAAGGATGCACCGATCCGATACCTGGTTCAGTATCGGCTCCGATACTGAAGCTTTTAGACAGATTGGGTATTGGTTCGAAGAGCCCGATCCAAATCCGATAATGTGTGTTATTTACTCTTGCGTGCTTCATTTCGTTGGCTTTTGTCATTGCCGGTCACACGTTTGTCAGGACAGCAGTGCTCACCTGACGCAGAGCAAACAGATAGAACAGTGCATACGGGACGCTTGAAACATTTCTGAAGCAACAACTGTGCTATTTAAACCGCTTTACCATCACCTGTGCAGGTGAGGAGAGGAGAAGCTGACAGCTGCAGTCCCATAGAAGCAGATATATCTTTCATCCTGGACCAGCAGCTTCCATTTTTGCTTAAAAATGAATAGCTTGGAATAGATGAATTTTATATAATAATTCAATACTATTAAATGATTTACAATGCTTAAACAAAAATAATAATATAATAAGTTGAAGTAATAGTAATAGTGTGTTTTGATGGAGAACCAATACTTTTTTGTGCTTTTAAGAGATTTTTTTTTATAAGGTTCTTAAGAAAGAAACTGAAAAACTGAGATACTCTTTTAAACTATAGAACCACTTTTTCCCCATTTGGGAGTTGACAACACAGCAGATCATTAGTGAGGGAGCGCACCTTACCGCCTAAACCACCATCACGGGTTGAGGCTGGATATTTGCTCCTCCTGTTATGAAAGGCAGCAGGTCCATGATCGATAAGGACAACACCAGGCTAGACAACTGATAAATACACTGTGCGCTGCTGCCGCTACAGCTAGCCTCGGCCTCTGGTTGTGCTGTGCTGCTAACACTAGCCTCAGCCTCCTCCGGTCCCTGGTTAGCTTGCTCGTCATCTTCCACAAATCCTTCACCCTGATTCTCCTCCTGGCTCCATTTGAAGAACATGTGAATAGATGGCACATGTCTTAATAAAGACGCCTCCTCCTCAGCTTTTTCGTTTGCGTTTACTACAACCATTTCTCTCACTCATTATAAACTCTCTACAACGACTACTCCAACAGTCCGCTCCATTCAGCGCTGGGTTATTTGAAGAGAGTGTGGGCTTCCCACTCTTGCACTTGACCAATTATATAATTCTGATTAGATTAAAAAAATATCAGCATGCTTTTTATTGGTTAGGTGTCATCATCTGAAGGCAGCGGCTATTTGCACTAAGTGAAAATAGCGATTTATTCCATTTACACTATATAAAAGTAGCAGTTCTTTGCAATAAGTGCAAATAGTTATTAGATGCTATTTATACTTATAAATTGTGGTAGATACTATTAGGATGCAGTAATAAATGCAGTATATGCAATAATAACACTGTGTAAATGAATGTATATTTATTAAAATGATTAAATGAACAATAAAGCCCTCCCTACACCTACCCCTAACCAATAAACACTTTATTATTAAACAGTCGTTAGGCACTTTATTTCCACAAATATTTTCTTCATTTGTATTGAAGCTAAGCTAAGCTAGCTAAGCTGGGGTCAGAGTGCAGGGTCAGTCACGATACAGGAGCAGATAGGGTTTAGGGCCTTGCTCAAGGGCCCAACAGTGGCATCTTGGTGGTGCTGGGGCTTGAACCCCCGACCTTCTGGACAGTAACCCAGAGCCTCAACCGCTGAGCCAGAGACTCATGTCGAATGCGTCAAAAGCTATTTTCAAGAGCCACACGCCCTACTGCCTACGCCACTGCAGTCACAATATTGCGTGTGTCCTTTTTAATATTGTTTGGCCTAACCAGACATTGCCTTCAGTTCAAGCATTCCCCTCAGCAAGATTCACACCTCTAATATTTATTGCTATCTATTTTAAACTTAGACAAAGTTTAAGTTTTCTTGCATTGTCTGACTCACAAAATTTGAGAGATGCCGCAGCAAATTCAGACATTTTGGACGTAAAATCAGGAAAAAGTGCTGCAAAATCCTGGTGGAACTGGTAAATTGCTTTGTGGTAACATAATTATTTATGTAGCTTTTCTTATCTTTATGGACTTTATTGTGTTTTGATTGATGCAAAATTATATGTTTTGTTAAACTAAATTATGCTTAGGAAAAATTCAGTTCAAAATTTACATATATCGTAATATTGATTGTGATACCCTGTCCTATTACATAGTTGTTAAATTCTATTATGCAGACTCTCAATTCCATTTATTTTACTTTCAGGGATCTGAATTCCAAGGATTTGCAGTTAAAAAGGCAAACAGCAATGTTCCGTTTCCCTCTGGACGAAATCCTTGTAAATGTAAGTGTGGCTTCAGATGCAAATAATGATAACTTTCTCCCAAAGTGTTTCTTTTTGTTTGCATAATTTTTATTGAGCGTTCATTTATCCTTTGTTATTTGACACTTAATAATAATAATAGTAAAAAGAACATCATAATTTTTTTCATGTGCATCAAGAGTATCACTTCAAGGACTCCAGAATAAACAGTGTTTGCATAGTTTATTTAAAAGATACATTTTATCAACTTGATATTGAGTGGTAACTGTGGCATGTCAAACATCTACAGACACTTTGGAGAAACAATTGCCATTGGCTAGTTATTTTTTTTTTATTTTTACTCGCCAGACTTTTGACAACATGGAAGCGTATTGAACTGAAAAAGATATTAAGAAATATTTGCTAGACATTGGCTATTTTTGTCACATATTGCCAAGTGATTTATTCGCAGTGAAGAGGGCTGCATGTTTTTTTAATCACTTGAATATGTTTAACCACAGTGAGATCATGGGAATAAAGATAATTTAAATCTAATTATATCTTCAATTGTCCACTTTTAGGTGACCATGCTTCAGCAAAGTCATCTAAGAGAATACGTCAAAGGCTGGATTGTGCAGTGGCTCCAATAACAGAAAATGCAGGTTCACAAGACACTCAAATTGATTCAGGTTCTGCACTGCAACTCCATTGTCAAGCGCTTCCAAAAGACATATTAGTAAATGATGATGGTGGTGGAGGAGGAGGATCAGAGAAGTCCTCTAAAACCAGGAGTAAAAGAGGGTCAAAACGGGAGACTAAATCAACTCCGAGGATTACCATCAAATTGGTGACTAAAAAGACAATGACAACAGTTCCGTCATTGCAACATAAATCTGGTAAAAAGAAGAAAGGAATCAAATTCAAATCTGAAGTTGTGGAGAGTCAGTGTGCCCAAATCTCAAGTGCTCATGTGAAATTAAAGACTAATATACCTGCAAGGGAATGCACAGCTGGTCAGGTAAAGGAGGAGGTTTGTACCAGAAGGCGAGGGAGATCTGCTGACAGGAAATCAGAATACACTCCGCAAACAGATCCTGAAAAAGAGGCCAGTGACCAAAAAGCGAAGTTAAGAAAATCAACTCGAAAGTCTCAAAATTCACTGTCCAGTGAAAGTACGGTACCAAAAACTGATGAGAAGTTGGTACAAGAGGGCTCTGAAGTAAATAAGCTTGTGATTAGGAGACAATGTTGTAAGGCCTCAAATCTTACACCGGAATCTGAAGACCAGAGTTTGGCAGAGTCGTTGTTGGAAGTCTCAAAATTTGATGAATCCAGTTCACCTTCCAAAAAGAAAAAGGAAAAAAAGAAGAAAAGGAAGAAGAATCATAAGGAATCGAAAAAGAATCTGGAATCCCATTTACCATCAGCAACAGATCTTGGTCATACAGCAGATGATCCTCATGGAAAGTTCTCTTTTGACAGTGATTTTGTTGGGATTCCAGGTCTAAAACTGACCAGAATACGAAACCCCAAAGCCCGATCTCGCAAGAAACGCTGCAAGTTTGTTTGGACTCTTACACTAGTAAAGAGCAAAAGCAAAGATACCCATGTCGAAGAAAATCTAGGTAAACCAGCAGACAGCAAAAGCAAAGATTCACAAATTCAAGAGAATCTAAGCAAAATGCTAGAAAGCCCTAGCAAAGAGACAGAACCTTCTAAATATGCTGAGGGAGTAGATGTTTCTACAGAAGAATCCACATCCACTCCTTCCAACACATTGGAGAATGGCACTTCACAGGGGCCACAAAACTTGGAAAATACTGCCAATACTGTAACTCCCCAAAGCCCAGAGAACCCAGTGACCATTGAGAATGTTGAAGAGTCCTCAAAAAAGGAAAAAGCAGATGTCGTCGAAAGGTCCGAAATTTTCAATGAAGCACATCCAGAGGAGGCTACTCAGACGGACCCTGAAGAACTGATCAATAAAGATATTGTTGCACCACTTCAAATAAAGGTTGTCTCATCACCAGGCAAAAATAAAAGTTTGAAGCAGTCATTTTTAATTAATCAAGTCACAATGTCACCTGAAATAGAAGAACTCACTGAAAAAGTAGAAGACCAATCACATTTAGAGAAGACGGAGTGCTTATTGGAAATTACTACTCCTCCTCCAGTCCCCAAAGTACGGAACAGGCTACAGCAAAATGCTGCCCGGAAGAAGCGTGCTAAACATAAACACTGGACAGTTTACAGACGAAAAGTTAAAACAAACCCATCTGAAGAAAACCCTGCTTCTGAAATTGTAACTGAAACTGAATCTCAGTTAGAGGAATCATTAATATCACCAACAATAGTGCCATCACCTGTAGAATCAAAACCAAAAATGAAAATGGGTGAAGTTGCACGTAAAAGAGGAAAAAAGTTAATTCAAACAAGTACAGAAACTTTACCTGAAGCAGTTGAACCTCAGGTAATTGAACAGAATGTTGAATCAACTCCAACCAGTCCTTTCCTTGGGATGGAGGCCCAGCAGGAGATTAAACTGGAAGAAATGCCATCAACTGAGACTAAAGAGGTTCTGGTTTTAGAGCCTTCGGTTAGAGATGAGGCTCCTCGTTCTCTACGTAGGCGAATTAAACGTGCCCGTCGTAGACGAAGGGTTTTTATTGGACGCAAGTTAAAAAATCCAAGGCTGCGACAGGAGTTGGTTGAGGTAGTTGAAGATTGTTTACCAACTACTGGCTCTGAAGAAGGTGAGCCTACACTTGTTGGCATGTTTTCAACAAAGTACAAGAGGAAACGAATTTCAAGTCTTCAGTCCATAGAGGGTAGAATAAAAAGAGTTAAGCTCTTATCCAAGCCATTGGAGGACAGCAGTGGAGATCCGATATCTGATCAAGTAGAAAAAGATTCTCTGAACGAGAAACTGGACCAAGATCAAGACATTCAGCGCAGCAAAGCGAAGTTCATGAAGAACATACGGCATTTCATAATGCCAGTTGTGAGTGCCCGATCCTCTCGGGTGATCAAAACACCAAAAAGGTTCATGGATGATGCTGGTATGTCTGAACTGCCCAGAAGAAACTCCCAAAAGAAACTAGGTCTACAACCGAAATCGAAGAAGCAAGATTCTTGTGAAAGGGGCGAACCTGGAGCCCTACAATCTCAGGATGAAGATGATCTGAGTGAAACTCCGACTGATCTCGATTTGTCTTCCATTTGGGAATCAAAACCTAAATCACCTGATGACACAGGGAGCCTCATTGTGGAAAAGCCATCTGGGAAAAGACGATCACTTCTCAGAAATCCTGGTTTCAAATGGCAAGCCCTGGAGCCAACCAGTGCGGACATTTATACCTTCGATGAAGACCTTGACAAAGAGTTGGAGACCTTGCTATCAGCCAAAGATTTTCCAGTGGATACACTTCTTGATCCACCCCAAAAGAAGAAAAGATCCACAAAGTTCAAAGTTCATGCTTCAAAATTGAGGTTATACAAGAAACTGAAACTTAAACCGAGCCACGTAAGGCGTAAAAAGACTCCAACAGATAAAATGGGGAAAGCTGTTTCATCCCCTCCCAAGGGACAGAAGATAGAGTTGGAAGGAGGAGCCAGTCTAATACAATCCCTTAGAGACATGAAAAAGGAAAAAGCTAAACTTAAGATTGAGGATCTCAATACACCTGGGGTTGTTCGCAAGGTCTCCATCTGTGTCCGAGCTCTGAGTTCCAAGTTTCTGCATCACCAGACAAAAGATATCCAAGAGGATGAACAGCCAGATGAATTCTCCATTCATACAGACATTTCACTTCCCAATAAATGTAAAGGTAGGCTAATTTTGTTTTTATGGAATCCTTTATTTGCAAATGAAGGTTCACTGCTGTTCTCTTTTAATTGAAGTCAACAGTAACCCTATCTACTTTATAAATGCATACAAAAATAAATGCTCTCGAGGGTGAACTTGATGTTCAGCCTCTTCAAAAGTGGGTCCTCCATAATCATCTGCAAAGTTGCATTCATTGCTGGCCCTATTAGTGTGCGGAATGCCCAAATGCAACTTTTCATGATCTATTTAATTCTAATCTAAATACTAAGTACTGTCCTACATATTTTTTTCACTTTTAACTTTAAGGCTTCTATCTTAAGATTCTACTTGTCTTTTATGCAGACTTTGAGAAACTGCATCTCACAGAATCAGATGGAAGGATATCTGAGGAAGCTGTGGAACATGCTGTTGAGGAGAAGAACACCTCCCAGCGTCCCCGCCTTACAGGAGCTAACAAGCGCATGTTCAACCTCTTGAAGAAAGCTAAGGTTCAACTCATCAAAATAGACCAGCAGAAACAGCTTAAATCATCTGGGGTTAGTCATTAAACCTAAAATGAATGGCTAAATATGTACCTTTCTATTCAAATGTTATTTTTTAATGACTATGCTTTTTAGTCAGATTTCTAGTTGAAGTGCTCTCAATATTGTTTAATTTTTTTTCTCACACCACTTTTCTTGATTTTGGTAGCTCTTGCCTGAGAGTAGAATCACCTCAACAAAGAGGCAGAGACGAAAACAGAAGGAGCGCATTGAAAATGCCTGTCCTAACAAGACTGACGCCTCTCCAGAGCAGGTAGTGTCACGTTTATGTAGAACTGATCAAATAAATGGCTTTAAAAGTGGTGCAAAATTATTAATGAAATTTCTATCGTTATTTGGAGTCAATCCTTAATGGAATCAAATGAGTATCTTATAGAATGAATGAACCAAAGTTTTTTATTTTTTTTTTCTTCTTTTTTTTAATTTTATACAATAGAATCTTCCTGTTCTTCAAGGATACACATTTGATCTCATTATGCTTTAGGATTGGTTTCAAATGATGAAAATATTAATTCAATTAACAATCATTTCCTGTAAAGCCCAAAATTTACTTTGCTTTTGACATTACGATTAGCATCTGCGTACAGTCTATGGCATTTCAAAGTATACTTAATTTCACTGTGCGCGCATACACAGGCGATTGGTGCATGCACGATATGACTGCTAGCAGATACTGGACTATTTGTCTCTGGAGTTTAGACCCTAAAAGAGGTCTTTATATTCCTTCAGGCTTGAGTTATAAAAATGCAGGTATCTCCTGACCTCCTTACACATGCGTTCTTGACGTGCACAGCCACTGTTTTTGTTTATACCTTTGTCTCCTGATATTTAGCAGCAGTTACATCTTCTAGTGCTTCTCCATGACAGCGATGACTCATCTGCGAGTGTTGTCACCTTGTGGACCCAATAATTAGTGAATATAATTCCAGGCGTGTCCACATACTGCTTGATCAGAGTACACCCGATTAGAAAAATTGGGGCGGACGTGTTCAGGACTTGAGCACTCTGCTGATGGTGAAATTTGCAGCACATTTCCTGTACGCAGATGCCTAGCGTTCACATCTGACTGAAGTACACATTGGGCTTAAAAAAATATTCTGGACTCAATACAAGTTAAGATCAATTGACAGCATTTATTGATTACCACAAAAATAACAATTTTCTTTAAAAAGAAGCAAAAAATTTGGTTACATTGAGGCACTTACAATAGAAGTGAATGGGGAAAATCCATAAATGTTAATATACCTAATTGTTGGCGGCCTTGGTAGCTCAGTGAGTAAAGATGCTGACTACCACAACTGGAGTCGCGAGTTCGAATCCAGGGTGTGCTGAGTGACTCCAGCCAGGTCTCTTAATCAACCAAATTGGCCCGGTTAATAGGGTGGGTAGAATCACATGGGTTCACCTCCTCGTGGTTGCTATAATGTTGTTCTCGCTCTCAGTGGGGTGCATGGTGAGTTTGTGCATGGATGCTGCAGAGAATAGCGTGAATCCTCCACACGTGCTATGTCTCCGCGTTAACGCACTCAACAAGCTACGTGATAAGATACACGAATTGACTGTCTCAGACTCGGAGGCAACTGAGATTTGTCCTCCGCCACCCATATTGAGGATAGTCACTATGCCTCAACGAGGACTTTGAGCGCACTGGGGATTGGGCATTCCAAATTGGGGAGAAAAAAAAACTAAATCCCTGACTGTTTCAAAAGTGTAACCACAAGATATAAACAATATGTTTGTTAGCATTCCTAACCTTTTCTGTGGAAAGTTATATACAGTTTTACAACTTTGTTGCCATGAAGATGTAATGTCATCAAACCTTAAAATGACTGTAAAAATATAAATTTTACTTTACAGCTCAAATAATAAATTCGTTTTAACTGAAGAATTATTGTAGGTGCTTTCAGGAAATTATAAGCTTGCCATTTCTGCCTTTAAACCCTCCAAAAGTTTGCCACATTCACTCCCGTTGTAAGTGCCTCATTGGGACTATATTTATTTATTTGCTTTTTTTTTAAGAAAGTTACACAGGACTTTTTGTGGTAATCAACATTATGACACAAATGCTGTTGACTGAGCTTAACTTGTATTGAACCTGGAATATTAAGTAATAAGTCTTGGTTATTGTTATGTAATAATATGTACACTCCACCAGTAATTGACACAAATGTGACCAAAATGAGGCAAAAACTTCTCATTTTGAAAGTTTATTCATAAATAATTATTATATGGCATCAAGTCATTCTTCTGAATTTGTTCTGTGCTTTAGTTGTTTACATTCAATTCTTTCCGCAAGGAGCCTGCCAGGGGAGGTCCTCGCATTAAACATGTATGCAGAGCTGCAGCTGTGGTTTTGGGGCAGCCTCGTGCCATGGTTCCTGATGACATACCCCGACTCAGTGCACTACCCCTGCATGAGAGATCAGACATATCCCCTTCACCTGCAGAAAAAGGTATTATCACATACTGCAATCAAAAGCAAATAATTATTAATGAGCAAAAGAGAAAAGCTGATAATATACCACTGTTCATTAAAGGTGCTGTAAGTGATTTTAGCCATTCTACTTCCACAAGAATGAGTCCTTGGATTAGCCACACCCCCAATTTCATAAACCCCATACTCCAGAGATACAAAATTAGCTTTATTGAGACCGACATCTCGAGGAAATTGTTGTTACACTTGAACTGAAATGGATCACATCACTTTTGAGGTCTATGCTCCGCAATAACGAGGGAAGTTGCGCGTGTATGTCAGGGAGCAGAGCAGATCATTAGTGCGAGCTGGTTCTGTTACACTCCTGCGAAAGTGCAGATGAGAAGCTTTTATCTGATTGCGAGATTATCATTAAATGTGCCTTGTAGTCCTAAATAGGCTATAACTTGGGTGGCTGCCGAAATATCTTCAATGGGAGAACCATGTCATTGTTCTTTCTCTGCTGTCCACGACCTAGTCCAAGTAGACCTGTGACCCACCAGTTGAGAACACTGCTTTAACTCACACACACACACTCACTTATGGCAGACCCCCCTTGCCTCACTTCTCTGACATTTTCTCTGCAGTGTGTGTGTGTGTGGGGCAAATTGATTAGCCTAACAGGCAGTTGAGCAGGAAAGGAGATGAGCATGCTGTAGGAAATGTGGTTGATGTAGATGTACATGGTACGGATTAAAGTGCCCACGTACCTACACCATTATATGTAGGAAATTTGGTTGTATAAATGTACACGGTACGGATTAAAGTGCCACAATTCTCCACCATTATATGTAGAAAAACAGTATGTGTGAGCTAGGAATTAAATTAATCTGTCCTTATTCTACATTATTATGTAAGGAAATTTATAATGGAATTAGTCGCGTTCGACAATCATCAAAAATAAGATAATTGACAAATAACTAGATTATTTGTCTGAATAAAATTCTCCACCAATAAAATCATAATACAACATCTAGTTGTATCCACTCACAATTTATATTGTAAGGAATTAACTTTAATTGTGCAATTATGATTAATTCACATATTGGTGAATATTATTCTTATGGCTTATTGAAAATAATGCCTTAACCATTTATCCTCCTTTGAGTCTAAATCAGCTGCAATCTGATTATCCAAAGTATTTAACTAATTCACCAGCATTTTGAGCAAAAGTCTTGGAGATGTACTTTGCGTGTCGTTGCGTTTCCTTGCGCTGCTTTCTTTGTGGTGTTTGGTTCTTTGGCTCTTTGTCGAAAGTTCATTCGTCGATGTTTTGGACTCTGTTATGGTCGTGGATAGTTATTATCTGAATGAAGCGAGGCCTTCTGCAGGGTAGGCTCGCGACTCCCATTGGGTGTTTGAACCGTAGAGGAGAGAGTGAGAGACTTCCTTGTAACTTTGTGTGTCCTTGGACTCTCTGGATCTGGAAGCAGCCAGATAGCTGAAGAGGGAGCAAGCAACGGGTTCAAACAAAAGCGTTGCAAGAGAGGAGGTCAGTAGAAGTGAAGAGGAAGTTCTTCCTTGGGTAGGAAAGCTGTGAACTGTAATTGGCCACACCCCAAAGGTGTCCCGAGTCTATCAGAAGTGGCTTTTCAGGTCACATTGTCAACTGGTCTATCCATTTCCCAAAGTTTGCGATTCTTTGTTTTTTT
Source organism: Moxostoma hubbsi (assembly GCA_032164185.1). NCBI lineage: Eukaryota > Metazoa > Chordata > Actinopteri > Cypriniformes > Catostomidae > Moxostoma > Moxostoma hubbsi. Next base: position 33,576,790 of record JAVLUX010000029.1, on the reverse strand, counting down.
TTTATTTACGATTCTTTGTGGAGGATTCTTACAACCTCCTGCTCAAAAATAGTGCATGTTTAATCATGAACTTTTATGTCTTGACAACAGTACAAGAGACATGACATTCGTTGTCATCAACATTCTCTATGTAAACAAGCAAGCATTTCCATGCTAAATATTATATGGGTAAATAACAAAACATGAAAATCCCTGGTTACAAATCATACTGGTTAATTCATTTGCTTTACAACATGGATAATATATTGCACGTTATGAGAAACCTGATTGTCAGGGTGTAATATCCAGTTGATTAGTTACCATTCTTAGTAGAATGAGATGAATCATACCAGATTAAAGATTATAATCATTAATTTGTCAGTTATACATGTGATCACAGGTCATAGAGTCATTTTCAGAATTATCTAGCAAGGCTAGGTATGGTGTATGTTGCATAGGGTTAAATATCAAGTACCGGGACTGGGATGAGGAACTCATGAGCAAACCTTTCAAAGAAAACCTACTTTAGCTCTGTGTTGAAGTTCAAAAGGTTTAATTTTGTGAAACAAAGAATGATCTTTATTGATCAGCTCTGTCATTACAAACCGTAGTTTGAAATTAAGCAGGCTTGGGAGAGATGGTCTCCTTCAGCAATTTAGGAGCCATAGATTTGTTTTTATGACTCTCTAATGGCTTGGTGGGGGATCTCTCTGATCTGTGGAATGTGATGTTGTGTTCATTTGGTGGGTTTGTTCGTGGATAATCCCACAACGTGCAGATGAGATTCTCCATCCGGGTGAATGTTTTTTTTTCTTCTCAATACCGTAGATAAGCAAATGTACATATTATGATGACCATTAATTTTCATACCGTGGTATACCATGAAACCGGTATACTGCTGCAACCCTAGTTGCACCATCCAGGAATAATCCTAAATTTCGATTAAATCAAGGTTTATCTGATAGTTCTGTTGCACAAAACTTTAAACTGTGTTTAAAAATAATCAGGGTTACATTTTAACCTTCAATTTGATCCTGATTTAAATTTCACAGTAAACCTGAATTAACTTTAATCCTGTTGCTCCAATAATTTAAAATCTTATTTAAATCACAGTTAGGGATTAACTTTAAATTTGCAGCTGTGGTGGTTTCAATAAAACAAAACGGACTTACAATTAATTATGAATGACTAGGTAAATGAACAGTGGATGCGCTGTCAACCCTCTGAGAGATGTATATCATATTATTTATGTTTAGTATAAATCTTGGGCCGTTGGCTGCAAAGCATGGTTTCAAATCTGGTGTGTATGTACAGCGGCTCGTCATGGTTTCCCCATCCTTTACATGCGTGGACACGGGACAGAGACGGGAGAAGCAAGAGGAGAGCGTTGTTCAGCATTTAACGAGGGCAGTAACAAGCAACAGGTGATCGTTACTTCTCAACTCGTTTCAGTCGGCAGCCAGGGCAGTTAATTTCTGTCATCAACAGTGGCGCTGACAAGGGGAGACAGTCGATCCAAGACCTCTGTGTTCGTTTTTTTACATTTATTATTCTGCCATATTTTAAAGCTTGTGGCATTTTACATGCGGCTGCGACATTTATTTAAACCGCTTGATTGGCCCTGTGTACTAACAATCTAGAGCTAGGCTCGGAATCCATCATGGCAGACAAAATTAATCGCAGGTGAAGGTTTTAATCACAGGTTAAAAGTTTCATCTTTGATTTGTTTAACCATATTTAAAATGAACTCCTATTAAAATAAAATGTAGGTCTACAAACCCTGGATTTGCTTTAAACTCTGCCTAAGTGAATCCTTATTGGGGCAAGCCACCCTTATTACAGTAGTGTCTCTCTGTGAGCAGGAACAATATTTGCGTACCTTTCCATGAAAAAATCGTGTACAGCACCTTTAATGATAAAATCGCATTTAACGGTAAAATTATTATTTTGAGATTATGTAAACACATGGCCTGCTATATTGATAGTATAATAGAAATTAATTTATGCTTTTTATCATGTATATATCCTGTTAATATATTCACATGCATCTGTTTTATTATTTATGAGTAATACATTTTTATATATATATATATATATATATATATATATATATATATATATATATATATTATTACACAGTATATATATATATTATTACACAGTATATATATATATATATATATATATATATATATATATATATATATATATATATATATATATATATATATATATACAGTGAGGAAAATAAGTATTTGAACACCCTGCTATTTTGCAAGTTCTCCCACTTAGAAATCATGGAGGGGTCTGAAATTGTCATCGTAGGTGCATGTCCACTGTGAGAGACATAATCTAAAAAAAAAAATCCAGAAATCACAATGTATGATTTTTTAACTATTTATTTGTATGATACAGCTGCAAATAAGTATTTGAACACCTGAGAAAATCAATGTTAATATTTGGTACAGTAGCCTTTGTTTGGAATTACAGAGGTCAAACGTTTCCTGTAGTTTTTCACCAGGTTTGCACACACTGCAGGAGGGATTTCGGCCCACTCCTCCACACAGATCTTCTCTAGATCAGTCAGGTTTCTGGGCTGTCGCTGAGAAACACAGAGTTTGAGATCCCTCCAAAGATTCTCTATTGGGTTTAGGTCTGGAGACTGGCTAGGCCACGCCAGAACCTTGATATGCTTCTTACAGAGCCACTCCTTGGTTATCCTGGCTGTGTGCTTCGGGTCATTGTCATGTTGGAAGACCCAGCCTCGACCCATCTTCAATGCTCTAACTGAGGGAAGGAGGTTGTTCCCCAAAATCTCGCAATACATGGCCCCGGTCATCCTCTCCTTAATACAGTGAAGTTGCCCTGTCCCATGTGCAGAAAAACACCCCCAAAGCATGATGCTACCACCCCCATGCTTCACAGTAGGGATGGTGTTCTTGGGATGGTACTCATCATTCTTCTTCCTCCAAACACGGTTAGTGGAATTATGACCAAAAAGTTCTATTTTGGTCTCATCTGACCACATGACTTTCTCCCATGACTCCTCTGGATCATCCAAATGGTCATTGGCAAACTTAAGACGGGCCTTGACATGAGCTGGTTTAAGCAGGGGAACCTTCCGTGCCATGCATGATTTCAAACCATGACATCTTAGTGTATTACCAACAGTAACCTTGGAAACGGTGGTCCCAGCTCTTTTCAGGTCATTGACCAGCTCCTCCCGTGTAGTTCTGGGCTGATTTCTCACCTTTCTTAGGATCATTGAGACCCCACGAGGTGAGATCTTGCATGGAGCCCCAGTCCGAGGGAGATTGACAGTCATGTTTAGCTTCTTCCATGTTCTAATGATTGCTCCAACAGTGGACCTTTTTTCACCAAGCTGCTTGGCAATTTCCCCGTAGCCCTTTCCAGCCTTGTGGAGGTGTACAATTTTGTCTCTAGTGTCTTTGGACAGCTCTTTGGTCTTGGCCATGTTAGTAGTTGGATTCTTACTGATTGTATGGGGTGGACAGGTGTCTTTATGCAGCTAACGACCTCAAACAGGTGCATCTAATTTAGGATAATAAATGAGTGGAGGTGGACATTTTAAAGGCAGACTAACAGGTCTTTGAGGGTCAGAATTCTAGCTGATAGACAGGTGTTCAAATACTTATTTGCAGCTGTATCATACAAATAAATAGTTAAAAAATCATATATTGTGATTTCTGGATTTTTTTTTTTTTAGATTATGTCTCTCACAGTGGACATGCACCTACGATGACAATTTCAGACCCCTCCATGATTTCCAAGTGGGAGAACTTGCAAAATAGCAGGGTGTTCAAATAATTATTTTCCTCACTGTGTATATGTATGTATGTATGTATGTATATGTATGTATATATATATATGTATGTATATATATATGAGAGATAATTTATTTATTCATATGTTATTATTATTCTATTAATTAAGGATTATTTATACATACACTACCGTTCAAAAGTTTGGGGTCACATTGAAATGTCCTTATTTTTGAAGGAAAAGCACTGTACTTTTCAATGAAGACAACTTTAAACTAGTCTTAACTTTGAAGAAATACACTCTATACATTGCTAATGTGGTAAATGACTATTCTAGCTGCAAATGTCTGGTTTTTGGTGCAATATGTACATAGGTGTATAGAGGCCCATTTCCAGCAACTATCACTCCAGTGTTCTAATGGTACTATGTGTTTGCTCATTGGCTCAGAAGGCTAATTGATGATTAGAAAACCCTTGTGCAATCATGTTCACACATCTGAAAACAGTTTAGGTCGTTACAGAAGCTACAAAACTGACCTTCCTTTGAGCAGATTGAGTTTCTGGAGCATCACATTTGTGGGGTCAATTAAACGCTCAAAATGGCCAGAAAAAGAGAACTTTCATCTGAAACTCGACAGTCTATTCTTGTCCTTAGAAATGAAGGCTATTCCATGCGAGACATTGCTAAGAAATTGAAGATTTCCTACAACGGTGTGTACTACTCCCTTCAGAGGACAGCACAAACAGGCTCTAACCAGAGTAGAAAAAGAAGTGGGAGGCCGCGTTGCACAACTGAGCAAGAAGATAAGTACATTAGAGTCTCTAGTTTGAGAAACAGACGCCTCACAGGTCCCCAACTGGCATCTTCATTAAATAGTACCCGCAAAACACCAGTGTCAACATGTACAGTGAAGAGGCGGCTGCGGGATTCTGGGCTTCAGGGCAGAGTGGCAAAGAAAAAGCCATATCTGAGACTGGCCAATAAAAGAAAAAGATTAAGATGGGCAAAAGAACACAGACATTGGACAGAGGAAGACTGGAAAAAAGTGTTGTGGACAGATGAATCCAAGTTTGAGGTGTTTGGATCACAAAGAAGAACGTTTGTGAGACGCAGAACAAATGAAAAGATGCTGGAAGAATGCCTGACGCCATCTGTTAAGCATGGTGGAGGTAATATAATGGTCTGGGGTTGCTTTGGTGCTGGTAAGGTGGGAGATTTGTACAGGGTAAAAGGGATTCTGAATAAGGAAGGCTATCACTCCATTTTGCAACGCCATGCCATACCCAGTGGACAGCGCTTGATTGGAGCCAATTTCATCCTACAACAGGACAATGACCCTAAACACACCTCCAAATTGTGCAAGAACTATTTAGAGCAGAAGCAGGCAGCTGGTATTCTATCGGTAATGGAGTGGCCAGCGCAGTCACCAGATCTGAACCCCATTGAGCTGTTGTGGGAGCAGCTTGACCGTATGGTACGCAAGAAGTGCCCATCCAACCAATCCAACTTGTGGGAGCTGCTTCTGGAAGCGTGGGGTGCAATTTCTCCAGATTACCTCAACAAATTAACAGCTAGAATGCCAAAGGTCTGCAATGCTGTAATTGCTGCAAATGGAGGATTCTTTGACGAAAGCAAAGTTTGATGTAAAAAAAATATTATTTCAAATACAAATCATTATTTCTAACCTTGTCAATGTCTTGACTCTATTTTCTATTCATTTCACAACGTATGGTGGTGAATAAGTGTGACTTTTCAGGAAAACACAAAATAGTTTGGGTGACCCCAAACTTTTGAACGGTAGTGTATGTGTGTAATATATCAATATAATAATGAATTAATAAATATAATGTTAGTTATGGTTGTTGTTATTATTCATAAAAATAAAGAATAATCAGATTTGTTTCAAAGCCTAGTGACTGGCCCTTTAAATAGTACCATTAAAAACTAGGAAAATGTTACCCAAAATGTGTAGGTATTTTATGTATTATATACTTAGTAACATGCTAACCTCAAACTTTATTTGTGTGGTGCATAGAGTTTCGGTCTATGCAAAGCATTCCAAATCAGGCACTTATGAGGTTTTATTTCAGTTAGGAAGCTGCCTTAGAAGTCAGCTTTCTATGTCTATTTCTATGAGTACATGGCTAGGCAGCTTCCTAGGGTTTGAAAGGAACAGAGCTAATGTGCTGATGGTGTCTGATACCTTTATTTTTTAATAGTGTATTGATAAAAGTGTTTTGACATTTTCTGTCATGGTTGCAGGTGTTGAGTCGCACTCTGACCCAGAAAGCCCTGTGTTACAAGAACACCGGAAACCGAAGTTTCCGAAAGGTAGAGCTCACTTGTTTGGGCCCCGGTCCCGAAGGTGTGGTGAGTGCAAAGGTTGTTTCCATGAAGAGGACTGTGGCAAGTGCATAAACTGCCTGGACAAACCCAAGTTTGGTGGTCCCAACACAAAACGGCAGTGCTGCGTGTAAGTATTATAGATGTCTATTATTATTTTGCCCTGAATGTTCAGGGACTTGAGTGAGTTTTTTGGTTTAATTTTCAAGGCCTCTTTAAAGGCACTAGATTTTTCAAAGTACTTTGTTTTAAAGATACAAGAGATGTGACCAAGTTGAGGAAAGGAAGGCCTTGAGGCTGAGTGGCAAGTTACAAAAAGGTAAGAAAGTGCTTAAAAGTATTAACTTTTTCAACAGAATGCTGGAGTAGAATTTGTGAACAATGTCTACACTGTTCATTTTTCCATACAGCGAAAGTTAATGGTGACTGAGGCTAACAGTCCCTACAGTTTTTTTTGGGTTAAAATGCTTTCACATTTTCCAGCTTGATATGAAAGGGATAAGTTTAAAGTAAGCCTAGCTGTGGCACTTTCTATATATCTGTTTTGTTTGTTTGAACATCTCAACCAGCCCACTATATCAACATTGGATCAAACAACGTTGTAAGTTTTAGGCGGGCCATGTTTTGGTCTGACCAATTACAGATGGTGGAAGTGCTACAGAAACCTGTTTAAAGTAATTAATTTGCCAATTCCTGTTTGGTGCCACTAGTGGAGCTGAAATTCCTATTTTAACTTTAAGAGTGTAAACAAGCAAAATAATTCATTTTCAAAACAGCCTGTTTGCAACATTTTGCAGGGCAAAAGAAACGGCTTTCATCGATCAGTGTGGGTCACTCAAGTAATGAAGATGGTGAGGGCAACGATGGGATTGGGCGAACGTTTCCACCCTCTCTGGGTGACAGTCCATCTGTGCGGAAACAGCCACGGCGACATGTAAAACCACGTTCCTACTGTGACCTGCTGGATTACGATTCCGACTTTGACTGGATTGGAGGTTCGAACTCCACCTCTCCAGCCCGCAGGAGAACTCCTGGCCTTCGCAATGCAGGTTGGACCTCTCGATTGATTAGGAATGGAAATCGAGAACCAACTTCAATGCCAGTTCCATTTTTTAAAACTGAAACAGAAAGATTTTCATGACTTGAGTTCTTGTATGAGTGTTTGAATGTCTGCTTATTCTGCCGATCAAGTCAAGTGGATGTATACAAATATAATCATAAAAATAAAAAAATTATATATTGTATTAAATATATATTTGTATTTTGTATTAATATTAACATTTATTAATTTAATAAAAAAACAAAAACAGTGGGATTTTAAATAGTACAAATAATTATTTTATAGTAATAGTTTAAACAAACTATTTATTTTGTGTTTAGGACTACTTGTGGGAGGGGGTGTTTCTTTAAAAGAACTAAAATAATTGGTAATGAAATCATTAGGTGAAATCAGAAACAAAACTGTTTGGGCCTGGGTTGCTCAGCGAGTATTGACGCTGACTACCACCCCTGGAGTCGTGAGTTTGAATCCAGGGTGTGCTGTGTGACTTCAGCCTGGTCTCCTTAGCAACCAAATTGGCCCTGATATTAGGGAGGGTAGAGTAACATGGGGTAACCTTGTCGTGGTCGTGATTAAGTGGTTCTCGTTCTCAGTTGGGCACGTGGTAAGTTGTGTGTGGATTGTGGAGAGTAGCATGAGCCGCCACATGTTGTGAGTCTCCGCGATGTCATGCACAGTGAGCCACGTGATAAGATGCATGGATTTACTGTCTCAGAAGCGGAGGCAACTGAGACTTGTCCTCAGCCACTTGGATTGAGATGAGTAACCGCACCACCCCGAGGACCTACTAAGTTTTGGGAATTGGTCATTCCAAATTGGGAGAAAAAGAAACGGAATAGTTAAATTTCTCACAATACCCATCCCTATCATAGGTGCATTATTTAAAGGTAATCAACAGCTATTTATGGTGTCATATTTTGGAAGACACGATGGCATTTATTTATATACTGTTTAATTTGCAATTAAATACTTGCATTGTTTATAGCTAAGCCATAATTCCATTTCTATTTAATGCACCGAAGATTTTGTGTCATTGGATGACTTCATTGGTGACGCTTTTGACGAGGGAGTGCGGCATCGCCGGTCTGGCTTCCACAGAGGTCAACCTCTCAGACGTAAAGTAGAGAAGGTATTTAGATTGTACAAGCATCAGATGAGATCTGTTGATTTTATAACTGTCCTCATTCAGCCACAATCTCAATAGAAAGAGTTGAAGCAAATTGTCTTATTTCTTTTGTTTGAAGTGCCCTCAGGAACAGACTCCACCCAGCGTCCTTGCGGCACTTGCCAATGGTTTTGAACAGAGAGAGCAGGAGACCGCTGAACCCACACACAAGATCTGTGTTAATTTTAAGGTAAGTTTCTTTAAGTTGGACTTGCTCGAGTAAATAAATTCTGTGATCCTCAAAAGATATTTTATGTAATTTTAAGCTGTTTTCAGGCTGTTGTGTGGTTGGAAGATAAAGAATGTCCATTATGCAGAGGTGTTATTATTTTGGTATCTCTACAAAAACTTAATGTTTTCTGCACTAAAATGCTTTGCCACATGGTGACAGCATTTTATTGTAAATGAAAGGATCGCCTGCCAGCAAGAGTTCTCTTGAACACTTCAGTAAATCTAGACCAGTCTTTGTGGTGTTGGATTTTTATAAAGTTGTTCAGATTGCAGTTTTTAAATATGATGAGAAGATTTTTAATTCTCTTTAACATGTCCATGCCCAAAGGCAAACCAAGCTTGAGTGGTCATCTCATTTTGTCTGCTTAAAATGCAAAATGGTTACAAATCCAGATGCTCAGTAGTGTTTATCCGAATGTTTTACATTTACATTTTAAAGGTCAGGGCTCTGCAATAAGTACTGCCTGATGGCCTGGGCCAGTGTGAGAGAGAGAATCAGGCCAGTTGCTAGAACTTTTACTTGTCCGATCGAGCCAGTGCTGCATTTCTAACATTAGTACAAGCAGACAACAAGCAAGATTACACAAAAATTTCACAGAGCAAACAAAGCCTTCTAACTGAGCACTGGACACTCCAATGCACAGTCGCATACATTAAATGAACAGAGCACAAGTATTGTTCCTACAGTAAAAAAACAAAGCAAATTTCTATTATTTTGCCTTATAGATGAATCACTGAATCAAGCGTAATAACCTTTTTTTTTTAAAACGCCAGTTATGCACATGGCTGAAAATCGGAGACGCTCTGTCTCCAAAATGCATGTAAATGCATGTAAACATTTAATACAAAAAAACATTTAATACAAGTTTTTGCAGCCCACATTTTGTAGGGTGGAAGACAAACATGTAAATATGACTGAACCATTACAAGTTTGTACGGCATGCCCTGGATTTGGAAAAAAGTGTGAAAAGACTGACATTCAGGGTAGCATAAACTTTGAGCAAAATCTAAGAGAGTGCAGCAACTGTTTTCCTGGATTCTGTCTGATTTGACACAGAATGACTCAGCTGCATGTCATTTGGCTCAAATCCTCCAATTCAGTGCTACTCTCCATAGCTGTCTTACTGTATGTTATGTTATGAACCATGAAGAGATTAAACATTTTAAAGGTGATAATTCAGCATTTATACAGCAACATAGTTAACTGACTTGTTTGGGGTAATTGTTTTTACATTGATTCAGGCAGGTTAGATAGTAAGCAAAGTCTACTTAGACTGATACATTTTGAAAAATGAAACTTGTGATTTGCTTAAATATCTGATACTTCTGCTGCTATTACAAAACACAATTTTGGCTGTTTATAGCATTTAATGCGATAAAAACACTAAATATTAATTTTGACTATGTATTGTATGTAATTAACGGTGGTGTAAGGTGCTGTAAAAAGCTGTAAAATGGACCTTGAAAGTGCTTGAAAAGTGCTTGAATTTGATCTTGGAAAAGGTGTACGAACCCTGTCATGTAAACGCAGCTTCACAATTGCTGTAGCAAAGTGGATAGCTGCTATTAATATTGTGTAGGATGAGTGTTAAAGCAATTTAATGTCCATTGCAATGAAAACGTGAACTACAGGGACTAGATATTTCAATTAGTTAACTTCCCACTTAGACTTTTTGGCAAACTTTTAATTTTACTTAAATTGGTGCTATTTTAGAGCATTTTTATCTTTTATACTGCGGAATGATTTGTTTGGAAAATGTTAAAGGGATTTTTTTTATAGTTTCATTATCTTCCCTGAGGTCCACTTATAATGTTAGGAAAGTTTTTTTTTTTTCCCTCACAAAAACATTCATAATTTAGTTTAGTGTGTATATATATATATATATGATAATTTTCCACCCTTTCAGGCCATCTTTCTGAAAAGCTTGATTTTTGCCTCAGCTTCTCCTTTAAACTTCAACGTAAACTACCACTATTATGATTGACTAACATCGTCCAGCCCCTCAAATTTAGCCGTTTTTTAAACGTAATCAGAAGAGAATGTAATAAACATAATAAATTTCATGGTTTACAAATATAATGCACATCCAACACATTGGATCTGAATATTTGAAACTGTTCATCTCAAACACAACTGTTAACGCTTGCATCCTGTTTACGCCAGATGCGAGATAGATGAACACATTATAATCAATGCTGTCTATTATGAATGTGTTCTTTGCTGTGTGTGACGGCTACAGTAAACGCTTCCAGTTCCATCATGCACTGGCGCTACTACTGCCATTGCAAACAACACAAATAATTATTTATAAAGCCTCAAACCGTCGTGTCCTTTAAAAGCATGCCAGAGACGACAGTCAAAGGCGTCTGTTGGGCCATCGTGTATACATAAATGAATAGTCCAGATGTGTCCCATATGTCATTCAGTAGTAGTGAGGCCACAGTAGGTCTTTTGTTCTTCTCTCTTGCTACATCTACATTAATACGGATACATTTGAAAATGGTGTTTTCATTCCAAAACGCTCTGTCCACACTAACGTTTTCAAGCATTTTCCAAAAGTTGCTCGCCCACACTGAAACATGAAAATGCTTAAATTATGTTCTATCGGGAAGACACGAAGGCTTGAGAGAGGTTTAAGATGCCATTTATTTGATGAATGTAGAACAGAAAAGTAATGTCTCTCTTTGGCGTAGGCCCCGTCTGGTGGTCCGAGGGAGTTGTTCTCGGAACCGTCATATCCTGCCGGAGATGGGAGGCAGGGGCGAGGAGCCTACCCCCGTTCAGGACGGGACTTAACTGGTGGTGGTGGTGGGTTGGCGGAGGTTGCTGCGTTAGCACAGTGAAACAGCAATGTGATAGATTATGAGCAGACTTATAGAGCAACGGCTTACATGTGATTGGCTGGGAATTACCCAGCTAATGGTGCGATGATGTACAGCTGCTAGTCTTCCCGCTAGAACTATGCTGCGCTCACATTTACTGCGCTTGTGGAAAATCCCTGTTCCATGGGATGGCAAGGCCTCTGTCTCTCTGTTTACGAAGTGAGCACCAGTGGGCGGGGCCCTGGTTGCAATAATTTTTAAGTAGACATTGATGTTGTTGTTGAAGAGGTGGTCATGAATTAATGAGTACCCTTTGTGACTTCACTAATATATGGATGTAGAGAACAAGGCTTTTTGGCAGTTTGGTTTCAATAAATGCTATTATAGCATTGGGGATGAAGTTGAGTTCTGAAATGTACAGTATATTTTTATAGTAGAAAGACGTCTTAATAAAGCATTATTGTTACATATTGTTTTCTTTTCCATAAAGTAACTAAATGCATATTATCAAGAAATGTATATGTAGTTTCAAATTTCACCACTTTCAAAATCTGCGATTTAATCGCATTATTTTTCATAGTTAATCATGATTAATCACATATTTTAAAGTGGTGAAATTTACACTATATATACTACTTTTCCTGTTAAAATGCATTTAGTTTTAGTAACTTTTAGTAACTAGTAACTATGAAAAATCATGCAATTATTCGTGATTAAATATTTTAATCGATTGACATACTCACTCACATTTTTGCATTTTCATCATTAATCTGTCCTTTGTGAAATCCATCTTGAAAAGTTATGTCTGGTCCAGGGTTTCCATTGTCCGGTAATTACCGGACATTGGCCGGGAAAAAAATTAAATGTCCGAATAAATTAAATCTCTCCGGTCAAATTGTCAGATTGAAATTGCCTAATAATCCCGCCCCCCTAACACAATCTGAATTTGAGAATAAGCCTAAAATGTATCCAGAGTGGACCAAGCTCGCCAAGATAGCCTGTGTAATCCCGGTCTCGAGTGTTCCTGCAGAGAGGGGGTTCTCGCTGCAGAATCGGATCAAGACGAAGCAGTGAAGTCGCCTTGCGGAGAACAAGGTTACGCGGCTTATGCGCATTGCAAGTTGTGGAGAGACACTGGGAAGTTTTGATTTTAAGTCGGCAGCTGCACAATTCAGCACTGCAAAACAGCGTAAAAAGTAGCCTAAAATGACGCGAGACAATGTTATAGGCCTAGTCATTTGTTTGTTCCAGTTCATTTGACAAGGAGTCATTTCACGGTGGCCAATTTAAATGTTACCAGCTAAATGAGACATACTGAGAGTGTATAATTAAGTTCGCTTGAGTAAAAACAATAGGCTACTATTCAGATATTTGATGTGGGGAAGGGGGATTGGTTTGTTAAACAATGAATGTGACACGCCAATCGGACGTTCATGTTTTTTTCCATCTATTTGAAAGTTAGGCTAATAAACATGTTGCATTCTATACGGCCTGATTATGTCATTTTTTAAGTTGCATAGCCTGCCTCCAGTTTTCCTCAACTTGACTAATTAAGAGGCGATATTTGACCGGCATATCATCAAAATGTCCGTAAAACGAAACCTCTGCCGGTCACTTTGACCGGCACCACTTTTTTCTAGCGGAAACTCTGGTCTGGTCATATCTTCAGGTGAAAGTATGCTGCAGGGCTCTGTAGTGCAAGAATGTTCCTTATGATGTTTATTCTCCTTCACAGGAGGACTGTAGTGTGCAGAGCGTGTGGGCAACAGGCGGTCTCAGTATACTCACCTCTGTACCCCTCGTGCCCCAATACGTCTGTCTGCTGTGTGCCAGTAAAGGCCAACATGAGGTATTTCTGAAACACTCATGCATTATTAAATATTTGGATCCTTCTAAGATATTCAAGTTATACTTCCCTAAAGAGTACACATTATGTTAACACACAGAATGTTGTTCTGTTTAAGTGGCCCAACATTGACATAACACAAGGATGATGATTTATCGACTTTATAGACATTACATTTTTATCGTCTGTTAATGCTGAACTTCTGTAAAGCTGCTTTGAAACGATGTGTGTTGTGAAAGGCACTATACAAATAAAATTGACTTGACTTGACTTGACTTAATATGTGGTGAGAGCTTGGGGCAGATAATCAATAGAAGAAGGGGAATTTTTTGTGAAACCTGTTGGTAAACAATTATTATTTTTGCTATTTTGTTTGGTGACGCTAATGGCACAGAAATTGCTCACTTGACTTGTACTCAAAGATTTGAGACATGACCTGGACTCTACTTCAGGGGCTTCTAATCATGCTTAGCCATGTTAAAGCACCAGCAAAGTCTGCAGTATTGTTCTGTGTTTTAATATTTCAAATTGTTATTTTGCAGATGCTGCACTGTCAGGTATGCTGTGAGCCTTTCCATCGTTTCTGCTTGGAGCCTTCTGAGCGCCCCCTGGAAGAGAACAAGGAGAATTGGTGTTGTCGCCGATGCAAGTTCTGCCACGTTTGTGGTCGCAAGAACAAAGAATCCAAGGTTGTTTGCAAAGCATCAGACATGAGCATGATCTTGGGCAGTTCAAGCCATAGTTCGCTTTCATTGTATGAATAAATGAAGTGTCGACATTCTTCACAATGTCTACTCCTGTGTTCTGCTGAAGAAAGTCATAGAGATTTCAAACAACATTAGGGCAAGTAAATGACAACACAATATTAATTTTGACTAAATTAACCATTTAACCTAAGTTGATCTCATTACCCAGGAATAAGAAATGGAAATTTCAATGTTTGAGTTTCCTGCTTTTAGTTCCTTCGTCATTCCTCAAAGTTCTTCATGATCTCTGCATTAGTCTGTAGAGCAGTTTAGGTATATTAAAATAAAAATTGTGCAATATGCAGTTTCCCACCCTTCCACTCCCTTTATTTCTGACATTTTCAGTGGAAACGTGTTTTGCCACAACCTTTTGATGTAATTGATGTGTTTCATGCTTAAATTACAGCCTCTATTGGAATGTGAAAGGTGTCAAAATTGTTATCACCCTGCCTGTCTTGGTCCCAACTACCCCAAACCCAGCAAACGGAAGAAGCCCTGGGTAAGTTCACTACATAGGGACTTTTCTCAACATGCAAGAGTTTCAGTACGCGGAAAATCTCAGTATGGTTTGCTATGACATTGGACACCAAGAAAGAAACCTTTTGCAGCATAAGGGGGATAAGTGCTTCTATTAGGGCCAGGTTAAATAGCAAACATGAGACATTGAAGTACAATTTTAAGTAGCAAATCATGTCTGATCTCGTAGGAATAGTTCACTAGTAATAAGTTAGTCATATTCTCATCCTCATTGTGTTCCAAACCATGAGCTGTTATTTTTTTCTGTGGAACATGAAAGTAGAATTTGTTTAAATATTCTTTATAACAGGTTTTCTTTGAAAAGGAGTAGTGACCAAAGCCGTCAAGCTCCAAAAAGGACACAAAATCACCCAAAAAACTAACAACATAAAAGTCTACTATAACATTCAAGCATTATATACCAAGTCATCTGAAGCTATAGGATAGCTTTCTGTGAGGAACAGGCTGAAATTTATATCAGATGCTGATGCATACATTTAGTAAAAAAACAAACCAAAAAAAAAAATTTAAATTGACGTTTGTTTGACCATTTCCTGATCTTTTTTTCAGGTGTGTATGACATGCATCAGGTGTAGAAGTTGTGGTGTGACCCCAGGAAAAAGCTGGGACACAGAGTGGAATCACGACAAGGGTCTGTGTCCTGACTGCACTAGATTGTTTGATCAAGGTGAGACTTTTTGGTTCTTATTATCTGATGGACAGCTTCATGTATAGGCCTATTATTGGTGATTTATCATGGACAAAATTTGGTTTCTCACAAGCTGCACCAGGATGTCCATTGCATATACATAAGGTTTACTTGCATCACCCAATCAGACAGAATAGCTTGGAGGAAAACCCTAATTGAACTGGAAAAACAAGCGCTGGAGTATTTATTTATAGTTAGGATTTGACTATTTGTTTAGCTGGTGTTTGACTAATCTCCACAGCTGTTTTAAGCTGCTGACTTGGGTACTTTATTTAGCGAAGTTTCCTCTTTTTTTTCTTTCCTATCTTTTTTTTCTTTTTGTGATTCATAAACCATTTAAAATTGTAATTATAGCATACCACTGAGGCTGCAGTGGGCACAGGCTCAACAAAACTAGGCCGTTAAAGAAAAACATCACCTGGTCTGATGAATCTCAATTTCTGCTGAGGTACACGGATGGTAGGCCCACTGCAGCATCTGCTTTTTGTTCTCAACTGACAGAAGTGTAACCCGACATGGTCTTCTGCTGTTGTAGACCATCCGCCTCAAGGTTTGACGTGTTGTACATTGTGAGATGTTATTCTGCTCACTAAAATCGTACAGAGTGGTTATCCCTTTCTGTCAGCTCGAACAAGCCTGGCCATTCTCTTTAGCCTCTCTTATCAACAAGGCGTTTCCATCCACAGATTTTTGGCACCATTCTGAGTAAACTCTAGAGACAGATATGCATGAAAATTCCAGAAGATCAGCAGTTACAGAAATACTCAAGCCGTCTGGCACCAAAAAAAATTAATGCATCGATTGAAATCACTGAGATCAAATATTTTCCCCATTCTGATTGTTGATGTGAGCATTAACTGAAGGTCCTTACCTGTATCTTCATGATTTTATGCATTGCACTGCTGCCACATGATGGGCTGATTAGATAATCACCTGAATAAGTAGGTGTATATTATATGAAATATACATTTCTTTTAACATGTGTAAATGAAGGATAATTGTTAGTGTTCAGCTTGTTAATGGCCATGTTTAAGGTTGAAAAGGGTTTCATTTGCAGTTTTTGCAATCTAAATTGGGTGGCACAAGCAAATACTGCAAAACTGGAGCACATGAATTTACAGTGGCCTAAAAACAATTCTGTTAACTCCCAGAGAGGGGATCAACCAAAACCCAATGACAACCAAAGTCAACCAAAACCCAATGACCTTTTACCCTATAATTGGAAAAATCAAAAAAACACTTAAAATACATTCATTAATGGGGCCTGGTTAGCTCAGTGGTAAAGACGCTGGCTACCACCACTGGAGTTTGTTAGTTTGAATCACAGGGCATGCTGAGTGACTCCAGCCAGGTCTCATAAGCAACCAAATTGGTCCGGTTGCTAGAGAGGGTAGAGTCACACAGGATAACCTCCTCG
The DNA here is from genome assembly GCA_032164185.1 of Moxostoma hubbsi. Lineage (NCBI taxonomy): Eukaryota > Metazoa > Chordata > Actinopteri > Cypriniformes > Catostomidae > Moxostoma > Moxostoma hubbsi. The sequence goes on along the minus strand of JAVLUX010000029.1, from coordinate 33,560,172 downwards.
TGATCGCTATAATGTGGTTCGGTGGGGTGCGTGGTGAGATGTGTGTGGATGCCACGGTGGATGGGGCAAAGCCTCCACATGCACTATATCTCTGCGGTAATGCGCTCAACAAGCCACGTGATAAGATGCGTGGGTTATCTGTCTTGGACAAGGTTGTCTGGACGTGGAGATTTGTTCTCCACAACCCAGATTGGAGCGAGTTACTACGCCACCATGAGGACTTGGAGCACATTGGGAATTGGGCATTCCAAATTGGGAGAAAAAGTACAAAATAAAAAAATTCCTTCATTAACGTCTGCAAAAAGTTGCTAATATTTGTTGTTGTTTTCTAGGTAACTACTGCACCATGTGCTTCAAGTGCTATGAAGATAATGACTATGATAGTCAGATGATGCAGTGCTCCTCGTGTAACCACTGGGTCCATGCTAAATGTGAAGGTTTGACAGGTGAGAGAGTACACCAGCACTCTTCTGTTGCAGGATGCACTTGGTCGAAAACGGAAAATGACTTTTTATATATATATAAAAAATCGCTTTCCATTTCTTTCTGAATTGAAAAACTAAAAAACCAATTAAATGATCACACTTTTTTGAAAGTAACGCACCAAAATTGGACAGAAAATATATTAAAACAATATTAAATATATTATTCTTTATTCAGTTCTTTAACAATCAAATTTAACAGATTTTTTTTTTTTTACCAATTATCCAAATAATATAACGTTCTAGAAAACTATAATGATATGCAAAACAGCAGTCAAGTAATTAGCTTAGCAGCTCTAGGCTAACATCTTGCAAATACAAAAAGTTTAAATAAGCTACACAGTCATTTTAATGAAAGCAACAGGCAAAACATAGAATGACAGAGGGCCTCTATTCTGTTTATGTAAAACATATTTCCACTTTAATATAAATTTATTGTGCAAAATGGCAGTAATAGAACTAAAACCAACCTCAAACTGTAAACGACAGATGTAGCCTCAAGTGATGAACAAAGTTCTGCTGGACTAAACATTTTTAATGTAATTGCTATACACACCGCAAATCGTACTGATTCCTTTTTAATTAAAAGTGTCACGTTTGTCTTCAAGAACAAAAGTTGCTCAGCTTTCTGGCTGGAGAGACGGTCCCTCTTCTCATCAAGAATATGAGATGCTGCACTGAATAGTCTCTCTCACTCTCTGTGCTGGCGCTTGGGGCAGATAAATACCTGCGTGCAGTTCGCGCAAGCAATGGAAAGCGATCTTTTTTTTCTTGTACCAGTAGTCAAGAGGATTGTCGCGTTCGCGTGTGCGACTGTGTTCCGCAACTGCTTTCGGGTCCTTGAATATCTTAGAATATGCGAGGATGGGCACCCGGTGGACTTTCTGGTGCCCTCCTAGGGTAAGATGGTGCTCCCCTAGGGAGTTGTGCCCTACGCAGACTGTGTAGTATGTGTATAGGGAGCGGCGGTACTGATTTGAAATATTTCCACACAGCTGACATTGGCCTTTGCGGGGAGGCATATATTTTCGGCTCATATTTCTGCCTTTTTTCTCTTTCGGCCAAAACAAAAAATGCAATTTTCAGCGGCCAAATTGCAGTGCACCCCTAATCAGAAGGCAATTGGTCTTTCAGCCCAGTTTATGAAACATCGCTATAGCCTCACTATGTATTATTACTATGTAAACTTTTAAAGGTTGACTCACTTTATTCACCAATACAAATATGCATAATTAAAAAGAAATGTATTATTTTTACTTTGTATTTTTTAGTTCTCCAAATGTGATAAATTTAACATGCATCTTTTGAGTTATAATTTTAGCAGAATGTGGGTCTAAGGTTGGCATTACAAAGTGTTTTTAGAATGACTTTTGACTTGTAAATAAATATTTTATGGTGGTTAAATGAGCATTATATAATAATTACAAAGTTGTTTATGCGGTTGAAATGAGAAGGCATTCCTTCATAACAGAGGAATAGTAAATGTGGCTTGATAAAAAACAAGGCATGCAACATTAAGTATTGCACCATTTTATTTCTTCTGTTTTAAGCAGTTATTGAAATCTTGAAGACTTCATATGCAATATGTTTCACAAACCTCCCATTTCTCAATGATTATAAGTGAAATGCATTGGAATTTCCTACTGATTTCACATTTCTTTCTAAGTTATGCGTAATTGCCCAGTCATTACCGTACTAACCAGAATGTTTTGTCATTCAGGTTTTGTTTAGGGCTTTATAGTAAATATGCTGTCGTATATTGTTAAAAAATGAGTGTTTGAAAAATACTGGGAAATTCTTGTGAAAATGTTTATTGCTAAATCAACATTACGAAATCTCCTTTTTGTTGATGCCTTGTTTTGTTTCATTATGCATCTCCTTACAGATGACATGTATGAAATCTTGTCCAGTCTACCTGAGAGTGTGGTGTACTCCTGTCAGCCCTGCCTACAAGCACAACCTGATGGAGGTGAAATTAATGGAGCAGGGTGGAGAGAATTGCTTGATCAGGAGCTTAAGGCAGGTATAGAGAGAGTGCTGGCTTGCCTGCTGAGCTCCACCTTCACCAAACACCTGGTCATCTGCAAGCAGGTGGGCGTCAGATCTTTTCCAATAATATTATATTGTAATTTACTTCTACCTGTAGGCATTCATTATACATAATGTTATTGGGACCAGATGTGAGCGGTGCAAAGCAGGAAGCAATGTTGCATGATTTTGCCTGGAGATTTTATTAAAACAAATATTTTATATAAAATCACTCCGATACTACATCATCACAAACATAACTCATGTTAATGGCCCATAATACACACTTGCTTGTCAGAAAAATGTACCTTGTGTTAAAAACAGTGTTTATAGACTATTAGCAGTCAGAATGAAAGCGAGATGGATTTGTGAAATATTATCCATAAGACAATAATCAGAAACACAAAATTTTAAGTGAAAACTAAAAACCTCTTCTATTCTAGTCTTCTATTTTTGTTTTCAATTGGTCTTTTACATTTTTAAATTTAAAAATTTAAATTTAAAACTCTTGACTTTTAATATTATTTTAGTTTTAGTATTTAAGGGCTCCCAAAGTTAATGCATTAATCATATGACTTAAAGCTACACTATGTAACTGCATGTGTCTTGCAGAAGAACATTGTTTTAAAAATAGTGAAGTGTTCCTTTCACCTATGCAAATCAAATTGTAATTAGGGCTGTCGATTTAACGCGTTAATTCAGTGCGAAAAATAACGCGTTCAAAAAATGTATGCATTTAATCACACTTCCCCCAGAGAAATGCAAGCTTGTAGTACCACCTGTTTACTCCAGGGGGTAGTAAGTGACATTTTAGCTGTATGAGCAACACGCAGTTTATACAGTGATGAAAACACTTCAGTAGGAAGAACAACTCAAACATGCTTTACGTTCTTGCGTTCAAAACACTTGAAGGAGCGCAAATGCGATCTAAGGGATCTCAAGATGCGTTTAAAGATTGAGTATTAAACTATATTTAACTTAACACAGTGAACTAAACATTTTATGTTTATGATGCAACACACCTGAGACGCTACACAAGCATAACTGATGCAGGGTGTGGCTGGATTAAGATGGAACAAAATTCGGAAATTACCCCATAAATATCTAATCACTAATAAAATCAAAGAAATTTCCTTCAAACTTAATACCCCACTAATTATTTTCTTGTAGAGAGATTTAATTGTGATGTCAATATATTCTGTACATTTTGTGGTCTGCAGGCCACAAATTTTTTTCATTTATTTTGGAGTTGTCCCTACTCGACTTGTCTGATTTCTGCAAGATTTTTAGAGATCATATCATTCCCAGCTTTCAACTTTGTTTTGAAAATGTTTTATTTTTTTAATTCTTTTTTTTAGCTGTGACATGTCTCTTCATAAGGAATATTATTTGATTAATTTTCTGTTTTTGTTGGCAAAGTTTAGTATTCATAAATGCAAGAATGGTGGTTATAAACCATTAGTTTTAAAAGCTTTAAATTGTATTGAAATATGTAAACAATTTGATATTTTTATTTAAACTGTTTATTTATTTTCCTTTTTGTTGTTGTTTGTTTTAATATACCTCTTGGCTCTAGATGTCAAAGTTTTGTAAGCATTAATTAAAACAAATATTTGACACAGGTGTAAATTGATGGGTCCTTAAACAAGCCCTCATAATAAATCTCCAACTGATTGACGGATTCACTTGTGAAATGGATTGCTGTGAACTGTGTGTCAATGATTGGCTTATGATCAATAATATGGTAGTAAACAATACATTGTATTCTACAGCTGCTTTTGTATGGCCTTATTAATGATTTGACTCTTCTGCCACAAGAATGTAATGCATTTAAATTATTTGAATTTCTTTATATATATATAATATTTGTATATGTGATTAATCGGGACACCATCTAATCAATTCAATTAAAAAAAAATTTAATTGATTGATTGCCCTAATTGTAATACTTCACTCTTTCTTTTTACAGCTGTACATAAGGATTATTTCACCTGATACATAATACATTTCTATAAAATATAGTTTGTTCCAGATATTCATAATTTAAAGAAATATATTGAAATAACTTTACAGTGGAGTGGTAATGGAGTGCATATATTGGTATGGAACGAAAGTGTGGAGTTGATGTGGAGTGATTGCAAAATGCTCTATGGAGTATGTGTAATTGCTGTTTCTCCACTAATGTACTCTGGTTGGAATACTGCAACATTTACAAAATCACTTATGTGCACACACCGTAAATATGTTTCCAAAACATTTACTGTGACAAGCATACGCTTTCCCAAGTCATGCTCTTTTAGCTTCTTTTCCCAGTCACATCATTACAGTAATCAAGGGATAATGGGACTGTTGTCTTCTCTCTGTTTAAACATTTGAAAATTGATGTCTACACATTTATACTCTAAATTGAACTTTTGTAAATAGGAACACTAGTCATTGCTATTCCTGGTCTTCTTTTGTAGTGTTCGATGTTGGGTTCTCCAAACACTAGTGATGAGGCCTTGCCTGTTTGCGACTTCCGTGCTGTGGGAAAGAAGTTTGATGAAGGCTTGTACACAACCCTGGTCAGTAACTTAAAAATGTTGCTTAAAGGAATAGTTCACCCAAAAATTGCCTTTAAGCCATCCCAGATGTGTATGACTTTCCTTCTTCAGCAGAACCAAAGTGGTGATTTGTATTGCTCACATTATCTGCTCTTTTTGACCATACAATTCAAGTGAATGGGTGCCATTAGACTGCTGACTATTTGATGGTGCAGAAGGGAAATTTAGGCAGCATAAAAGTAATCCAAACGACTCGTCGATCATTTAATGTCTCCTGAAGCAAACCGATAGGTTGGTGGTAGAAACAAATAGATCATTAAAATGTTTTAACTTTAAATCGGTTCTTCCCAGTGCTTTATTACTGTTTGAAATGACCTAACTCGCATGTGACGTTCGTTCCTCTGTTGTATAAAAAGTGCACGCTTCAGACTTGTGTCACTGATGCATCGACTGCTGGCAGGAAGGGATTTTTAGTTAATAACGTTTTAATTATTGAGTAATTTTTTTACTCAAACCTAACAGTTTGATTCAGAAGACATTAATTGATCAACTGGAGTCGTGTGGATTACTTTTATGCTGCCTAAATTTGCCTTTTGGACCGTCAATCAGCCAACAGTGTCATGGCACCAACTCATTGTAAACAGAGATTAAATGTGCTTAACCCTCTGTAGTCGACGGAAACGTTGGCGCGTCCTGCTGGATTTTTCCGTAATTACAGCGGAAACAACATAAAATACTCCATAATTTTGGGGCATACAGATAAGTGTAAGACATCATTAGAGACTGTCTAGTTAGGGTCTACTTTTATTTGTGTACACTCACAATAAAAACAAAACCTTGTGCTTTTGTAAAAATAAGGAAAATAAAAAGGGTGCGCTTTCAGCATCTCTGTGTGTGCGAACATATTTCTGAAACACGTCACAAAAATTAACTGAAACTCCGCGAATACTTAAAACACAAACATGAAACTTGTCTAAAGAAAGCTTAAAATGTCTACTTTTTAATAAACCAATTCAAATTTAAAACAAATATTCTCCTGCAATGTTATCTGTATGAAACAAAGCGATGTACAGTTTCTCCTGGCTCAGCTAATTATCCCTAATGTGATCACACCCACCAGCAGAGGGCGCTATTCATACGCTAATGTGCTGAGGCGATCAATGCAAATGGTAAACGCCCCCGACTGTGCCGTAAAAACATCAAGTTCATTCATTTTTCTGCGCATTTGAAAGATCGCATGGTACACAAGCAAGGAAACTCCTGGATAGTGACGAAGAGTTCATATTTTCCTCAGAAGGAGAGCGGGACTCCGATGAATGTTTGTATTTTGAAGAGAGACTTGATCCAGCCGAGGATACAATTTCGGACGAGTAAGTCATTTAGTTTTACTTGCATTAGTTGGCATGCTATTTTATATAAACATGTACATATTTTACTAGTGGGACTGTTTCCAGATTTGCCAGCTTGGATTCAGAGTATTGAAATTTGAAATATATCCTAATAAGCAAGTTTTAGTTACATTTAAATGCTGTTTTGGCTAAAGCAGGCATTTAAATTGTATGCTGTATGATATAAATATGATATGTAATATCATAGAAAAATAATGTTTAGATTATATTTAAGTAGTGTTTATGCTGCCGCATTACCATCAACAAAGTTTGTGCTTGCAAATATGTGTTCAGGTTAAATGAGTAAAATGCACTTTAAATATGCCCATATTAGAAAATCAGTATATTATAATGATTTCTGAAAATAAAAATAAATAAATTGATCAATTGTCACACATTATACATACATTTCTGCATATATACAGTGAAATTATTTATTGTCCACACATCCCAGCTAAGCTGGGGTCAGAGTGCAGGGTCAGCCATGATTCGGCGCCCCTGGAGCAGATAGGATCAAGGGTCACACAGTGGTGTCTTGGCGGTGCTGGGGCTTGAACCTCCGACCTTCTGGTCAGTAACCCAGAGCCTTAACCGCTGAGCCACCACTGCCCTAAAAAATCATATTCAAATAGAAAACTGTTCTTTTAAATTGTAAAAAGAGTTTACAATATCACTGTTTTTACTGTATTTTTGATTTTAAAAAATGCAGTCTTGGTGAGCAGAAGAGACTTCTTCTAAAATGTAGTGTAGGTCTAAAATTAAGTAAAGTCTTTATGTAAAGAATATATATATATATATATATTGTCACAGTCCTGAGTGATAGGCCCAGGGGAGGGGTCTTTGTCTCCTCAGGTGTGAAATACATCCATGTTCACGATAGTTCACGCCTCCTTGCATATCACCTTTCTAACACTAAAAGTGTCTTACAAAAGTTAAATGACTAAATTGTTTTATATGAATGAGTGATCAGGATGATTTTCACATAATTTTGTAGCAAAAACTCTTAATTTGCAAGATCCAGTTCTCAAAAGTCTTGTGGACAAATGTTTAGTATGTGTTATATGGCCTTATTTCAATGACTTTTTTTCAAAAAACAACGCATAAACGTTATATCCTCAAAAAACAAACATCTACATACAGGTTGCTCACATATTATTGTAGCCCAGGTTTTGCTGAATACAGTGTTACCAGACTTATCTTTTTTTTAGCAACTGAAAAAAAGCACAAATGTCATGGCATGTCAAAACTTCTCCAGGGCCCAAAACACCCTCAGACCCCAGAGGGTTAATAATCATGTTCAGTTCTGCTGAAGAAGGAAATTCATACTCTTAAAAGTAAAGTAATTCATGAGAGGATTTAAATTTTTGGGTGAACTAAATGTAATAAAATGTAATAAAACTAAATGTAATCCAAATTACAAACTAAATGTTAGTAATTTTTCTTGTTTTTCTCTGTGCCACAAAGTCTGTTTTGAAAGCAACAAACAGACCAAAATATTAGAACTCTTAGAAGTAAAATTCTTGCTTTAATTTCAAATGAGTTCTGCGGTTAAAGCTGGTGGGGAAAAAAAGTCCAGCCTCTCCCTGAATTCCACGGTTTCAGTTTGGCAATGCGGTTCCATCACATTTTTGTTGTGTTTGGCTTCCCATGACTGCAAACCATTACTAGTTTTCCTTTTCCTGTTTTTCATAACAAAAATGAGTTTCTTTTTTTGCTGAGCAGACATCTTTCCATGAGGATGTGGTTAAGGTCATTTGTAATCATTTGGATGAAGAGGAAGCTCTTCCAGAGGAGCAAAGACCCACTGCCCTCGCACGCTCCTACTATCTGACGGTCAGATTCTTGTGTGTTATTGATGTTTTTTTTAAATAACCAATATAACAAATGCAAGTGATGTACCAGAGTAGTTTAAGATCAAACACCTTTCATGTAAACCCTACTAATCATTCACTGTTTAGAAACACAAGTTCTGGAGTATTTATTCATAATTAGGAAATGTCTGTGACTTTAGTTGACTGACATCAACAGCTGACTGATACAGTTTTATTGTCTTATGCTTCCTTCTTTTTTTGATGAGCTCACAAAAGGCTTTTTTATTACATTTTATCCTAGAATACACTAAACCAAGTAATGCGCTACAGATACTTATTTTTGTCATATGTCAGATGAATTTGTCTTTTTATACTTGTATACATTGAACAGTGGGTTTTAAAAATATATGACCACATTGAAAATCTGTTGTTGCTTCTGTTTCTTCCATTTAAACTTAGAAAAAAACACATTTTTATGATTCTGAAAATGTTAAACAGAAAGATTGATTAAGAAGGCATTTTAAGATTTTGCTCTACTACATTGTGGGAATTTTTAGGAAGCTAACATTTGTGTATTACTAAATTTTTCATAATAGACCGATTTTTACTAGGGGTGTAGCAGGTCCCAGTAAAAAACTGTACATTTCGCCATCCATGGTTCGGTAAGCATTTGCACCACGGTTCATCTCAAGTTTAATGATGCACCTGGTTCATACGGTTTGGCTTGTTATGTTGATGCATGTAGCATAAATGCAGGTATTAAGTTAAATGTTCAGTTTGTAATTTGAGAAAAAAAAAAAAATTTAGTTAAGGACACTAATGAAAAATAAACAATGGTTTTATTCAGTAATATTGTAGTAGCCATATAGTAACCGTGATTTTACTATAGTAATGTTGTAGTAGCCATGACTGAAGTAACACTGACTGCTGTCACCATTGTTTTCTTGGCAGAAATCATAGTTTTGATACAATTAACCATTGCTTTACAGTAGTAATACTGTAGTTTCCATATAGCATCCATGATTTTACTAAAGTATATTAACCATGACAGTAACTATGTTAATTTTACATATGCATGGTTATTAGGGCTCAGCGATACAGCTAAAAAATGTATCCCGGTATAATGTTTCATATCATTCAGTATCGCTAATTATTGCTAAATTTAATAAACTTTTTTAAACAAAGACCAGCAGAAAAAGGGTTGAATTTAACCACTGTATTTTTAATTTACCCATTCTATTAAGGCAAACAAAAAATAATATAAATTAATAAAATGTTACAAAGTTTCATACTTTGTATATCATCAGACACTGTATAATTGTATTGATTGTTTTTAAATAGTGTGATGGTTTTAAAATGTACTTTTCACTCCTTTCCAGCTCTTCGAGGATGTTTACAGTTGGTTCAACAGTCAGGATCCAAAAATGTGGGATCCACACTCCAAACATCTGCCAGCGTAAGCATTCGCTGTCAGATTTACGTGATTTTAGTGTTTGCCATTCTTGGCAATCACAATGGATATACGCAAATGGATCCTGATTGCCCAAGTATTATTGTATTTATTCTGTACAGTGGTGTTTTATTGTTGTTTTCTTCTTTAGGACTAATTGTATAGCAATGTTAAATGTTATAGTTCACCCAAAAATGAAAATTCTGTCATTATTTACTCACCTTCATGATGTTCCAAACCCATATGACTTTCATTCTTCAGTGGAACACAAAAGAAGATATTAGGTAGAACGTCAGCCTCAGTCACTCTTCACTGTCATTGTATGTAATAAGGTGAAAAGAAAGTGAATGGTGTCTATGTCTCGCATACTGCCTAAAAACGTCCTTCTTCCATAGCAGAAAGCAAGTTGTATGGGTTTAGAACAACATGACAGTGAGTACATGACAGTTTTTCTAGTTTTGGCAAACTATGCCTTTAAGAAATTGACCTCCAGTTGACTTGTTGCATATTTGATGATCATACATGCTCTCTTTCCCTCTTGCACCCTTCCTTGTGTTATAGTGGGATGCTTTCACATGCTGTTATGCCGCCAAATTATGAACACGTTTATGCACAATGGCGGGAGCGAGATGGCTGTAGTAAGGTGTTGGACGACACCTTGAATGTTTTTGGAGGTCACATTGATGTTAAGATGGGGGAAGAACCAGATTTGTCCACACCTTTGGGCCATAGTCACTATACGGAGATGAGGGCATTAAGACTGAAACTGAAAAGTAAATAAACACCTGCAGTATTAAATGCCAATAGTAACCATTGTAAGTGAACAAATGACATTTTTTTTTTTTCAAAGAATAATCCTAACTCTTGATTATGGTGATTTGTTCAGGCAAGAAGGGTCGACCAGCTAAAGCAGACCTGGACACAGGTTGGTCAAAAGAAGACGAGAGGCAGTGCGCTCTGTGCCAAAAATATGGTGATGCAAAGGCCAGTGTAAGTATCATCTGGACTCAAAATTCTCACTTTAAGATCTTCATGCCAATAGAAGTAATATTTTGAAGGATTTAATTCACCAAAGTTGCATTGAAATGATCACAAAGTATAGTCAAGACATTACTGATGTATTAAAAACAACACCATTACCTTGAAAGTATGTCATTTTTTGCCTGTCTAGATTTTATAAAATCTAGACAGGCCCCAGGAGATCAGTATTTACAGAAATACGCAAACCACTCCATCTGGCACCACAATCATTCATGCGATTATCTAATCAGCCAATCGTGTGGCAGCAGTGCATAAAATCATGCAGATACAGTTCAGGAGCTTCAGTTAACATCAACCATCAGAATGGGGAAAAATGTGATCACAGACATTTGGTCTGTTGCATGATTGTAGGTGCCAGATGGGCTGGTTTGAGTATTTCTGTATCTGTTGGTTTCCTGTGATTTTCATGCACAACGGTCTCTAGAAAAAAATGGTTTTAATGTTGTGGCTGATCAGTGTATATAATGATGACTTTAAGATATTACAGACATTACATCATCTGTTACAGCCTAATTTCCTATAAAGATGCTATGAAACGATGTGTGTGACTTGACAACAGATTGTTTGTACAAAAAATGTAACAAGGCATTACCATGGATTTTGGTTGATGGTACTATTGTATTACCACCTTTTTTGTCTTCTTTTTTACGGGAGTAACAGTATTCTTTGAAACACTTTGGAGTACCATGTAAATACCATGGCATATAGATATGGTAATCATTAGTACCATTAAATATATCAAAGCAAGTGTTACCATCTGATAACATGACTTTGCTATGATTCTGCCATAGAACTTTTTTGTAAGGGTGCTTATGAAGTTGAAATTCTCAGGTAACATTTGATAAAACTAGGGAATACAAGCCTAACTGCGATGCAAGCAAAATTATATTAGTCACTAAAGCTGAAATTGCACCTTATGTCATTGACCTTTTTCTTGCCAGGATGCAGGAAGGCTGCTTTACCTTGGGCAGAATGAATGGGCTCATGTGAACTGCACCATGTGGTCTGCAGAAGTGTTTGAGGAGGATAATGGCTCACTTCTGCATGTTCACAGTGCTGTAGCACGAGGTCGTCTTATGGTACATCATCTCCTAAACCTCTGGTTCAATGGAATTGCTGCTCACACTTTTTAAGAAATTCAACAATTATATGACATGATGCTGAATAAATCATTAGTTAATGGAGATTAAATTAGATATAAGGTATAATGCATTTTGACTCATATTATCCAGGGATTCAAACTACTCCTTGTAAATCAGAATATGTGATTCATGCAGATCTGAGTTTTGACACTTAATTTTGCTGAAACCAGGTGGTCTTAATTCAGGATTGTATATGATCCTTTGAATATGATGAAAACAGAATCCATGGAGGTATTACAATTGTTGTGGGTTTACTTAGATGTGATGTAAATAATTACTGGACAAGAATGTATTTGATTAATGATATTGCTAATCATCCATCTTCCCTTCCATAGCGGTGTGAACGATGTAACCGAACTGGGGCCACGGTCGGTTGCTGCCTTACTTCATGCCAGAGCAACTACCACTTCATGTGTGCCCGCTTCCGCAACTGTGTCTTCCAGGATGATAAGAGAGTCTTCTGCCACAAGCACCGTGACCTTATAAGTGGAAAAGTATGCTTTCAGTTAATTTGCTTCTGCTTTAGTTATAGTTGAACAGTTGAATTGAGAACACTTTTTGTCTTTAATTTTTCAGATGATATCTGGTCAAGGGTTTGAAGTACTCCGCAGAGTTTATGTGGATTTTGAAGGAATAAGTCTTCGCAGGAAGTTTTTGATAGGCTTGGAGCCGGAATCTATCAATTTAATGATTGGTTGGTTTTTATGTTTTAAATTTACAAATATATATAGTCTCTCATAATAATATTACATAATGTGTATATTAATAATGTTATTTTATATTGTTTAGGTTCTTTACTTGTAGAGAAGCTTGGAAAGCTAAATGAATTGTCGGCTTGTCATGGAAAACTTTTCCCTGTTGGTTACGAGTAAGTCAATTTTGATATCATCATGTTTTAAAAGGCATTTGCTCCAGATATAATGTATGTATACCTTGATTGCACATTAAGATTTGTTTTTGTTTTGTTTCATTTTAGATGTTCTCGCTGGTATTGGAGTACTGTAAACCCAGCTCATCGCTGCAAATACACATTTCGTGTTAGGGAGGTCCGACCACCTGTTCAGGAAAAACCAGAGGAAGTGTTGCCTTACCAGGGAGAAAATTGCACAATTGCTCACAGTTCATACACCCACTTAGGTAAGTACTACACAATGTAATTGCCTAAAGAGTTATAGTTTGGATATTTTTGATATATGGGATGACGGCAGAAATGTTCATTTAAACATTATATACTTCCATTAGAATCTGAAAACGCAGAAGTGGATTTAACCTCCACAAATTCTTCCACATCTGTTTTTACCAAACCGTACCTTGGTGCACGCCCCAAAATCCCTACATATCCTCAGAACAGAAGACCTGCTGGAGGACTGTCCAGACCTCTGCCCTGTCCAGGTAGTCAAGATCAAATCACTGAAATAGGATAACACCATTCATCTGAAGAATGTTGTTATATGAATTTTGCTTGTTGACCATTGATGTGTTTTTCCCAGGAACTGCCCCATCTAAGTCTCATCACATCTTGACTATCAGTGATTTGGATGACACACGAAGGCCACGACGCCATAGCCCACACTCCCATAATAGTGGTTCCCGCAGTCACATGACCTCCCCTACTCTTGGGTCCCCAGCGGGACCAATTGCATCTAGAGCAGGTGGTTCCCTCCACTCAAAAACCTCCCAGCCTACCTCCCCAATTTTCCCCCTTGGTGCTACTGAAAACCTGCTGACCTCTTCATCATCTCGCCCTGTTGGTCGAAGTGCTTCCTCAGTTCGGGGTTCTGGAATATTGACACCCCATTCTACCTCAGGACTGCTCTCACAGTCCACATGGCAAGGTGGTGTTGGCAGCACCCCTTGCACCAACCGAACCCTCACATCTCCCACCCACCTCTCCAAGAGATCACGGTCTTTTGAATTCAATCAGTTAGACTCTCTTGAACTTCCACACAATTTCATAGCATCACCACCAGAGCGTCCAGCAGAAAATGGTGCCTATCCATTAGGGGACTCTTTGTGTACGCAAAATCCTTACACCTCCTTCCATTTGGAGACAGACCTGACTGTAGTACCTGAGCTGAAAACTGAGCTTGAAATTGGAGAAACAGTGCTAAATGAGGGAGTTGCTATGAACTGCAGTGCGCAAATTGTAGTTGAAGGTGAAGACAACCAGGTGGACCTCTGGGAGCCAGATGAAGAGAAATCCACAATGTCTGCCCAGAGATTGTCTTGTACTGTTAACCCGAGGGAAGACTGGGGAAATAGTTCCTCTGATGAGGACATGGAGAACTACTTCAATTTCACTCGCACTGTTGTGACTTGCAAGGCTCAAAGGGATGCCTCGCAAACACCTAAATCTCCATCATTAAGGCATATTTCCCAACTTGATGGTGTAGATGATGGGACAGAGAGTGATACAAGTGTAGCTAATAATGATAACCAGAGCATGAAGTCAAATCAGGCCCAAAAACCACACAAATCACTTAATTCTGACCCTCACGAACAGCCAACCAGCAATGGGCTATGTTTTCCAAGTCCTGTCTCTGATATTTCATCTATTGGTTGTCGGTTAGAACCTGTGTCCAACTCTGTTGACACCCATTCCTCAGAGGTTAATGCTAAGCAAAATTACTTTGGTATAACTCAAACAATGCAGTCAGACCCAGTGATAGGTATACTCCCACAAGACACTTTGACTAATTTTGTTGTCCCAAATACAGCATATTCTACATATGGTATTGATTGCCATGACACTAGTTCAGTTGTTGAGCCAGAGATACCCTTGTTCCTTGAGAGATGCGATCCACCTTCACCCAATGCACATTTCACAGATCTTGTCCCAGTTCAGGAAGATTCTGTTAGTGAACCCCAAGAATCTACAGAGTCAAAGGAAATATATTTGGATCCTAGTAGTGGACACTTTGTATCTTCTATGGATGGGTCGTCAGTTAATTCAAACCACTTGCCTGGGGATGCTCCTGACCTTTTAACAGTGGGCCCAGTTAATGGAATTCAGCTGTTACCGCAGCAAACTCCTGTCCTTTACTCAGGGTTGCCCAAATATACATCATCTCCTGAACCTTTATCTTCCAGCCCCTCTGCACAAGTTCCTTGTCCAACATTCCCAAACCAGGCACCTTTATTAAACGTTCCCCTGTACCCTGTCCAAACTTCTGAGGGCAAGACAGTCTTGCCACCCATGGAGAGTTTCAGAACCAAACTACATCCAGTTACAGACCCAAGGCATTCTGCCCCCACAGTTTCTAGAGGGACAATTCAGTGTGTTCCCACAAATTTTCCACAGAAACCAGAGTCAATGCTCTCCGTGCCATCAGCAACTGGTGTGCCCTTTGGGACATATGGGCCAGTTTCAGGTACAGTGTCTGTTCCGCTGTACCCCACATACTCGCAGCCTATTGGCTCTAGAACAGTCGCTGTAGTTTCCTCAGCCCCCTCGATGACCTCCCAACCTTCCTTGCAGTGCCAACCAATGCCTTCTTCAATTCAGCCAGCCTCTGGTTCAGTTGTCGTGAATGGGTACAACACAATGCCTATGCAAAGAGAAACTGCCATAGGACGGAGGATTTCAATAAATTTCTCAACTCCCAGATCAACAATGGAACCCCAACAACCGTTCGTTACCCAAGCATTACCAGGTCATGCTATTCTTACGGTAAAGGAAGTTGGTGGACCCAATGTGGATCCCACACCTCATATTTTACTTGTTAATCGTCTTGGTCAGATTTTTGTCAAGAATCCCGAAAGTAACACCTTCCAGCTGCCATCTCCAAATTCCCCTTCTTTCAATTGTGTCACCCAAATTGCCAGCCTCTTGCAAAGCAATGCCTTGTCGGCAACGCTTGCAGCAGCTGGTAACTTGTCTATAGTTGGAGGGGCCACTAATCCAACCCAAGTCCCACAAATTGTGACCCCAGTCGTACAGACCTCTAACACCATTACCCAGCTACTCACTACCAATAACAATGGAACAGCTTCATTACCGGCAGATACTAAGAAGCCCCGCAGGTGTACCAAAGCTTCTGGAGAGAGTTCCACATCAGGAATAAAGAAGCCACGAAATAAGGAGTCCTCCACACAGAGGAGGATGAAATCTGCTAGCACAACAGCCCCCACAAGCAAACAATCTGCAGTGCAAATAACAACACCCTCAGATGCATGTAATCTAGCAGAAGGTGCCCAAGCTATTATCAACCAAGCTATGGCTGGCTATTATGACCCCAACAAGACTGTTTCCTGTATTCTTAGCCCATCATCACCTCGTAACACTACCCCTGTTGGGCGAACTCAAACAACGAGTTCTGTAGTTTTACCCCCAGATCTCCTTGTCGAACAAGATGCAATGACTTCCCCACCAGCTATACCAGAAGCAGCACCTCGGCCAAAGCAGGTTCGAATGAAAAGAGTGTCCTCCATTTCTGACCGAATTTCCACAAAAAAATCAAAAGCTGACTTTTTAGAGCCAGACCCCCCTTGTGGATTGGAAGAACCATGCAAGTCAAGCTCTGTATCAGCCAGGTAAGCAGAAATGATTAGCATTTGTTTCAGTCTTGGTATACTTTCAATACTCTGGAATCTAAATCATCTAGTCCCTTTTCCCCATTGCAGGTATGGAGTACGCATAAAAACACCAACTGTCAAGGGAATTCTTGATTTAGATAAGCTAAATGAAGAGCAAAGTAGTGACTCTGAGAGTGCAAGGTAAGCGTTCAAATGGAAAAGGGGGGAATTCATAGGGAGATTTACTTTTAGTCTCTAAAAAAAAACTCCTAATATGAGTGTTATAAAGAAAATGTCACATTTCAGCTGGACCTAACTGTATTTCAATTAGCAATCACATTCTTAAATTTTAAAAAGAAAATGACATGTTTTTACGATACATCATGCCAACTGTTTTATGTTAAGGACATTTTATCCTTTTCCATAAGAATATGTAGTTCAAAAGAGTGGTAAAATATATCATGTTAATGATAAGAAAATCTTTATTATTTTTGTAAACTCTACAATGGAATGACTAATCCACTCATTTGTGGCTGCTGGTATATAGCTTTAAAATACATCTGCATTTCAACGTCTTTCTATTTTAGGCCTGGGCCTTGGGATCGTCTTTCTTTGCCTCGAGGTGGAGACAGCAACAAACCAGCAACTTGGGATTCTGCTAACCGCGGTGAACTCACTGACTGGAACAAATACTCAGGTATACTCCTGTTTTTTGTTGAGTTTGGTTTTTTGTTTGGTGTTTTTTTGTTTTGTTTTTTAGTTCAGGGTCTTTCAATTGAATGAAACCTTGAAAGATATTCTTCATTCTCATTAGGGATGCTGTCCTGCTCAGATGACGAGATGCCTCTCTCAGAGAGTGAAGAGCAGAGTCCTCCTTGCCAAGATCAACCCCACCTATGCTTTGAGATCATAAGTGATGATGGCTTCAGTGTAGAGGCAGACAGCATTGAAGGTATAAGGTTATGTCTTTCACTGTGGTTGGAAATATATTTGTTGAATGTTGAAGTATGATCTGTACTCCACCCTAGTGCAATATTGCCTATAAAGTTTTTCAAGACTGCTTTTAATGTAGAGTTAGAGTATACAAAGATAAGCCACAACTTTAAAAGATGAAGTGAATAACATTTATTATCTTGTTACAATGTCACCTGTCAAGTGGTGGTATATATTAGGTATCAAGTGAGCATTCAGTTCTTGCATTTCATGTGATGGAAGCAGAAAATATGGGCAAGCGTAATGATCTGAGCGACTTTGAGAAGGGCCAAATTGTGATGGTTTGACGACAGGGTCAGAGTGTCTCCAAAGCGACAGGTCTTGTGGGGTGTTCCCTGTATGCAGTGCTTGTCCAAGGAAGGACATCCGGTGAACCGGTGACAGAGTCCGAATGTATGTGCGTCATTCACCTGGGAAAGAGATGGCTGCAGGATGCACTATGAGAAGGCAGGCTGGCTGAGGCAGTGTGATGCACTGGGGAATGTTCTGCTGGGGAACCTTGGGTCCTGGCATTCATGTGAATGTTACTTTGACAAATGCCACCTTCCTAAAGATTGTTGCAGACAATGTGCACTATATACACATACATACATAAACTCAGCAAAAAAATAAACGTTCCTTATTCAGGACACTGTATTTTAAAGATAATTTTGTAAAAATACAAATAACAGATCTTCATTGTAAAGGGTTAAAACAATGTTTTCCATGCTTTTTCAATGAACCATAAACGATTAATGAACATGCACCTGTGGAACGGTCATTAAGACACTAACAGCTTACAGACAGTAGGCAATTAAGGTCACTGTTATAAAAAAAAATTATGACACTAAAGAGACCTTTCTCCTGACTCTGAAAAACACCAAAAGAAAGATGCCCAGGGTCCCTGCTCATCTACGTGAATGTACTTAAGGCATGCTGCATGGAGGCATGAGGACTGCAGATGTGGCCAGGGCAATAAATTACAATATCCATACTGTGAGACGATTAAGAGACAGGAAGGACAGCTGATCGTCCTCGCAGTTGCACACCACGTGTAACAACACCTGTACAGGATCGGTACATCCGAATATCACACATGCGGGACAGGTACAGAATGGCAACAACAACTGCCCGAGTTACACCAGGAATGCACAATCCCTCCATCAGTGCACAGACTGTCAGCAATGGGATGAGAGAGGCTGGACTGAGGGCTTGTAGGCCTGTCGTAAGGAAGGTCCTTACCAGACGTCACCGGCAACAACGTACCCTATGGATATACCTTCGCTGGACCAGACAGGACTGGCAAAAAGTGCTCTTCACTGATGAGTCACAGTCTTGTCTCACCAGGGGTGATGGTCGAACTCTGGTCTATCATCAAAGGGATGAATGTAACAACAAGGCCCGTACTCTGGAGCGGGAGCGATTTGGAGGTGGAGGGTCCATCATGGTCTGGGGCAGTGTGTCACAGCATCATCAGACTGAGCTTGTTGTCATTGCAGGCAATCTCAGTGCAGTGCATTACAGGGAAGACATCCTCCTCCCTCACGTGGTACCCTTCCTGCAAGCTCATCCTGACATGACCCTCCAGCATGACAATGCCACCAGCCATATTGCTCGTTCTGTGCATGATTTCCTGCAAGACAGCAATGTCAGTGTTCTGCCATGTCCATGGTGTAAAGTTTGCTGAAAATAAAAGCAGTTGAAAGTGACAGGACGTTTCTTTTTATATACGAGTATATGTGTATATATATATATATATATATATATATATACACTCACCTAAAGGATTATTAGGAACACCTGTTCAATTTCTCATTAATGCAATTATCTAATCAACCAATCACATGGCAGTTGCTTCAATGCATTTAGGGGTGTGGTCCTGGTCAAGACAATCTCCTAAACTCCAAACTGAATGTCAGAATGGGAAAGAAAGGTGATTTAAGCAATTTTGAGCGTGGCATGGTTGTTGGTGCCAGACGGGCCGGTCTGAGTATTTCACAATCTGCTCAGTTACTGGGATTTTCACGCACAACCATTTCTAGGGTTTACAAAGAATGATGTGAAAAGGGAAAAATATCCAGTATGCGGCAGTCCTGTGGGCGAAAATGCCTTGTTGATGCTAGAGGTCAGAGGAGAATGGGCCGACTGATTCAAGCTGATAGAAGAGCAACTTTGACTGAAATAACCACTCGTTACAACCGAGGTATGCAGCAAAGCATTTGTGAAGCCACAACATGCACAACCTTGAGGCGGATGGGCTACAACAGCAGAAGACCCCACCGGGTACCACTCATCTCCACTACAAATAGGAAAAAGAGGCTACAATTTGCAAGAGCTCACCAAAATTGGACAGTTGAAGACTGGAAAAATGTTGCCTGGTCTGATGAGTCTCGATTTCTGTTGAGACATTCAGATGGTAGAGTCAGAATTTGGAATAAACAGAATGAGAACATGGATCCATCATGCCTTGTTACCACTGTGCAGGCTGGTGGTGGTGGTGTAATGGTGTGGGGGATGTTTTCTTGGCACACTTTAGGCCCCTTAGTGCCAATTGGGCATCGTTTAAATGCCACAGCCTACCTGAGCATTGTTTCTGACCATGTCCATCCCTTTATGGCCACCATGTACCCATCCTCTGATGGCTACTTCCAGCAGGATAATGCACCATGTCACAAAGCTCGAATCATTTCAAATTGGTTTCTTGAACATGACAATGAGTTCACTGTACTAAAATGGCCCCCACAGTCACCAGATCTCAACCCAATAGAGCATCTTTGGGATGTGGTGGAACGGGAGCTTCGTGCCCTGGATGTGCATCCCACAAATCTCCATCAACTGCAAGATGCTATCCTATCAATATGGCCCAACATTTCTAAAGAATGCTTTCAGCACCTTGTTGAATCAATGCCACGTAGAATTAAGGCAGTTCTGAAGGCGAAAGGGGGTCAAACACAGTATTAATATGGTGTTCCTAATAATCCTTTAGGTGAGTGTGTGTGTGTGTGTGTGTGTGTATGTGTATATATATATATATATATATATATATATATATATATGTGTATATATATGTGTATATATATGTGTATGTATGTGTATATGTGGTATGTATCTTTATAATCTTTTATACAGTGAGGAAAATAAGTATTTGAACACCCTGCTATTTTGCAAGTTCTCCCACTTGGAAATCATGGAGGGGTCTGAAATTGTCATCGTAGGTGCATGTCCACTGTGAGAGACATAATATAAAAAAAAAAAATCCAGAAATCACAATGTATGATTTTTTAACTATTTATTTGTATGATACAGCTGCAAATAAGTATTTGAACACCTGTCTATCAGCTAGAATTCTGACCCTCAAAGACCTGTTAGTCTGCCTTTAAAATGTCCACCTCCTCTCCATTTATTATCCTAAATTAGATGCACCTGTTTGAGGTCGTTAGCTGCATAAAGACACCTGTCCACCCCATACAATCAGTAAGAATCCAACTACTAACATGGCCAAGACCAAAGAGCTGTCCAAAGACACTAGAGACAAAATTGTACACCTCCACAAGGCTGGAAAGGGCTACGGGGAAATTGCCAAGCAGCTTGGTGAAAAAAGGTCCACTGTTGGAGCAATCATTAGAACATGGAAGAAGCTAAACATGACTGTCAATCTCCCTCAGACTGGGGCTCCATGCAAGATCTCACCTCGTGGGGTCTCAATGATCCTAAGAAAGGTGAGAAATCAGCCCAGAACTACACGGGAGGAGCTGGTCAATGACCTGAAAAGAGCTGGGACCACTGTTTCCAAGGTTACTGTTGGTAATACACTAAGACGTCATGGTTTGAAATCATGCATGGCACAGAAGGTTCCCCTGCTTAAACCAGCACATGTCAAGGCCCGTCTTAAGTTTGCCAATGACCATTTGGATGATCCAGAGGAGTCATGGGAGAAAGTCATGTGGTCAGATGAGACCAAAATAGAACTTTTTGGTCATAATTCCACTAACCGTGTTTGGAGGAAGAAGAATGATGAGTACCATCCCAAGAACACCATCCCTACTGTGAAGCATGGGGGTGGTAGCATCATGCTTTGGGGGTGTTTTTCTGCACATGGGACAGGGCGACTGCACTGTATTAAGGAGAGGATGACCGGGGCCATGTATTGCGAGATTTTGGGGAACAACCTCCTTCCCTCAGTTAGAGCATTGAAGATGGGTCGGGGCTGGGTCTTCCAACATGACAATGACCCGAAGCACACAGCCAGGATAACCAAGGAGTGGCTCTGTAAGAAGCATATCAAGGTTCTGGCGTGGCCTAGCCAGTCTCCAGACCTAAACCCAATAGAGAATCTTTGGAGGGAGCTCAAACTCCGTGTTTCTCAGCGACAGCCCAGAAACCTGACTGATCTAGAGAAGATCTGTGTGGAGGAGTGGGCCAAAATCCCTCCTGCAGTGTGTGCAAACCTGGTGAAAAACTACAGGAAACGTTTGACCTCTGTAATTGCAAACAAAGGCTACTGTACCAAATATTAACATTGATTTTCTCAGGTGTTCAAACACTTATTTGCAGCTGTATCATACAAATAAATAGTTAAAAAAATCATACATTGTGATTTATGGATTTTTTTTTTTTTAGATTATGTCTCTCAAAGTGGACATGCACATACGATGACAATTTCAGACCCCTCCATGATTTCCAAGTGGGAGAACTTGCAAAATAGCAGGGTGTTCAAATACTTATTTTCCTCACTGTATATTTAAACTGTTCTTTCCATTTGAGCTATTTAATTTTTAAATTTTTTATCAAATCCTGTGTCAAAGTTGCTAAGCAAATATTGCGCACCTCACTTGTGTAGACTTCATGTTTTTTTTCTTTCTGTCAAATCCTTTACAGTGGCTTGGACAGCTGTAATCGATGGGGTACAGGAGGCCCGTGCTGTTGCTGGTCTGAGACAGCTGTCTTTCTATGGGATGACTGGGGCTCGTATGATGGGAATGCTGCATGATGCTGTAGTCTACTTGGTAGAGCAACTCCAAGGGGCCAAATGCTGCCAACGTCACACCTTCCGCTTCCATAAGCAGGCTTGTCAAGAGGATGATTTACCCATTAACCCAAGTGGCTGTGCTCGCTCTGAAGTCTATCTGAGGTTAGTTCACCTGTTTGTGTTAATTTAGTGCAATTACTTATTTAAAATAATCATGTCATAAAAATAAAATTTAGTCATGCCCTAAAAAAAACCATAATAAGGACTATGGCATTATTGACAGTGATGAGATAAATTATATGGAAATTAAACTAACAATATATTGACTTCTAAAGCTATTTTTAATTCCCTTTTCAAAACTTTATTTATCTGCCACATTAATGCAATGTCTTTTCTCGCCTATGTTTATTTTAATTAATTAGATAGTTACTGGGATCACCATTGTGCATGGGACTTAAGCTCAAGTTGTTGTGGTAAATGGTTTGTCTGTCGGTTGAGAATGTGTCTGGTAAATGATTATTATAATCTAGCAACAAGTGAGTAGGTGGTGTTGCAGAGTTGTTGCCTGGTGTAGGAAAATATTTTGCTCAGTGGTTGTAGACAATAAGGGGGAGTAGGGGAGTTTAGTTGTGCTATTTATCAGTCTATGAATGCATGACCTCAATGATCTTATCTAGGAGCAGAAATACTGACGCAATTTTTTATGTCTAAAAAAAGGATGCTTTCTGAGTAAAGAAAATTCACCTACTCTTTTATGCGTTTCACAGGAAGTCAACCTTTGATATGTTTAACTTCCTGGCATCTCAGCACAGACAGCTTCCTGACACTGGCCTTTATGATGAGGAAGAAGATGAAGTTCTTCTCAAATCCACAAGGTTTGAATATTACTGAATGAAAGTTTTAGTTTTGCTCCTTTTAAGAATTATATGAAAAACATAGTCACGGTTCTCATTAAAAAGCCAGAAAAATTTCCGTCCTCCACTAATACAATGTTATATCCACAATGATGGTGCATAGAAGCCATTGATGTTTTCTTTGTTTTATTCCTGGCTTTGGGTGTTTTTTATGTACTTTGTCCCCGTGGGGAAAATTCTTTTGGTGCTGTACACATACAGGAAAACATTATCACTCTCCTTCAGATCATTAAATAAATCTTTTAGCCCAGAAAAATTCAGAACATGTGTTACATGACTTTACCTATTTTGTGTGGGTCAAGACTTAAGTTATTGTAGTTTGACATTTTAAGAAGCTGTACTTTACAATGCATGTAGTCATTAACTGAACAAGTGCTTTGAAATATGCAGACAAATCAGATGTGTTCTGTTTTGATCATTTATTAATAATTTAATAAA
The DNA here is from genome assembly GCA_032164185.1 of Moxostoma hubbsi. NCBI lineage: Eukaryota > Metazoa > Chordata > Actinopteri > Cypriniformes > Catostomidae > Moxostoma > Moxostoma hubbsi. The sequence continues at coordinate 33,536,479 of JAVLUX010000029.1, read as the reverse complement.
AAAATAACTTGAATTTTTGAGAGCGATTGAGAGCAAGAACCACTAATCGCTACCATGAGGAGGTTCCCCTACGTGACTCTACCCTCCCTAGCAACCGGGCCAATTTGGTTGCTTTGGAGATCTGGCTTGAGTCACGCAGCACTTGTGATGCCAGGAATGGTTCTTAGTTATTGGGGATGATTGCGAACAAATCAAAAGCACCTTATATACACCCAGAGATAATGTAAAATCAGAAAAATATGAGGAAAAAAAGTGAATTTTTGGCTCATGTTTTTGTAATTTTCTTTTTTTTTTCTCCCCCTAGCAGTTTCTTAGGCTCAAAGACGATAAAAAAATGTATCATTATCTATATCATTAAAAAAAAATAGAAAAATGTTCTTTACAATGATACCAAACACTTGACCCTACTTGTTTTTGTTTTGTCGAGTTGGAAGCCTTTAATTTTGGGTATTCCACTGAAACTGGAAATCTTTAAAAACCCTTTCAGAGCTTAAAGGGATCAATGAGGTGGTATACAATCAATTAATTATTATTATAATTTTTTTAGACATATAAATTATGTAAGTATTTTAAATGTTTTAATTTGAGTTCTAAATAATTTAAATGTAGTTAAACATAATTTAAAAATAATAAATTAATAAAGTAGAAATTAATACATCAAAAAATGCATAAGAACACTGTGTTCCTACATATTGTTACTTTTTAAGTCTCTACGGTGCTGATGGTATTGTCATTTTTCTGTCTTTGTGTAACTCAGTATTGTTATTTTAGATGATTGATGTGATTTAATACACTTTTCTTTTTTTTTCTTTTTTTTTTTTTACCATTATGTTTTACAGACGTGCAACAAGTTTGGAGCTTCCAATGGCTATGCGCTTTAGACATCTAGAGAGAACATCCAAAGAAGCCGTTGGTGTTTACAGGTAGGCTAACAGATTTTTATTTTTAAGTAAATAGTCATTTCCCCTTTATTAACCCACAAGTTGTGTGAAAATTATTACTTTGTCTGCCAAACATTTTTCAGAAGCCACATCAGGATGGTACCATATATGAATATGGCAATAGTAGGAAGGAAATGTTTGTTGACCGTACCCTAGTGATTTCTTAAAAATATATCAGAAGGGTGTTTGTCTGATTTACAGTTGAAGTGTGCAGTTTCTGTGCCACTGGCATCATTAAATGGAATTGCAAAAATGATGATTGTTTGGAAACATGTTTCCATTGGTCAGATGAACATATATTTGGTCAGATATTGGTACCATAATATCCAAGGGTTTTAAGTGTTACAGCCAGTGCCCAGCATGAATTCCATTTAATTAACAGAACATACTACCATCTCTTAAGCGCATACTAAAGCCTGAATTCTTCTATTTACTGAAGTTCATACAAGGTCTTTCAGGAAGGCTGTTAAATGATCAATGTTTTTGTAACTTGGCAGATGTCTCAAATAAACTTTGGATTCAAGTCTGCAACCCATTGACAGATTCTTGTTGGTTTTGTACTGTTGGTTATAAAGGATGTTTATGGTTTTATTAATGAATAGTGTGTTATTTTTTTGTTTAATAGCATCACCAAACAAAATAGTAAAATAATTACTATTTTCAAACCGGATTGATGAACTTTCCACTGCCTAACATTGGTCGGGACAGTCAGACAGTATAGCCACAAACTCGCTCCAATGAATGTTCAAACAAACATTATATTTTTACTTGTTTAAATATTTTGTAAATATCGAGCTACAAAAGGCTTATTTGTGTTATGGAAATGAATATTTGCATCACTGTTCACTTTGTTAATCTTGCCCCCTCTTTTGCAGTTGCTGAAAGCTAACGTTGTTTTAGATTTAAACTACAATATTTACTTTGGCAGGATAAATCTCTCATTCGCATGTAAGTCACATTCATTCCTGTAAATCTCATTGATGCCTTAGGTCTGCGATCCACGGAAGAGGACTTTTCTGCAAGCGAAACATAGAGGCAGGAGAGATGGTCATCGAGTATTCAGGCATTGTCATTCGTTCGGTTCTTACAGACAAGCGAGAGAAGTATTACGATGGCAAGGCAAGTGGAAAGGCACAGATGTGTCGCATAAAGAGTGCATTTATGATTTCAAAGTCATTATCAATAGGTTAAATTACATCAATTTATTTAGGATGTTTAGATCTCTTTGTTTTTGCTCCTTTTCACCGTTGATCCCAAATTGATCTATTGGTCAATCTCACAAAACCAAGAACACTTTTGGAAATGAAATTCTATATTTTTGTTATTTTTAGGACCATTCTGACATTATGGCAATTGAGCAAATCTCAATTGAGAAATCTCATTCTCCTTAATGTAATGCCTCCCAATTTTTTTTACATAGTCAAGTATTTTTTCATGGTAGTAATTGTTTAGGGCTGCATAGTTCATCGAAACTAGAGACACATTTACAGCTGTCGCAATTATGTAATCGTGAAAAGTGTCAATTACAGCATTCCATTTAAGTGTACTCCCATTGCGCCAATTTGTTCCAAAATATTAAACTTGCTTTTAGAGCAAATATCTTGAAAATGAGTATATTGTTTCTTTACTGCACTGGCATAAGTATGACCAAGTGAAAAAATACACATCAAATTAAACTTATTCAAGATACATCCTCTTAAAGCAAGTCTAAATATCATATATGTTGCTTCTCAAGTAAATGTATCTTGTTTTAAGGATTTTGAGACAATTTTAAATGGGAAAAAAGGGCAAAAACACGTAATAACAATAGGATTTTTTGCAGTGAATTTTTTTTATTAATTAAACAATAAAAATCCAAGTAGTTTTCCCCTTTAATTCAGTGATTGTCATGTAAAGGTATTTTTAAAAGATGATTTTGTCCTCTTTATTGCTAGTAAGCACATTTGATACAACCATTTAAGTTGGGCACAGACTGAATAGTCGGTTAAGAGCTAATGATTAATCATTGCAATAATCACCCGAGTAGTCGAATAATCGTTCTAATAATCATTAGATTAGTTGATTATCAAAATAATCATTAGTTGCAGCCCTACTCAAAATAGTGGGAATTATTTAAAAGAAATGCCATAATTGTTAAAATGTCAATTTCAATGTTAAATTTTGGAGATGCTAAAAGGGGTTCTGAAATAGACTTAATTTTCTATATGCAAAATATGTTTTCTTTCGCCAGTTCTTAACCATTATGCAAAACAAAAAAAAATGTCAATCTTATTACCATATTGCCCAATTTCAAGTATTTATACATCATGATTGTTTTTGTTGTACTGCGTTTCATTTATGCGTAGTTAAAACAAAATCATTTTATTGCTGTAATGTAATGCTATAATTTAATGCAGTAAAATGTTATTATGTTGCAGTAATGAGAATAATTTCCATTATGGATATAATGTCACAATGTAAACAAAAGTGCTGAAGAGTGCTAAAATAAGCTTCATTTTAATTGTGGATAATACAATTTCTTATTTTTTCTTATTTTGGGGTGAAATGTGTCCTTGACCTATTTTTGTGAGATGCACCCATAAATGAGATGTTGGGATTAGTCAGAGTCTGAATATTGCTGTTGTTTTCACTTAGAACCTCTCTTTACTCTGTTTTTTCAGGGCATTGGATGTTACATGTTCCGTATTGATGACTTTGATGTGGTAGATGCCACGATGCATGGTAACGCAGCACGCTTCATCAATCACTCCTGTGAACCAAACTGCTACTCTCGAGTCATCAACGTGGAGGGTCAGAAACACATAGTCATTTTTGCCTTGCGGAAGATCTACCGTGGAGAAGAGCTGACATATGACTACAAGTTCCCCATAGAGGATGCCAGCAACAAGCTCAGCTGCAACTGTGGTGCCAAGCGTTGTCGACGCTTCTTAAACTGAGCAGAATTAGACAGGTAAAATCATTGGAATGAGGCTTGATGGGTAAAAGGGTTCCAAGCAGATGGTTTCGAGAGAGAGAGAGAGAGAGAGAGAGGGACAACTTGGCTAAATGGAGTCAACCCTTTAATTTGGAGGTCCATCTACAGGTCTGATGGCACATATTAGGAGATTTCTGGAGAATTGGAAAGGAATATTCCAACTTGCAAGAGTTTCAGCTCAAAAATATAGAGTTTTGTGAGGAGAGGCAACAGGGCAATGGGGGGGCTAGCTTTTCTCAGCAGAAAAGAAACATCAAGCATCGCAAGAACATTGTTATACGTTGATTGGCGAGTTGTAGTGTAATTTGTGGCAATTGTGGCAACTTTTTCCATGAACCTTTTTAAAATGTTTTCGGCAGGGTTGTCTCAGCAACCAGTTTCTGAACAAACCTATAAAACAATTCATATCCCCCTCACCTTTTTCCACTAGCTCACCTTAATATGTTAGATTCTCAAGCTCATGTGCTTGAGAAACATTTTATAGTGTGGACCACATAGTGTGCAAAACCTTAGTGGCAGTGAAGATACTCTGTAAAAACATGCATACTACTAATTAAATGATGTAAATGTATAATTGAGAACTGTTTATCTATAGTTTTAATTCTAGAACACACAGTCTTGTGTTTAGCTGAGAAAGACTCAAACTGCTCAGGACAACACTGTATAACCCCTTAGTATAACCCATCGATTTACTTCTTGTGCATGGCAGTCGGTAATGGACATGTTCATTGCATTTCACTGTGCGTCTCTGGAGAGCATCTTTGCTTGAAAAACCCTACTTTGTTCTCTCTTAGTACCAGTTTTTTAATTATTTATTTTTGGTTTTCTTTGCATTTTTACAGGCAGGTGTAACAGACTACTTCATTCTTTTCACAAAAGCTTATTCTTTGTTCTTTGCGCTTATGGTGTGGCGTAATACTGTAAAGTTTTTTTTTTAACTCGTCCACTTGAAGGCTGCCATGGTGCTAAGCCTAACATGAGTCCTGAAGAGGAAAAACCGTAGTTCCTCTGTTGTGTTAGAGAACCGCAATAGTACATGCTGTATTTGTAATGTCTGGAACTATAAAAGCAAGCGGAAAAAAACTAAATCAAACCTTGTGCCCATTCCGAATATTCAGACAGTGACGTTTTAGCATGTTTGTGATCTGTACATCTGAGGATTTCAATTCGTTTTTTTGTGTCAATACAGAATCATGCCTGGAGAGTATATAAATATTTTTATTTTTTGTTGTAGAGGACACTACTTAAGCTAATTGTGACTGCTAAACGCATCCTCTTTGCATCACAGCTTCTAGAGGTGTGATGACATCATGCAATAAAATAATTTTTTGCCACAATTGCACATACAATTGGAGCATTATCTTGGGATTCAGAATGTTTAAATGTGTCCTATAGATATAGGACTGTATACTGGTGACTTAAAAAATCTCATTACTGCATTAAACTGTGCAGCAGAAATATATCTATATATATTTATAGAAGAGTTATTGAGATGTGATCTGGCACTCAGCACCTTAAGAGTTTCCGTAAATATTGAGTCGGTTCCTCCATGCTGAAAAAACGACAAGCTGATGCCATTGTTCATTTCATAAGAGTATAAAGATTTGCTCAAATTGTAGGAGTGTTGTATTTATTCCAGTATGTCTTTATGGGGATTACATACCTATAGATCTTCGCTTCGGATGTGGCCAAGGTCTTATCGGAATTTTCTTCAGGGTTTTTCGTTGTTTTTAACCTTTTTCCGTTTTCTTTCTTTGAACATTGTTTGAGGATGAGTTCTTGCAACGTGAACTTTTTAACTGATGTTTTGAGCCAGCTGTATTTTTTTTAAATGTTGTGGTCTTAGTTGTTTCTTTCATTTGGCTTAGTCAGCGGTATTAATAGACATAACATCCTGTGCGCTTAACATCACGTTGTCGTCTCCTGCTTTATTTCATTTTAAGGGGGGTAATCGCAATCAAGAACCTGAAATTTTATTTGAACCTCCCAGACTTGCAAGGATTCTACCTCAAGCTGTTCAGACAATATCGAGTAATACTAATGCAAAACTAGGTGAGAATAGAAAATCGCTTTATGTACTGTCATGCAGAGTTGGCTTGTGTGCAATGAAGGATGTAAAGCACTAGTCAGGGCCTCCTGTGATGATGTGTCTCCTAGAGCTTATTGGGAAAAATCTGTCTGTTTCTGTGTAGGTTATTTTAAAAAACATGTTGAAAAAGACTTAAAAATTTAAAAAAAAAAATTGTCTTTGCTACCTTGTACAAATGAACCCTAAGTTTGTAAATAGTTGTATACATATTTCTAAACCTGTTTAATTTTTCTATGCACTTTTTTTATTTATAATGTTTTTTGCTTAATAAAATGTACAATGTTTGAACAAAGGTTAAGTTTTGTTGTGATTTTTGGGCAGAACATACAAAAGCACTGTTTAACAAAAGAATGAATTACAGGAACTCTGTTTTTACAACACAGACTCCAGACAAACATCTGTTTCCCTTTTCATATCATTAAATGTTGGAATGCTTCCTGGTGATTGGGGTTGCATGTGTCTTCAGTTCCAGCTCTCAGTTTTCCACTATCGCAGGGAGCTTGGCTAAAATCTCCACTGCATCATTGCGATCAATGCCGTTTAACAGCCCAGCAAGGTGACCAACAGTCCAGTCTGGTTTCTTGGTGACCAAACCCTCCAAAACAGCAATGAGGGGGCTTTTATGGTCCTTCATGGAATAAGCATAGTTGATCCAGACAAAGGAAAAGGAGCACTGGGCAGCAAGGTGTCGTGTGTTCTTAGCACCAGAGATGTCAGGGTCTAATACCAACACAAGCTCCTCTAGAACATCCAGGTTGTTAAGCACTGTTTTGAGAGGGGCAGCTTGGACCTCAGGAGCTAAATCAATGGGAATGAAATCAAGTGTTTATGGGTGAAAGTCATAAAGAGCTGTCTGTTTTTTGCACTTGTGACAAATGTTGCACAGTGAGGATGTCTTCAAAGACAATGCCATAAAAAGTATTCATTTATCAATCAACATCAAGTCCTGTAAACATAAAGGCTAAATCAATATTTGATGAGACCCCCTTTGCCTTCAAAACAGCACCAATTCTCTTCGGTACACCTGGAGACTGTTTTTCTTGGTGGTTGTCATAAAGGATGTTTCAAGCTTCTTGGTTCTATCTATTTAGGCCGTTTCAACTGCCTTTTTGTGTAATCCCAAACTGATGTTCTGTGGGGGGCTCTGTTGGGGCCATGCATTCTGTTGCAGGGCTCCCTGTTCTTCTATTCTAATCTCTTTGATTTGCAAAAGAAATGTTTGGGAATCTAAAATTTATATTTCCTATTAACAAACTAAAGCTTAAGATATACAGTGCATCCGGAAAGTATTCACAGCGCTTCACTTTTTTCACATTTTGTTGTGTTACAGCCTTTTTCCAATATTGATTAAATTTGTTATTTTCCTCAAAATTCTACAAACAATACCCCATAATGACGATGTGAAAGAAGTATGTTTGAAATCTTTGCAAATGTATTAAAAATAAAAAAATAAAAAAATCACATGTACATATTCACAGCCTTTGCTCAATACTTTGTTGAGGCACCAATTACAGCCTCAAGTCTTTTTCTGTATGATGCTACAAACTTGGCACACCTATTTTTGGGCAGTTTCTCCCAAGCTCCATCAGGTTGGATGGGGAGCGTCGGTGCACAGCCATTTTCAGATCTCTCCAGAGATGTTCGATTGGGTTCAAGTCTGGGCTCTGGCTGGGCCACTTAAGGACATTCACAGAGTTGTCCCGTAGCCACTTTTTTTGTTATCTTGGCAGTGTGCTTAGGGTCGTTGTCCTGTTGGAAGATGAACCTTCGCCCCAGTCTGAGGTCCAGAGCGCTCTGGAGCAGGTTTTCATCAAGGATGTCTCTGTATATTGCTGTATTCATCTTTCCATCGATCCAGAGTAGTCTCCCAGTTCCTGCCACTGAAAAACATCCCCACAGCATGATGCTGCCACCATCATGCTTCACTGTGTAGGGATGTATTGGCCAGGTGATGAGGTTTCCTCCAGACATGATGCTTGACATTCAGGCCAAAGAGATCAATGTTTTATTTCATCAGACCAGAGAATTTTGTTTCTCATGGCCTGTGAGTTCTTCAGGTGCCTTTTGGCAAACTCAAGGCGGGCTGTCATGTGCTTTTTGCTGAGGAGTGGCTTCCGTCTGGCCACTCTACCATACAGGCCTGATTGGTGGAGTGCTGCAGAGATGGCTGTTCTTCTGGAAGGTTCTCCTCTCTCCACAGTGAAATGCTGGAGCTCTGTCAGAGTGACCATTGGGTTCTTCGTCACCTCCCTGACTAAGGCCCTTCTTCCCCGATAGCTCAGTCTGGCCAGGCGGCCAGCTCTAGGAAGAGTCCTGGTGGTTCCAAACTTTCATTTACAGATGATGGAGGCCACTGTGCACATTGAGACCTTCAATGCTGCAAAAAATGTCTGTACCCTTCCCCAGATCTGTGCCTCGATACAGTCCTGTCTTAGAGGTCTACAGACAATTCCTTGGACTTCATGGCTTGGTTTGTGCTCTGACATGCACTGTTAACTGTGGGACTTTATATAGACAGGTGTGTGCCTTTTACAAATCATGTCCAATCAACTGAATTTACCACAGGTGGACTCCAGTCAAGTTGTAGAAACATCTCAAGGATGATCAGTGGAAACAGGATGCACCTGAGCTCAATTTTGAGTGTCATGGCAAAGGCTGTGAATAGTTATGTGATTTTTTTTTTTTTTTTTTTTTTTTTTTTTTTTTAATAAATTCACAAAGATTTCAAACAAACTTCTTTCAATTTGTCATTATGGGGTATTGTTTGTAGAATTTTGAGGAAAATAATTAATATAATCAATTTTGGAATAAGGCTGTAACATAACAAAATTTTGAAAAAGTGAAGCTCTGTGAACTTTCCGGATGCACTACATAACCAGCTTAAGACAAATGTTTTTGTGAAATATCTTTAGGTGCCTAAAACTTTTGCACAGTACTGTGTATCCATACAATGAATAAAGAAAATAAGGAACCTTAAGATTTTGGCGATGTCCCTTTTTTTTAGGAGAATTAAGCACATTTTACCCCCTAATTCTGATTGCTGTAATTCTAAATATGTCTTTTTCACATTACAGTAAAATATGTATATATTTTAGTATTTACACATCATGGTAGCATTTGCTGTACTGCCTTTAAATTAAATGTTAGAAAACCATTGCAGATTTTGTGAAAAATTATGGAAAATTGTTTTGCCCCAGGACAATTGCACTACCAAAATTACTCACCTAACAGATTATATGAAGATCCAGTCACGTGGTCATTATTACTGCTCTCATTGATTAAATTGTATGAGACAGACTCAGTAATTTTCTTTTTGGGCAATTTTCCGCGAATTGCTCCATTACAGCAGTTTTTAAGTTCTGTTAAAGACACAGAAAACACTTCTTGTGGGATACAAACAGCACTTCTTTACAGTGACAGTCAAGACCTTGTGATGTCATAATTACAAACATGCAACAGTAAAAACATGACTGCATGATTAAAACATTTGAGGGCTTATACATTTCAGTTTTAAACAAAACACAAATTACTTTTTGATTAAGAAACCTCTGGAGAACCTTGTTATGAACCCCAAAACGAACCCCAAAAAGTCCTTTCTACTTTAAAATAGGCCATCTCTCTCACACACACACATACCATTACAAATACCAGACATTAATAAACCAACGTTAATATTTACAGGACTTATTCAATTTCCTGTTTAAAAGTCTCCAGAGAATGCTTTTGTTTTACTCTGACTGACCTTCATTAAAACGTCTTTTCCTCCACTTCTTTATAAGCAGCAGCAGACATATTACAGTAAGGACGGATAAAATCCCAGCACATACAAAGATCCCTGCAGAGATGTACACACAAAATAAATATTATTATAAAGATATCTTATTTTTATATTGTTATTGACCAATCCAACATTTCTAAAACTACTGTAACTAGACCAATGGTAAAATGGATATGAAAAGCAATACCTGTCATGCTTATTATATGTGTAGTATTAGAGACCATAGAGGGAGTTGGATTGACAACAGATGTGGTGGGATCAATCATAGTGGCAGGTGGATTGACAATAGATGTGGTGGGATCAATCACAGAGGCAGTTGTAGCAAAAGGTCCACTATCAGTCTAAGAAAACATAATTTTTACCTTCAGCAGCATTTATCAAGCTTTTATTATGCACCCAAAATCCTTTATACTCTTTATGTCGAATGTTTAGTTATTTATTTGGAAAGTTTAAGGAAACATTAAAGGAATATTTAGGGTTCATTGCAATTTAAGGTCAATCGACAGCATTTGTGGCTGTTGATTACTAAAAAGAAATTAATTTCAACTTGTCCTTGACCTGTCCTTTTCCAACATTTTCTTAAAAAATGAAGAAGCCAAAATCTGGGTTCCAGTAATGCACTTTCAGTGGAAGTGAATGGGGCCAATCCATAACCGATAAAATGCACACGGTTTTAAAAGTATAGCCACAAATGGTTAAAAATATGCGTTAACATAATTTTAGTGTGATAAAATCTCTTACTAACCTTTTCTGTGTAAAGTTCTATCCAATTTTACAATGACCTCATGCCAAAATGGCGTTTTAAACTATGTAAAATCTCAAATTGTAATTATTTACAGATGAATAAATGCAAGTTATTTTATAAATTATAAGATTCACATCATTAAACCATCCAAAAACTGGCCTCATTCACATCCACTGTGCCTCAGTGTAACCAAGTTATTTATTTATTTATTTTAAGAAAAGGAGTAATGAGTCGAAATAAATGTTGGTTGTAATCAACATTATGCCACACATACCGTCGATTGAGCTGAACTTGCATTGAACCTGGAAAGTTCCTTTAACATTTATAGCCCCCTGGTTTAATGTAGATATGAAAGAAAACTAAAAAGAATATTTTATCTTGGGAATGCAGAGGCATTTCAAAGCTCAAGAAACACTTGAAAAGTTTGTAACAAGTTCTATTACTGTTATTACGGTGGTCTGCAATGGTCGATCGATGCATCGGTCCTGTGAAACCTGTTCCCTGCAAACAATGATGGAACAATATGTATAAGTAATTATTATAATTAATTATCATATAAGTAATTATATGATAATTAAATCAAGCAGACAAGTGCACATTTTTCTTTGAGAAGCCAGTGTTTCTAAATCAGAAGTGTTTGGGCTCCATATCTAATAGAGTTGCCACTTTTGAAGATTTAAAATCATGGCCCCTAACCACATCCTCCACAGGTATAGCAATATATGTGTTGAGTTAATATGCGTTATTAATAAAGATTTTATATCCTTTATTATATGCTAAAATTAGAACTTCCCTGACCCATGACTTAAAAATAAAATACATAATTTAGCTTATGTGTTAAAAATATATTCATTTTAATTGGTTTGAATATCTCTCTTTATCTTATGTATAACTTTTGATGGTTTATACATATATTTTTTTATATAGATTTTTTCCTTCACCTGTACTTGTCTTTATGATTGTATTCATACATTAATATTAATATTATTATTTTTTTTTTAAATATACATTTTTACCAACATTTGTGGACTTTTCAGACGGTCCCTTACCCACAGCAGGCAAAATGTACAACTTATATCAATGTTAAATTGATCTGGAACGATTTCACCGTGAGGCGATCTAACCAGCTTAAATACGGGTGAAATAGTAATTTCATCTTTAAATACTGGACGGGTGGCAACCTTAATACCCAACAGAATTCATGAGCAAACTGAATAACATTTTCAGTCGGACTCGATGCAACTTAACTTTAAAATATTCGAATTTTAACTGTAAAAAGACTACAATGAATTTGGTGTAGCAGTCGACACTCAACAGAAACGAACAATGGACTCAAGGAAACAAATATAATTTTTAAATTCAAAATAAATACCCTTCTCTGCAGCAGACGGCATCAGATGTAGCGTTGCAAATAGATACAGTCAACTGCGGCGATGCGCAAGAATAACATCTTTGGCATTTAACGAAAGTTCCGTCATTAAACGTTCCGTTCTTGCATGTCTTGTATATTCTAGCAAGATGGTCTCCATTATCACTCAGTCCACAGTTTGGACTGAATTCGAAACCTGCCATAAAAAATGATAAACAGTGGTGATGATTACATCTAAATAATGGCATACACGGTAGATTTGAACGACGCTTCAAGAAACTTACCTTTTCTAATTGCATATTTGGTCTCACATAGCTGGCATTTATTTTGATTCCAGAAAGAGTCGTCTACACACTTTTCAGAGGTCATTGACACAATTGTGCGTGCACTTTTCCCCACGAAGAAACTGAACTGAACTTGAACTGAACTGAACTGAACTGAAGCAGCTGTTCTGTGAGAGGGATGCGCGGATTGATACTTCCGATACTGATGTGGTATCAAGAATATCGATCCTCACATAAAAATATCGATTCTGAAGGGTTTTTTAAAAAAAACAGTGATCTTATTATTTAGATGTCATGAATATGAATGCACCTCATAAGCTTCGAAGTGGAAAATAATAATTATATGAGCGAATTGCTGCATGGCACCGGAACTATTTGTTCTTCCGCTTATTTTGACGCGCTTTATTGTTAAAATACACTAGCCAGACAGCGCACACCCATTCAGTCATACAGGGATCGGTACTTTCCTGATGTAGATGACAGCATCTTGAAAAGCATCTTGAGTCAACCTAGACGTTACATTATATAATGGGCTTGTTTGACCATTTTTACTTGTTTATTTAAATTAAGAGGTGTTAAAACATTGATAATGATCTTTAATCATCGTTAATAAATGATAGCCTTATGAAAACTACCCATGGATTTACTGTAGTAATATTGTATTAACCATGACTGTAGTAGCCATGCTTTCTTTCTTTTTGGCAGTAACCAAGGTTTTGATACAATTTACTTTGGTTTTGCTACAGCATTACTGTATCCATATGGTAACTTTGTTTTAGTAGCCATACAATAATATATGTGGTTAATTTTGTGGTTTTATATGCTAAAAGTTAAACAAAGCAGTCTAATAATTTTCCGCTTAGGCCTATACATATATAAACCGCCCATCCCTACTGCGAGATTATTTTAACTTCCGTAAACAGCAATGAGTTGAAGGGTGTGGAGATGAAGTCATTCTATAATACGACTCTATTGACAGGAACTGTAAATTAAATGACAGTTCAGCATTAAAAATGGTTTGTTTTAATACTCCACTTATATTAAACCCCATGTGCTGTTTATAAACTCATTCAAAACAGCTCCGAATGACCACAGCTGTCAAGCTCCGAAAAGGAACCGAAGACATCACCATTATTACACATAATTTTTAGCCCATTTTGTGCTCTTTACTCAAAGTCTTCTATATAGTTTTGTTAAGACATTCTGATATTTTTAGTCATTATTCACGAATGGGGACACAAAATAGCTTTGGTGGAAAGAGGATTATTTATCAGTGAATAATAAAAATAATTTGGTCTATCCCTCACATAAAGCTATCTTTAAATAAAGCACATTGGTCGTATGGACTATTAGGCTATTGATTATGGTATGGTTTTTGTTGTTGTTTTTTGCATTATTGAACTGAACAAATGTGGTCTATACTTTTGTAGTATTGAACAGAGCTGCATAAAGATTATGTTGTTACTTTGTTGATTTCCTCTTTTGTGTTCGATGAAAAAATAACAGCAGACAGGTTTGGAATGACATGAAAGCGTGGCATCTTTGTTTAACGAAAGAATGAATTACTGGTGCTCATTGTTTTTAAATAGACTCCAGCCACACATCTTTTACAATTACACAACAATAGAGGTTGAAATACATCACCCCAGCACCCACTTAGATCCGCCTGTGCTTTAAAACCGCCACATTAAACTGTCACCAATCCACACCAAATCCACTTATGTAAAACTGCATTTGACAATATTTAAATATATTATATTATGTATGTCTCTTTGTTCTATGCTAGCGTATACTACATCAGCCACTCTGAGAACTTTGAGAACATACTATGTATGTATAATTTTGGCCAAAAATATTGGCACCCTTGGTTAATATGAGCAAAGTAGGCTGTAAAAAATATGTCTTTGTTGAGTGCCCTTTTGATATTTAGTTCAAAATATTCACAAAAATCATAGTATATTCCTATTCATTTGTTACATTTTTTTAGAACACATGGGTGGCAAGGAACATTAAATTGTTCAGCCATGACTTCGTTTCGCATGGGTATAAATATGAGGTAACAATGGCCAAATTATCTCATGTGCAACAAAAGGTTGTTGAGCTTCACAAAATGGGAAGTGGTTATAAGAAAAAAAAGCTAAAGCATTGAAAATACCCATTTCCACAATTGTGGCAATAATTAAGAAGTGCCAGTCATCTGGAGATGTTACGAATTGGCCTGAAAGAGGATGTGTGTGTCTATATTGTCTCCATGCACAGTGAGGAGGAGGATTCGAGTGGGCAAGAATTCTCCAAGGTACACAGCTGCAGATTTTCAGGAATTAGCTGGGTCTTGGGATCAGAAAGTCTCCAAAACTACAACCAGATTTCACAACAAGTTGTTTGGGAGGGGGGTTTTTTTTTTTAAAAAAAAAGCCTCTGCTCTCATCCAACAACAAACTCTAACATCTTCAGTTTGCCAGACACTGCTGGAACTTACAATTGGACTGGGTTCTATGGTCAGATAAAATAAAAACAGAGATTTTTGGCAGTAAACACCAGAGATGAGTGATCAAAACCTGACTGCCTCTTAATATGGGATGTGGTTGGATCTTTGAGCAGGACAATGATCCAAAACACACATAAAAATCAACACAAAAATAGTTCACTGACCACAAAATGTTGTCAAAAAGGTTATGCCATTTCCATCCCAGTCTCCTGGCCTGAACCCCCATAGAAAACCTATGGGCTGAACTGAAGTGGAGAGACCACCAGTGTGGACCTCTGAATCTGAAGACATTCTGTATGGAGGAATGGTCTCAGATCACTTGCCATGTGTTCTCCAACCTCATTAGGCATTATAGGAGAAGACTCAGAGCTGTTATCTTGGCAAAGAGAGGTTACACAAAGTATTGAATACAAGGGTGCTAATAATTGTGTCACATATATTTGACAAAAATATTAGTTTTTTGATAAAACTTGTGTTGTGTTTGGAATTGTTTGATATCTATTTGAGGATAGATTTTTGTGAATATTTTGAATGAAAGACCAAAAAGTTAAACAATAAGGATATATTTTTCACAGCCTTCTTTTTTCATATTTACCAAGGTTGCCAATATTTTTGTCCACAGCTATATATACACTGATCAGCCACAACATAAAAATCACCTGCCTAATATTGTTTAGGTCCCCCTCATGCTGCCAAAACTGTGCCAACCCAATTCTTCTCATCACAGTTATACAGAACGGTTATCTGAGTTAATGTAGACTTTGTCAGTTCAAACCAGTCTGGCCATTCTCTGTTGAACTCTCTCATCAACAAGGTGTTTCCATCCACAGAACTATCGCTTACTAAGTTTTTTTTGTCTTTGCACCATTCAGAGTAAATTATAGAGACTGTTGTGTGTGAAAATCCCATGAGATCAGCAGTTACAGAAATACTCAAAACACCAGCTTATTTGGCACCAACAATCATGCCATGCTCCAAATCACTGAGATCATATTTTCCCCCATTCTGATGGTTGATGTGAATATTAACTTAAGTTCCTAACCCATATCTGCCAGATTTTTTTGCACTGCACTGTTGCTACATGGTTGGCTGATTAGATAATTGCATGGTTGATTATTGGTGCCAGACGGGCTGGTTTGAATATTTCTGTAACTGCTGATCTCCTGGGATTGTCATACAGTCTCTAGAATTAGCGCAAAGGTAAGATGACAGGGTGTAACTTATCTTATCAAGTTAGTTTGATAGAAAGGCTTTGCAGTGGTGAAATAGGGGCAAAAATGTCCGGAAGCGACCAATGAGCCAAATGTCTGAGACCGAATGCATAATAATAAAACTAAATCTTGGGTAAGCCTTGCCCACCTTTGTCAGTTGGCCTATGTATCCTATTGAAATGTAATCTGGGACATTTACCATTCCAAATGAAGGACTTTGCTATGCTATCAAATTGCTTGAAATAAGAGAGGGGGACATCTACAGGGAGAGATTGTAGCAGGTAGTTGAATTTTGGAATACAATTAATTTTAATAACATTAACCTTCCAAATCATAGATATTTGTAATGAACCCCACCTGCCCACATCACTTGAAAAACTTTTAATTAAAGAGTCAAAATTAACTTGCTGGGAAAAAAAATGCCCTGTTTGGGCCACTGGAAGGTCCCTGGCTGAAAAGCTGTTACAGGGCAGTGCACTTTCAGAGACAAAGCTTTATATTTAGACCAAATGACTCTGTATACTGAGAAATTAGAATAGCAATTAATAATTCTGTGGAGGCAAGGCATATGTCTAGTGGGGTTGGAAATAAATAATAAAATATTATCTGTGTAAAGCAAAAGCTTATGTGCCATACTTCCTGCCACCAGCCCAGGAAAATCATCTTCCTTTTTTATCACGGCTGCTAATGGTTCCAGGGCAAGACAAAACAATAATTCAATCAGGAAGACTCACAGACTTGAGTGAAATTTAAGATGACATTTATAGTCATAAAGTAATTTCTCTCTTTGGCGTAAGCCCCGTCTGGTGGTCCGAAGAAGTTGTAGTTGGAACCGCCATATCCTGCCGGAGATAGGGGTGAGGAGCCTACCCCTGTGCAGGACGGGGCTCAACTGGTGGTGGTGAGTTGGTGGAGGTTGCCGTGTTAGCACGTTGAAACAGCAATGTGATAGATTGTGAACACACTTATAAAGCAATGACTTATAAAGCAATGGTGCGATGTTGTGCTGCTAGTCTTCCCGCTAGAACTATGCAGCATTTACATTGGGGAAAGTTATCAGACTTAAACTTATTAGTGTGACGTGGCCCAATACATTTTTATTTAAAAATACATTAATTTAGCTACGTTTGCAATCCTTTTCCACACTAGAATGCAGTTTTCCTTCACCGAAAACTGAGGCCACATCCACTAATCTGTTTGAAGGTGCTGTGAGAATTTATTTCATGGAAAAGTATGCAAAACGTTTTCCTACTACCTTAAAGGTATTAATGAAATAAGTGTCCTGAGATATCGAACTAGACTCTGTAACAGCTGTAGACTTTGTAAAAGGCAAACAAAAAGGTGTCCGAGTACCGCAGCGTATGCGTATGCATGAAGAATGTGAATCACCAAAAACACAAAGAGTGTGAAAGTTAAAGTGGAGATTGACTGAGCAAGGAGCAAAATTTATAATAAAAATTTACTAAAAGTTTCTTACCCACACCTATCAAATCCCTTCTGAAAACATATGGATTTCTTTTATGCTGACCAATGTGATTTTTGTAGCTTCAAAATTTTGACACCCAAAATTTGGGACCAAAAGAGCTGAGAAATTCTTCTAAAAATCTTTATGTGTGGTCTGTCTGTTGAAGAAAGAAAGTCACACACATCTGGGATGGCATAACGGTAAATATATGTAATATAAAGAGTAAATGATGAGAGCATTTTCATTTTTTGGGTGAACTATTCCTTTAACTACATGTGTAGCGCTAAAGTGCGCGGCAAGCTACTTGAGACAGAGACTGCGCAGACTCCTACCTGCCCTCCGGAGCTTCACGAACAGTACCACTATGTGTCCAAGGATGGGAAGTGTCGGGTAGACTTGGCACACATCGCTGAGAGAGAACAACCCTTGGTGGACATCTTCACCTCCTTTGTAGACCTTCAGTACAAATGGTTTCTCTTTGTCTTCATGATGTGCTATGCAATTACTTGTTTTTTCTTTGCAGGGCTGTATTCACTAAATGCATTGTTACGTGGAGATCTTGAAATTCTGCCAAATAGTGCTGATGATATGCTGGCAGGTCGTGAGGTGTGCAAAGGTGCATGGCTTTGTATCAGCGTCGCTCCTCTCAGTAGAAACACAAAGGACTATTGACTATGGTGCCCATACTGTCTCCCCATGCTGCCATGAATGTATACTTTTGGTCATGGCACATTGCATAGTGGGATCGATGATTGACGCACTCATGGTGGGCTGCATGTTCGTCAAGATTTCGTGTCCCAAGAAACGTGCAGAGACACTTCTTTTTAGCCTTGTATTGTGGCCAACCGTGATGACTGACTTATGTTCCGTCTTGGTGACCTACATGGAAGCCACATGGTAGATGCCAAAGTACGTGCTAAACTCATCAAGTCTCGGCAAACATCAGAGGGTGAATTTCTCCCCAAGGAACATTCCGAGATAGACCTGGGTTATGAGAGTGGCTCAGACCATCTATTTCTGGTGGAGCCCCTGGTCATTCAACATACCATTCACTCTAACAGTCCAAACACAACAATTTGAGATCATTGTCCTCTTGGATGGCATTGTGGAAGCCACTGGTGTTTTTACAATAACTTACCAACACGCATATTTAGGCGTCACCACATATAGCTAGATCTGCTGACCAACTGACCCAAATGTCTAGACATGGTGTAACCCATATGGAATTTAAAATCAAGATGGCCAGCAAGAAAACAAAAAAGATATAACACAAAAAACTACTAGTATCTGGTCTCTGAGAAACATACAATTTCATCGTAGCTTACCAGAATTCTTAGTAAGCCTGTATTTGTAGAGAAATTAGGTTAATAAAGAAGAAAATTATAGTTCTATGCAGCCACCTTTTTCCTGGATGCAGAAGTGTTGTTTTCTGGTCTGCAGTGTCTACACTCACATTGGTGTATGTTTTTAGTGGCTAATGTGATGTTTCATGTGGTAATGTGATAAAATTGTTAAAAATGGCCAAATAAAAAACATGTGGCTTAGTATCGATAAAATCAAATTTATGAGTAAAATAATTCTTAAAAACCATAGGAAAATACACAGGGAACCTATGGCTTGAAAATGATTATCGTCCTCCGAGTTTTTGGACTATAACCTGAACAGCCCTATTCGCCATGACTTCCCTTAGAAATTTCCTTTGGGTTTTTAAAATAAGGATGTTTGAATTTAAAGTAAAATAAAATCTGTGGTGAAAATTACTTGAGACTCACAATTTGTTTAAGAACATATATTACACATAGTCATACCTCAATTGTTGATTTTGACGCAGTTGTTTATTTTAAAAATGCAAGTTGCTAACTGGTCGCTAAATAAGGACTCCAACAGTCATCCATAGCTCAAATGCTCATGGTAGCTGTAGTCCTTAATTAGCATTGTGATAGAAACATGTTTAATGAAAAAACACAGTGGTTTAAATATTCAAGTTTGAGGTAAATCTGTGTAATTTATGTTCTGGAATAGATTGTCACTTTAAGTAATTTTAGCCACAGGCCTTATTTTACTTATAAATCTAAAAATGCCTTTATAAAAACTATAAAACTTTATAAAATATTAATTAATTACTGTGTGGACTCATGGCTCCAAAATGCAAGTTGTCTTCTGGGATCTGGGACTACAACCTGAACAGCTCTATTGTCTGAGAAAATATTGGAAGTAGTAGTAGTCTGCCTGCTTTTCTGCTGACAGAAGAACTGTACTTTGTAGCTTTTTAAGGGGGTGGCTGAATTAAGAATTATGATGGCATTTTCATTAACTTTTGATTATATATTTATATATAATTTTTTAAGTAATCTCGTGGCCCACTTGGACATTTGTAGAGGGCCAATCTTGCACAGGAAAAACAATCCTGTGCAAGAATAAATAAATGATTTAATGGAGCATGGCGCCAGCTTGTGGTCATATACGAGCTTTTTTATTTACGTATCGCTGTAATAATACAGTATGGTATTACTATGCATTGTCAACTCATTTCACAATTTTCTTTGGTCTGGAATTATGCCCCAAGCGAAAACCTCCTACATCGAGACGGAGATAGGGTCGGGACCCGTTTCGAGCCCTGCATGACACTGGATCAAGGGGCATTCCGACTTGCGACGCCTCCCCCTCACATATCCGGTGCCTCTTCCGCTTGCAGTGCGAGAGATGCGCACCAATTTCAATTTTAAAGTACTTTATTGGCATGATTGTGTTTACATACAATATTGCCAAAGCATTAATACACAAAACAGATAATGACAAGACAAATAATAATAATAATAATAATAATAATAATAATAATAATAATAATAAAATGGTAGCAAATAACAATAAAGATATAATTAAAATAAGTTGCCAGGTAATGAATAAAATAAAATCTATAATAACAACATACACTATACAATATAAAAATAAGCATTTAACAGGACATTATGAACATGTGAATAAAAGTACTGTGACTGAATTAAGGCAGGGATTGGTCTCTGAGGGTGTGCATCTCAAAAATGAGTTTTGCTGCAACTGATGCATGATGGTCCTCCCCCAGTAACACCAGCATCTGATTTGTTACTGCTGAACTGGGAAACTGTGGCATGAGGTTTGAGAGTTTGTGGAGGTATTTCTCTCTCACCTCTAAATTTCTCACAGTTAAGGAGAAAGTGTGTCTCTGTCTCGACCTCACCAGTGTCCAAGTGAGCACAGACTCGTTCTTCCTTTGGAAGCCATGTTTGTCTCTGTCGGCCTTTTTCTATGGCCAGACTGTGATCACTGAATCTGTATTTGGTGAGGACTCTGCTTTGGATCTCTTACAGTGTGCAGATATTCTGCCAGATTATACGTTCTGTTTAGGGCCCGATAACGTTCCAATTTGCTTTGGTTTTATCTTTCATATTCCCAATGGTCCAAATATGAATTTTTGCTTTCTTTTATGATTTGGTTTATTCTGATCTGGTTTTGTTCAACAGTTCTGGTCTGAAACTGGTGTTTGTTAGTTGTTAGTGGGTTTGTGAGTTTCAGAGCCAGCTGACAAATGGGGCTGGTTTTAGGCTTCAGCTCTTGGGTTTTAAGGGTTTCATGTTGCAGTGTGTTAGGGGAATTTGAATTTAGGTGTGTCCAAAATTTGAGGGATCGTTTTTCAACATGTATAATAAGGGGGTATCTGCTTAGTTTGGCCCGGCATGCATTAGTAGGTGTTCTTCTCGGAACTCTTAGAATGTTTTTACAGAATTCTGCATGCAGGGATTCTATTGGGTGTTTGTCCCATCTCCAGTAATCTGCCAGACAGAGTGGACCCCAAACCTCACATCCGTACAGAGCAATAGGCATTATAATACTATCAACGATTTTACACCAGCTTGTTACAGGAATGTCCATTTGGGTAAATTTGCCCTTAATAGCCATTGAATGCTCTTCTAGCTTTCTCTTTTAGTGCATTCACTGCCAGACCAAAACCCCCTGAAGCACTATTTTTTAGACCGAGGTAGTCGCAGTGTAGGGTGTGTTCTATTGCAGTGTTTCCCAGAGTGAATGTGTATTTGGTGTCCTGTAATCTGTCTTTTTTCTGGAAAATCATAATTTGAGTTTTTTTCAGATTGACTATCAGGGCCCAGTTCCATTTACAGACTTTGCAAGCGAGACTGCTTCAGGAATCTCTATAAGAGAGTGATAACGGGGTATTAGGCGGGGGTGATCTAGAAGACAACACTGAAACCATCAGGGGCGCGAACTTTCACTATCGGCGACATCCAGGAGGAGCGAGTGTTTGAAGTGAACGAATGCGATTCTCGTTATTTAGATTCTTGCTCAAGAGCTTGTTGTTTTTAAACTGTTTGGGAGATTGTTGTTGTAACGTCATGACGGGATTTTACGTCTGGTGGATGGACATTTATTTGCTTATAATGCTAGTTGACGCATTTATAGTATGTTGTGACCGAAGTTAGATTTATAAAACTGAACGTATTTTATATATCAAATAAAATATCGTCCTTCTGCGCTTCTTTACATTTTTTTTTTCTCTATGTAAACATGCGCTAGGCGGAGCTTTGACCGTCGCGCGACGTCTCGCTTGTTTTTCAGTGCATCTTCGTCAGGGAGCGCCGCGCTTTTAGACGCCGTGTCAGGTTAAAAACAACGTCAACTTTTAAAAGTGCGCCTCGAGACACCTGCGTTCTGTTCTATTCGTTCCGTCGAGTCTTACTTTTTCAACGCAAAACGATTTCGGTCTGAACGACCCTATATGTGTGTTACTAAATTGGAAAGAATTGTCGTTTTCATTTTATTTTTCAGATGAAAGGAAAGTTAGATTAATGAACACTTTTAGTAAAAATCCTGACACTTCACTTGATCATCTTGTAGCCTATGTGTGTGTGTATATATGTATTTGTGTGTATGTAGACCTACGTATGTGTATAAATATTTTTTAAAATATTATTAACTATGTCTTGCTGCTGTTTTTGTATTGTTGTGCACTGGAAGCTCCTGTAACCAAGATAAATTCCTTATATCTGTAAGCATACTTGGCAATAAAGCTGATTCTGATTCTGGACGCACGAGTTGCCATTTGGAAAACGAAATGATCCTGTAGCCACCTGCGGATTTTTTCACTTGCAGTTTATACTGTATATATTCTATAGTATCCTTTATATAAAGGCAAAATGCCCAGATTAATATAGCCTAGGCCTATATATACCTACCTTAAGCCCATTAAGTGCAAATTCAATTTATCATTCTCTCATCTTTCACCGTTTATCAAAGACAATGGGACCTTTAATAAATTGTATTAATTTATTTGGATTAGTTGAAAGCCATTGTAAACTATTTCAGAGGATAAAAAAGTGTTGAAATCGCTATGAAAGCAATAGGGTAGTATCTGTAGTCTGCGCATGTGACATGATAGGTGTAAATGTACATTACACATAATAGAGGATATAACCAACCCATGATGAAAATTCGTACATAATTTACTTTCTTTACTTTTTTATTGTCCATGTTCAGTGTCTACAGGAGATAGATAATTTAGGTCACCCCTCCATGGACCGAAGCTTGGCCACCCCACTCGTAATCGCTGTTTTAGTATTTTTTTTAGGTAATTATTTGGCACAATTTAGTTCTTAAGAGGTGAAATCATCTCTGTACACATGTACAAACTTAATGTGCCGCCCCCACAGTCCGACGATATAAAGACGCATCCCGAACATTTCTGTACCACCACTGACTGATCGCTTTCCCTTGCCTGGCCACCCTTTTGAAAAACGTTTGGCTCCGCCCCTTTTGGAACGCAGGACCTATGCCTATACAGCTGGAGTTTCAATTACATATTTAGGCCTACATATATTTTTAAATATTTATTTTATTTTATCATTCTGATGCTCCTGTGCTGCTTAAAAATAGGCTACCTAGCGTCAAAGAAATCTGCTCTAGACAAATCACAGACAAACGATTACTGTTTTATTCGTAATGCTGTAAATACAACATATTGCATATTTGTGTAAATAGCAAAAAATAGCATTGGATCAATAAATACAAATGTAAATGATATTATATTATATTAGTATAATCATCAAATTATCTAAAAACAATCCTCCAAGCGTAAATGCCATTTGTTATGTATGTATGTATGTATGTATGTATGTATGTGTGTATATATATATATATATATATATATATATACACACAAACACACACACACACATTATGTATATATTATTTGTATAATAGCTCTGTAAATGTTAAAATATAATTTTAATAAAATAAAATTTTAATTTTGTTTTAAAAGTTGAAAGACATGCACATGCATATGCCAGGGTCAGGTGTGGCTGTTGTACAAATATGTGCTGCTCAGGTTCCAGTCTGGTGGGAAGTCTTGGGAGGGGTGATTCTTCAGGTGCTTCTGCATGGCTGCCAGACTGCTACAAAACTCAAGACACATGGTGCACTGGTAGGGTGTGGCACCGCCGTGTGTACGCAAGTGCTTAATCATAGCCGAATAATCACGTGACCGTTGGCCGCACAGTCTACACTCGAATGGTTTCTCACCTGCAGAAGAAAGTGGAGAAGACTGAGCCCAAGGGTTAATGTTAACATGTTCATGATATGTAATGATAATGTACAGTGAGCCAGTTATTATTTCATAATAAACCCAGACAGGTTGATCAGGTTTATCACCCTGATGGCCATTATTTTACGACAGTCACGGTCTGACTGTATATTATCCTCACTACTTCAGAGCTACTTAAGAACTTATTATATTATGTGAAAAAGTAAAGACAGTGAGTTATACAAGAGATGTAAAACTAGCAAGCTATGTAGGAAATTGAATGAATGGGAGAAAATTAAAGGAATAGTTCACCCCAAAATTATGATTAAACTCATGACTTTCTTTCTTCTGTGGAACACAAAGGTTGTTTTGAAGGATGAATAGTTTTTTTTTTTCCCCGTACAATGTAAGTCAATGGGGACCAAAACTTCCAAGCCCTTAAAAGGACTTAAAGGCATCATAAAAGTAATCGATACCCCTCGAGTCGTTTGGATTAATTTTATGCTGCATTTATGTCCTTTGTGGAGCTTAAATGTTTTGGACCTCATTTAATTACATTGTATGAACAAAAACACATAACTGACATCAAGTATCTTCATTTGTGTGTAAGTTTGAGATGAAATGATGTTGAGTCAAAAATGAGAGAATTACAATTTTGGGGTGAACTATTCCTTTAGATAAAATTTTTTGAAGTCATTACACAAAACTTGCTGCAATTGAATCAAGTATCCCAGCGATGGATATATGCATGTCATAGTGCAAATAAAACCAACCTAATCTCAACTTCTAGATGAAACACAACAGTTATGTCCAGTTTAGTCTTTATCTAAACCATATTGATTTTCTTATTTCCCAGGGAGTGTAGACTCGTATGCTGTGAGATGTACCTGTGTGTACCCGGTGGTGTGTGTCCAGCTGGTGTTTAAGGCTGAACCTCTTGCTACACTGTTTACACTGGTAAGGTTTCTCACCCCCGAGACCCCTTCTGAGCGAACGCAGAGATCGCCTGTCCCGTCCACCACGTCCACAAAACTTACACCTGAATGTCATCTCCCCTGACACAAAAAGAATGCAAGTGAATAATACATGTGTGGATTGTGGATAAATGCACTTAACTGAAAATTTGGTTGCTATCATATTAGACCATTTTTGAATGCAGTTTCAGAATAATACCAAAGACAAACAGCTACATTTGCATATTACAATATTACCTGTTTTTCTAAAGCCAAAAGCTGTTTGAACTGTGCGAACATATATAGTATAGCATTAGAATTTGATAAGAAAATATTAAACCATGTGTCATTTATTCTATAGAAAAATAGCACATGCACACTGAAAAGCAAAACATTTTTGAAAAAGATGTATGTTCTTAGAAGTTGACAATAGACATACCACCCCCATCATGTGCATAACTTTTTTTTTTTTTTTCAATATTTAAGTCAATTTTTACTATATATACTCCTCTCTGCCCAGTAGGTTCAGGTATGCACAAATAGTGCAAATCGCCAATAACAAAAGAAGAATGTGAAGGTGAATGTGGAGATTTATCGTACAAAAGGATTTAAATATTGAGCTGTTTCTCGCTGACACCTTTCATATCATTTCTAAAGTTATGAATTAAACCTCTGGAGTTGTATGGATCACAATTATGGTGCCTATATGAGCTGAGATATTTGGATGAACTGTCTCTTTAATGTTAATAACTACAATAACTAATAACTACACCTGCGGCTAGGACACCACATTTTTTTTAAAGTACTCAATTGAAATGGGTCAGAAAATGTAGTTCTAGGAAAAGGTTTAGCATCGTTAGGTAAGGTAAAAAATTAGCATGCACTAAAACTACCTCACCATTGTCATGGTCACTAAAGTCTCAGGCAAAAAACAGTTTTGTTTGCACAAGGAAAGCTGGGGTATTTTTGGCCTGAGGCTGGTTACCTCTTGCCCTGTATATCTGCTCAAATGTGTTTAAAATTGTCTAAGTGTTGGCTAATGTGTTGATGACGATGATTGTTCCATCCTGCTAAAACACCATTTAACCACATGTTAAAAGTTTTTTTTTTTTTTTTTTTTATGTGTGGGGCTAGTTTAAGTGAAAGTGGACTTTACCGTTGACACTCACAAGCTTGCAAAACTTAACACAATGAACACTGCCAAAGAAACTGATACAAATCAATTAGACGCCTAGTGAAAATGCCTCTATTTTGCTTTTTTTTTTTTTGCTTACATTGATTGGAGACCTAGATATAGTGCAAAATCTTAAACATTTCTCATTCATTTTACTTCTTATCAGAATTTCAGAATCAGTAAATGTGCTTAAAAGTCATTATTTTTGATAAGACCTAGAAGTAGTGCAGAATCCTATGTAGTTCTTAATTTTCCATCAGTCACTCGCAGAAGGTACATATCTGTCACTTGGGTGGAACCCTTATTTGGGGTACATACTTGTTTTTTGTTTTTGTTTACAGAAGATCAAACATATAAATGTACGTTTAAAGTAACACATTAGGTCCATAGGGTATAACTATGCATATAAAACAAGTTATAAAGATTAAGTAGAGGTACAAAAAAGGTCCCAGTGACAGCCCTTCAGGGCTGGATTGATAATCTGGTATACCAGGCATTTTCCCGGTGGGCTGACGCACTTTGGGGTCGATCAGGGGTGAACTGGCCATCGGGAGAACCAAGTGGGCCGGCGGTCTGACCGCGTTATGGGCCGAATGTCCAGCAATAAGATGAAATGAGCCACCGCGTTATGCAGAATGGGCAAAACTGCACCGCTATATGCCTAAAGTGTATTCAGAATGGGCCAGTTTCTATGTAAAATCCCAGGCCGATTTATCTTCCCAGTCCACCCCTGCAGCCTTTGTACCTTAAATGGTAACTTTTTTCTAAGAGTGTAACTTTTCTGTTTTATTTCCAGATTTTTTAATGTAGTCTCAGATTCTTTGGACTCAACTGCTTAGATAATAAATATTTGCCACAATCATCTTGAAACAGTTAAATGAAATAGACTTCAATGTTTGAATGAGGATTGAGCACCACCAAAAACAGTAGCTTGCCCGAGCTTGTCATTGTTTACATTGAAGAGACCAAATGAAACTTATATATAAATAAACACCATGATAGCGAATCTGCTGTTAAATTGCCTGTTCTGTGCACATAATATAGGAATTTGTAATAAAGGAGTTTATTTGTCTAAATGCAAAACAAAGCCAATGACAATTGATGGAAAAGTGATTTATGGTCAAAACTAAAAAGTGACGTGAGCTTCGGTAGTGCGCAGCCGAGGGGCCCAATTTTAGATAAACACATCCTGTGGCAACTCTCTCTTGGTGTGCGGCCTAGTTTATAACTGTCCCTGTCCACACACACACACACATACATACATACACACACACACACACACACACACACACACACACACACACACACACACACACACACACCACATCCTCCCCTACACAGCTCAAAATGTGAAAAAAGCATGGTTAACACTTTTTGCCTTTATATTCGCTAAGAACTCCTTTGTGACAATCAAATGGACACATGCAACGTTGTGTAAGTTTACACTTCTAAACACTAAAGAGAAAAACAAAGACACAAACATGACCACATACTCACACAAGCACTTGACAGATGCGCATGTATGTATACACCCACACATTCCCACATACCCCGCACTCTTTCTCTTACCCAGGATGCAGCACAGTTACATACCGCTGCAGTAACTTGCGCTTCACAGCACAGGTTTGCTGTTTATAACGGCATCCATTCCAAAAATGGGGATTTTAGGTGTCTTTTGCACTTTCTTCAAAAAATCTCTTCCTAACCATGTGGAAGTAGCAGTGAATGTGGCTCTCATATCTAACAAGTCAATATATGTATATGATTCAGTTGCCCCAAAAAGTTTAAACGCTTAAGCCATGCGAAAAATTCTAACAAAATTGGCTTCTGCAAATAAATGATAAAAGATCATTACTCAGATTTCCCAATCTTAATTTTCTTCATAAAGGGGTATTCCGGGATCAATACATGTTAAGCTCAATGGACAGCATTTGTGGCATAATGTTGATTCCAACAAAAATATATTTTAACTTGTACCTCCTTTCCTTAAAAAAGCAAAAATTGAGGTTACAGTGAGGCACTTAAAATGGAAGTGAATGGGGCCAATTGTTGGAGGGTTTAAAGGCAGAAATGTGAAACTTATCATTTTAAAATATCACTTACATTAATTCTTCTGTTAAAACTTTATTATTGTTATTGTATAATTTGAGCTGTAAAGTTAGTTGATTTTTGCGAGATTACAGGGTTTACAGATTTACGTTGTTTTGTGCAACAAGTTATAAATGGGATAAGATTTTACAAAGAAAAGGTTGGAAAGTGATTTTATCACAATAAAATCATGTTAACATGCATATTGTTTACATCTTGTGGCAGTGAGTATTTTAATGTGTACAAAATGGTCCCATTCACTTCCATTGTAAATACCTTAGGTCTTTGCGTTTGTTTACTTTTTCTTTTTTAAAAAACGGCAAACTGATTTTTTTATGGTAATGATTCCAGGGACTTTTACATTTTATTCATAAACTTATAAAACACTACTGGCTCTGCCCCACTGTTTTCCACTGCAGAGTGTAAGTGGTTAAGTATCCGAATCCTTTTTGGGGCCACTGTGTACAAAACCAAACTGCCAACCCCAAAACGCTCAGCGAGTACACAAAAAGGTGCACGCATGCTCGCACACATAAAAAGCGCTCTTAACCCCAATCAGGATAAAAAAAAAAAAGAACAACTCAACACTTCTCCTTTGATACTGTATACAAACCACCATGAAGCACCAAGGCAATCGACCGCAGGACTGTGCTGAAGCACCACCACTTAGAAGCCACAGTTTTTTTTTGCACAAAGCTTCACATCCCAGTTTAGAACATATAAGGGGTCACTCATATCTGTGTTTGTACATTTCACACAGATAGCATTATGTGAACTAGGACAAAGCACAATCTCTATTCTCACTATATGTATTCTACAAAGAAATGATAGCATATTTAAGTATTTTGTAATGCTATGAAATATACAGGGGCACTCAGTGTTTGGATGTTTAAGCTGCATTAGGCAAAAAACGATCAACCGCCATTTATTTTAAAGGTCGATAGCACAAGCACACTTTTGATGCAAAACATTTGAAGTGTAAAGCTGAAAAGAGTAAACATTGTGGCACTTTCGAACCAAAAAGTTTATGTTGTGCTAGTCAGGATGTGGCGCATCCCGACCAACCCAACACAACCACATTGTCTTTTTCGTTGGACTATTTCTTTGTCTGACCAATGTCTGATGAAGAAATGTGTGTGAAACCTGTTTGTAAACAATTGTTATTTTTGCAATACCGTTTGGTGTCTCTGGAGGTGCAAAAACGACATCAGCTTTAAGTTTTACATGATAAAACAATAGATATTGTGTATTGATCATTTCTTTCTTTTTTATAGCAAACTATCTTTCTTCCGCAGAACACCGACGAAGATTTTTAGAAAATATCTCAGCACCGTAGGCCCATAAAATGCAAATTAATAGCGACCAGAACTTTGTAACTCCAAAAAGCACATGAATTCAGCTTAAAAGTTATTTATATTTATATATTCATATTTATTTATATTTATATTTCATTTTTTTTTATTTTTTTACTATAAATGCCTTAAACAACCCCCTTCAAAGTGCTCTTCTCCAAAGAGTTTTGTATTCTTCAGGCATATTGCCACCGACTGGGCAGGGAGGCGAATTTATAGTAAAAAGGGACCCACACCTATCATATCACTTCTGAAGACATGGATTAAACCACTGGAGTTTTATTGATTACTTATAAGATGCCTTTATGTGCTTTTTTGAGCTTTGAAGTTTTGGACCCTGTTGACTTGCATTGTATGGACCTACAGAGCTGAAACATTCTTCTAAAAATCCTCATTTGTGTTCTGCAGAAGAATGTAAGTCATATACATCTGGGATGGCATGTGGGTGAGTAAATGATGAGAGAATTTTCCTTTTTGGGTGAACTATTCCTTTAACAGAGTTGATTTGTGCATCAAGATAATTGATTTCAAAGGAATCATATCTTTATTATGATATTACATATCTGTCTGCCTCCTCAACGCCTATTGTAGATTTATTAATTAATTTTGCATTTCAAAAGACACTGTCATTAATTCTACTGTCTATAGTCCTTTGTTTAACTGCTGTCAGTGGAAGGGAGTCATCTGTACAGTAGCTTGCTTTCCATGCTTCATACATAAAATGTACATCCTGTTGCATGCATTTGGTCCTCTAAACTCGAGGATATGCTCAACTACTTAAAATGTAAGATGCATCCAAAGCACATCTGCAGCTTAGTTGTGCATTCTTGTTGTGTGTACGTGTGTGTTTCTGTGAGTTTCTGTATGAGTATAAAAGTGTGTGTTTTATTTAAAGGATAGGATATGTGTAAAATCCATGTAATTTTAAGTGTTTGTACATAAAGTGGTCCAAAAAAAGTATTGGACACCAAAAAAGGAATAGTTCACCCAAAAATGAAAACTTTGTCATCTTTTATGCATGCACAGAGTGCTAGATGGCACTAGGAAGTGTAAATGAGCTTGAAATCACGATCGTCAAGAAGACCGAAGGTGTCAAGATTTATAGTGAGAAGGAGTTATATTTGTGTCTGTTCTCACACAAAACATTTTGGAGCTTAAGAAGACATTAATCTTTGTTCCCCAGGACACAATGCAGTTCATCACATTATGGACATGTTCCACTTTTATTCTTCATTTTAAACCTACCTATTATCTTATCATTTCCAACTTTTCGGGAATTGTTTTGCTTGAAAGTGTGATTGTGCTACATAACTTGCTGTAAAATAAATGACACTTAACATTGGTATTTTGTAATGTAGTACAATGATATTCAGATATTTATTAAGTGAGACTTAAGGGCACAAATACTGTATATGCATGTATGCAAATGTGTGCCTGTGGACAAAGTATTACCTGATGGTGATGATGACTCAGTCGCTGGCCTCCAGGGGTTTTCCAGGGCCGGTTTACCACAGTGTCTGCAGCATATCTCCCTCTCCTCTTGTACCTTTGGCTTCCTGTGGAAAATGTTGTCATTTTATTTTTATTTAAACATGTCCATAGGTGATAATTGCTTCATGGACAAATAACTTGAGAAACTTGACAAAGTGAGTCATCGAGCATGCAACAGATGTCATTTTACCACATGTTTGATCTGGTTAATAAACACCTTTAGATTGGTCACACTTCTAGGACTTCATTTCCACACATGCTACAATTCTGCTAAACTGTGACAGACCACATCTTATTTTGACCAACAGGTAAAGGTCAGTATGAAACCCACACATTCGCTCATGCACAAATGTTTGCAGCTCATCTCCTTTCTGAGATGTGATAAATGCATCAATACAAATGCATTTACACACATGTGTTTTTGCAGGATACTATATATATATATATATATATATATATATATTTCACAAATGCCTAAAACATTTGCACAGTACTGTATATATATATATATATATATATATATATATATATATATATATATATATATATATATATATATATTGAACAGTACTGTATATAAACATAAAAAAAAAGCTAAATCAATATTCGGCGTGACCACTTTTGCCTTCAAAACAGCACCAATCCTCCTAGGTACACCTGGACAGTTTTTCTTGGTTGTTGGCAGATAGGATGTTCCAAACTTCTTGGAGAATTCACCACAGTTCTTCTATCTTTTTAGGCTGTCTCGATGTTCAGTGGGGGGCTCTGTGGGGACCATGACATCTGTTGTGGGGCTCCCTGTTCTTCTATTCTATTTGCAAAAGAAATGTTTGGGAGTCTAACATTTATATTTCCTATTGACACACTAAAGCTGAAAATATAAATAACCATCTTAAGACAAATGTTTTTGTGAAACATCTTTCCCCATCTGTCGCTCACTTCGACGTTGTGTTGAAGAAGCGACACTATGGGTCTCACTTGAGAGCCTTATGCATCTCTGAACTTTGAGAAAAAGCCAATGAGAAATTGGCAGACAGAATTTGCATGTGCCGCCCCCGGACATACGGGTATAGAGGAAGGGAAATGCGCCTGTTCATTCACAAATATTCTTTGGAGCCGACCGGTTGTGTGAGCAGCGAGCTGTGAGTCACAGTCTGTTTCCTCTCATCTCTGAGAGTATGCTGTTCTATGGCGCCTACCAGCGGCTTACTCCTACTCTGCACAGCAGTGCAGCTTTGCCCCTGGGCGCTTCGACAGCCGCCCCCCACGTAGCTCCTTCTTCCCACGGGATTGAGGACGACCTGGTTGGCGATGGAGGCGATTTGGGGATGACAGCGGGCTCGGTTTCGCCGGGTACATCCCCACGAACCACCCGCCCACTGACGCGTTCGTTGACTTCCGCCCGGGCTCGGGGTGACAACGGCTCGCCTCGCGGCCAGTCTGCCTATCCTCTTGAGCCCCCTGAGCTGGATGATGAGCTTGCCGCTGCACCGGTGAGTGTTCCAGCATCTGACGCAGAAGACTTGATTGGGCTGCCACCTTCGGGTCAGCACGCCCAGTCAGAGGCTGATGCCCAGATGGCCGACATGCTTGCCCAGGCCGCCGTCAGTGTGTGGTTGGACTGGAATCCTCCGTCCTCCCCACAGCCTCGCGGCTGGATGATTGGTTCCACGGGTCTGTGCGCCGCTCACAGCCACGCCCCCCCCGGTTCCTTTCTTCCCGGAAGTGCATGATGAGCTGACAAGGTCGTAGAGGGCACCTTTCACTGCACGTAATCGATCCTCTCGCTCATCCGCTCTTACTACCCTAGACGGCGGAGTGGTCCACGGGTACACGCCACTGGTCAAAGGCACCTCCCTAGCAGACATATGCAGAGCAGCAGGTTGGGCAACACCCAATACCTTTAGGAGATTCTACAATCTCAGGGTTGAGTCGGTTTCATCCCGTGTTTTCTCAGGTCCGAGCCGGTAGAACTCGGTAACGCGGTAACAACTGACAGGGTGTACTGCTTGTACCTAGCTCCCTTTCCCTCTGCTGAGACAATACCGTGCACACTTATCCCAGAAGATCCCACTAATTCGGCTCCCTGGATGACTCCTCCCTAGCCCTCTGGTCCACGAATTCAGCAGAGGAATTCGCCGACCAAACCCAATGCGTGTACTCAATTTACCCTGTACTGGAATAGATGCTCCACAGGTCAGGTCCCCATGTGGACTTATCCCCCGTGTGTATTTTTCGCGGTACAGTCCCCTTGCGAGCGGACCTGCGTCTCCCTTGGGCAGTCCTCACTGACCGCTGGTCTCCATATTTGTAGCAACTCCTCCCTCCCAATGAGGTAGGATCTACCACCGCGCCATTCTCCACATGTGACCTAAAAGCCCATGTGATGTATTTCACCACTCTTTACCTCCCCCAGTCTGGGCAGGTGTGGCCTCCGCAGGGTCTTTCCCCCCTGAAAGAATAGGAACTGGGAAAGAACGTCTTCCCCAATGCGTGTGATAGCGTTAAGGTGGCCCCAGCTGCTTTAACTCTATACGAGAAACATAGAGAGAGAAAAGGCGCGGCTTGCTCCCATGCTGGCACGTCGCCTTGTTCCCCCCATATCGGGGTGTAAGGAACCAGAATATTTTGACAATATTTTGGGCATTGGGGAAGGGTATGTGCAACCTGGCACAGCCTGTCGTTTTGGCACGCAAACTACCTGCCCGCACCTGTGTCAGCAGCATGGCATGATTAAAATTGGACCCCTAGTGTCGCTTCTTCGTTACAACGCTGATGGAGGGAGCGAGACGTTGTGTCCTCCCGGCCACATCGCTGAACCGAGTCACTTTTGCGGCCGAACCTCATTGTCGGCTCCTCAGACAAATCCTGAATGAACAGACGCATTTCCCTCCCTTTATACCCGTATGTCCGGGGGCGGGACATGCAAATTCTGTCTGCCGATTTCTCATTGGCCTTTTCTCAAAGTTCGGAAATGCATAAATCTCTCAAGAGAGACCCCTAGTGTCGCTTCTTCGACACAACGTCTCGTTCCCTCCATCAGGGAAAGGAGGATACAATAGTAACCTAGATGATCTATCTATCTATCTATCTATCTATCTATCTATCTATCTATCTATCTATCTATCTATCTATAAAGGATATATGTGAACAGATGTGTGTATATTACAAGCTCTAAGTCAAATATAGACTATTGGTTAAGTTTGTACACATCTACTCATTCTTTATTGTTAATATTTACATATATTTTAGATTAATAGGAATGTTTCAAAACAAAATAAGTATGGGAATCATGTAATGACCAATTTCTTTTTTTAAAACAAATCAAAGCTATCTTATATTATAACTTCTTCAAAGTATTTCCTAAAAGCCTAGATTATGGCTCATACTCTGGGCATTATAACAAACTTCATAAGCTTTAAACAGTATTGAGTTCCCATGCAAATTAAATATTTTTTTTTGTATTGACATGCATACATAGGCATGATTAACAGTATATTTGTCTAAAAAATTTATTTCAAGAATTTCGTATTCAGCTTTTAGATAATATGGTTTTAAAGACATAAATACTGTCAAGCATATCTACACATGTTCTGTAACCACACACTCGTAAATACAAGGTGGTAAACTGATGCTATTTTCAGTCTTGTCAAATGCATGGGGTTTCAAACTCATTTATATCATGTGGTTAAAGAAGATCCATTTAGATTTACATCACTATCTCATGTCCAAAAAAAGTAGCAAAACTGCATGAACAAAAGTGTTTTATGTTCACGTAGCAACAAAGCAAGCAAACAATGGTTTCCTCTACCAGAGAAAGCAATCTGCAGTGCATCTACAGTTATAGAGGCAAGTTTGTCTGATTGTTTGCCGCTGATGGTATAGTGGGCTAAAGCACAGAACAGCTAAGCAGAAGGTTGCTGGTTCAATCCCCACAGCCAACACCATTGTGTCCTTGAGCAAGGACACTTAACTCCAGATTGCTTCATGCATGGGGAAGTCCATGTAATAAGTGCACCGTAAGTCACTTTGAATAAAAGCATCTGCCAAATGCATAAATGTAAAATATTTAGACCCAATGAATACAAATGAGCACCAATATGTTCACCAAAGAATCTAAATCATTTGTTGGTTTCACATCATTCAAGATGTTACACAATGTGTGATCATATTAAAGGAATATTCCAGGTTCAATTCAAGTTAAGCTCAATCGACAACAGTTGTGGCATAATGTTGGTTACCACAATAATTATTTTGACTCGTCCCCAATTCGTAGAGGTTAAAATATGCTTTATAATTTAAAAGTATAGCCACAAGACAAAAAATATGTGTTCTAACATAATTTTAGTGTGATAAAATCACTCATCACACATTGTAAAACTTTGTTGCATAAAATCGCAAAACCATAGACACTAAAACCCTAAAATGACCTTAAAAACGTTAATGTACGTGTTTTTTTTAAATAATAAGCTTCACATTTCTTCCTTGAAACCCTCTAATAATTGGCCCCCATTCACTTCCATTGTAAGTACCTTGATTTTTAGTTTTTTAAAGAAAAGGAGGGACCAGTCAAATTTTGGGGGGGGGGGGGGGGGTTAAACAACATTATGCCACACATGCTGTTGATTGAGCTTAACCGGAATTATACCTTTAAATGTGATGTTTTCAAGCGTGTGGGTGGTTCATACAGTTTTTCTGTATTTTTATGCCAAAAAAAGATAAAGGGATACTTTGGCATCTACTCTCAGTTGTTTCATTTTAGCACACAGTAAAAACCAGAATAAAGCTGTGTGTTTGAATGGGGCATGTGTTTGCATTTCTGAGTGTAAGGATGTAGGGAGTGGAACAGATTTTGCCTAAAAATGAGACTGAAATAGAACATCCTGCACGGGGGTGGAGATGGCTGACTTTCATGTTTGCTGTTATTAAAGTCGGGGACAATCAGGGGGCTCCCCTAAGTTTCGGCCCTGATAGTAAGTGTTGTGTTCCAAAACACTCCATGACATATTCAGCATTTACAGTACAGTATATACTCTGATTCACATGACATTTATATGCTTCTATAAAAAAATGGATTTAAATAACTTAGAGTACGTAACTAGTGACCTACAGACCATTATGACTATTAACTATGTACTGTATATTATTTATGTCTGTCTACATCAAATCACAGTAATTGATCAAAATAACATATATATTTATTTTTTTTTACATACCTTCAATTTATTATTATTATTTAACACATAACACTAAATATTGCATTTATGATCACTTCCTTAGCCTTTGCACCCTATGCAGAGACAGTTATTAGTTCCACTTATTTTAATGAAGATTTTATAAAGATAATTGATGTGGGTGGAACAGGAGGATGGTTTGGGGAAAATTTGACTGTTGGAAAGTACAGAAAAAG
This sequence comes from Moxostoma hubbsi, assembly GCA_032164185.1. NCBI lineage: Eukaryota > Metazoa > Chordata > Actinopteri > Cypriniformes > Catostomidae > Moxostoma > Moxostoma hubbsi. The sequence goes on along the minus strand of JAVLUX010000029.1, from coordinate 33,500,096 downwards.
AAGCATTTCACCTACAGTAGGACACAAACACACACACACACACACACACACACACACACACACATAGTATATGCACACATATTCAGGTATGTACAGACACATCTACAAGCACATTGATAAAAGCACAGTTGGCTATTAAAACATAAGCATACATGCTATAAGTAGAACACAAAATCCTTTAAGTCCCTTAAAAGGGCAATTTCTGTTGCAGCATCTGATAACGAATACCTACAGTACATACAAACAATATGCAAAATAAAAACAAATCTCAACTTAACTGCCTTGTTCTTCGTACTCCTTACAGTTAAAAGCCAAAGGTTTGTGAACTCTGTTGTTTTATTCTAATACATAAAACATGCATAATTATGACTCATTTGCATATGTTTAAACCATAGTGGTGTAGGTTATCTTGCACTTTCAAACATATTTAATAACTGATGCAAAGTTAGTTAATGCAAAAGTTCAGAAATATAAAATAATACATAAAAATAAGATTGTAGGACGGTCGCTTTTGGATATGACTGTAAGTGAATTGCAGCAGTAGTGAAAAATAAGTTCACTGGGCTAATAGTGATCCACTGACATTAGGTGAATACAATGTGGTGGAAAATTATGTTATAAAAAATTAGATGTGGTGGTCGGCCCCATTTCAAAGCCGACCCACCAGGAAAAGTCCCAGTTTTCCCTATGGCAATTTGGTAAGCCACAATTTTTTATAGTGTTCACACTTGAGTCCTCTTAAAAAGTAAGAAACTCTGAACTTTTTCACTTCAGCCACAAACAAATTAATAAAACAGGGAAACAGAGAGAGAGAGAGAGAGAGAGAGAGAGAGAGAGAGAGAGAGAGAGAGAGAGAGAGAGAAAACATATTCATATACTGCACAAGTCGTGTCTTTGTGATAGGGTCTCAGCCTATCACCATCACTTTTTTGGAACCCAGTCAAATTGAATATTATATTATTATAATATCATATTATTATATGAATTATTCTTGTCATCATTATTATTATTATTATTATTATTATTTAAAAAATAAAAATAAAACAATTGTGGCAGGGCGGAGGGTGGGGCCGAGTCGTTATTCTGCACACCCGGACGCTAATCAGGCTAATCAAGCCTCCGAGAGGGATAAAGGCAGACTGCGGATGGTGGTGCAACAGAGAGAGAGAGTGTTTACGGGCAGTTGTCCGTCATATGTGTGTGTTTGTGTAACGGGATCAATGGAAAGGAGGAGGAGAACCGTCGCACCACCGTCCGCAGTTGGCCTTTATCCCTCTCGGAGGCTTGATTAGCCCTCCGCCCTGTCACACATTACTTTTGCAAATAGAAAAGATTTGAATAGAAGAACAGGGAGCCCTGCAACAGATGTCATGGCCCCCACAAACTCCCCACTGAACATTGTGTCAGTCTGAGACAAAAGCAACTGCGACACCCTAAAAAGATAGAAGAACTGTGGCAAATTCTTCAAAAAACTTGGAACATCCTTTCTGCCAATAACCAATAAAAACTTTGTCCAGGTGTACCTAGGATAATTGGTGCTGTTTTAAAGTCAAAGGAGGTCACACCAAATATTGATTTAGCTTTTTTATGTTTATGAAAACTATTTATATCATTATTTTTGAAGACATCCTCACTATGCAAAATTTTTCACAAGTGCCTAAAATGTTTGCACAGTACTGTACTGTAATTAATCACACTACATTTACTGTGTGTGTTAAATTGACAGCCCTACTAAAAATAAAAGGCATTATATTTTTGTAAAGTTCTATATAAATCAGAACTACTGGCCCAACTGGGCCTGCAGAAAAACTCATAGTTGAGCCCTGCCTATGCCTCTTATGAATTATTAATTATACTGGCCAATGCTTAGAATCTTACCTCTCTTGACTGTCTGGCCTGGAACCTGTTAAAGCTGTATTGATAGGGGTGTTCTTTGGCCTTGGATCAGACATTAAGGGATTGTCCTGATTCAGTGGAGGAGAGTGTATGAGTGGGTGATAAGGGTGAAGTAACCCTGTGTAACCCATAAGTGAAGAGGACATCTGGGGCTGGAGTGAGCGATGGAGGATAGGATACATGGGTCTAGGGTAGGGGTACGCCAATACACGCTGGGAAGCTCGGAGGGAGTGGAAGGTCATGATTTCTCTACAGTTGAACACCATACTTCGAGAAGGGCTGACTGGGGGCCAACAGAGACGAGCAGAGGGAGATGGAGCGCAAGAGGAGATCCTGGGTTCTCTGGAGGTCAAAGGAGGCAGAGGAGACACAGGAGTGAAGCTTTTCTTCTGTGGAGGAGAACTAGTGATACGAGGTGACTCCTTATGGTCCCTTGGATCTTTATTGGTTGGAGAACTTTTTTCTTCTACAGAACAATCATAGAGATCTTCATCCAAAGGGTGGCAACTTTTTGACAACTGAGAGTCCTTGTACATTTTGTCATCTTTGAGTGAAATTAGTTTCCGTTCGATATTTTCAAATCCTTTCTTGTCCATTTTGATAGGAGACTCTGGGCCACTGAATTGTGCTTCACACTGCTCCACCAAAGACTCAACTTCCAGGTACTGAGCGCCCCTTAAAAGCTCCTCCAAGTCATCTTTGGGCACCTCCACTGATTCGCTGTACACATAGTCTAGGATCTGTTTAAGGGTATGGGGAGAGATGCTATCTATAGCGCAGCTATACCCTGGACCAGGACCATGTTGATTCGTTAACTGACGCTTTAGTCGTTTGCTAGCCAAAGCTAGTATGAGAGCATGTGCTTTAAACGAAAGTCCCTCCACAGTGAGAAGAGTGTCACAAAGGGTCCCTGCTTGGCGAAGCAGCTCTGTCTGAAGTAGAAGAGGTACGTGATGAGGGTTTTTGATGCGGATCATCTTTGCTCAAAAATGGAAATGAGAAAAATGAAGAGTAAAAGTCGCAGTTGGAGTGAGGTGATCGGGTTTGGTGTTGTGATATGAAATCTCATATCAGCCTTCAGAGGGAAAAAAACAAAGGTTTAGCTTTTCATGGAAACATGAGAAATCATTGTCAATGTGAAAGAGAATGGACAACACTGATGACAGAAAAATTATTTGCATAAATTACATGAAACCTACACTCAAAATGACAAATGATGTAACTTGTAAACATTAACATTTGCTAAATGTATTAGAAAAGGATTAAAATGCAAAATTCTATTACAATCAAACTACATTTACTCTCAGAATGACGAAAACACTTTAAAAATATTACATTTTGTATAATGTATTAGAAAACTGTTGACACACAAAATTAAAACACTCAAAATGAAAAATGTATGTAATTCTGCTGAATTAATAGAAAAAACATACATTTTAACACAAACACATCACTAATTTTACAAATATGTTATAAGGCAAAATCAATTGATATCTGAATTTAATTAATGGATAACCAATTTTATGTACAATTATGAAGAGTACAATTGGTAAGTTGCATATATATATATATATATATATATATATATATATATATATATATATATATATATATATATATATATATTCATAGTATTCATCGTATAGTATTCATCATATTCTAAATGTAAAGGATATATATATATATATATATAATCATTTCTAAATAAAATAATAGTTTAATCGTCACCTGTATCGTTGCCTTTTTAAATGCTCCCAGGCTTTAATCATACCCAAGGCGGGGTTCGGGTAGGTCGAACGACCCCCACCCACTGCCACAGGTCCAGAATTTAAGTCCGTATTTTTTATTTTATTTTATTAATTTATATATTCTTGTACAGAAGTTGCATGCGCAGCAATTGACTTTATGTACTCACAACAAAATCAGTGAGCGCGGTAAAGTTAGTTTGAAGTACGACATTCGGTTAAGCAGATGTAAGGGACCGTCTGAAAACTCCACGCACTACGGTAAAACATAGGAGATGTCCACTCATTCATTCAATTCACGTGCAAGTTATACATAAAAAAAAAAACTAAAAAAAAAAAAAAAAAAAACTTTAAAATACATTCAGAATGTTCATATAACTTCCTAGAGGACAGATATACTATATGTGATATCATTTCAGTTTGATCAATTATATAAGTACAGTAATCAATTATTTTAGAAAAATATTCACTAAAATTCACCAAAATTGTTTTCTCATTTTAAAGGCTGTGGTAACTTCCCAGAGGATATATAAACTTACTACAGGTACAATTATTACAGTATCATCAATTATATGTACAGTAATCAGTTATTTTAGAAAGAAATCACTAAAATTCACCAAAATTATATTTAGGACTTACTATATATATATATATATATATATATATATATATATATATATATATATATATATGGTGATTAAGTAGTAAGTCCTTCATGCTATAAAATTGCTTACTGTACTTATAGAATTGATCATACTGTAATAATTTCATCTGTAGTATGTCTGTCTGTCCTCTGAGAAGTTATAAGAAAATTCTGAATGTGAAAATTTATTATTACCGTTTTTTTTTAATGTATAACTTGCACGTGAATAGAATGAATGAGTGAACAGCTCATACGTGTGTGAGTGGAGTTTTCAGACGGTCTCTTACATCTGCGAAACCGAATGTCGAACGTCCAACTTTACCGCGCTAAATCAGTGAGGCCAACGACATCCAGCTGGATAGTGAGTATGGAGTGAAAAGAGCAGGAGAGACGGAAGGCAGCAGCGTCATTGTCACAGAATATTAAACATATGTTCAAAAAGACTGCCACACAGGGTATGGTTGTTATACCTGTTAAGCAATTTGACAACATTGTAGTAAATATTCTGCTATAGAAATATTTATAGTGCATCAAAAGCGTGGTTGTTAAGATACCAGCAGAAAAGAACTCCCCCCTTCCACTAGGCTGATTACAGGCCTGATAACCATTACTAAATATGAAGGCACAAACTATCTCAAACTGCAACAGTGTTTTATATATATATATATTTATATCTATATATATATATAGATATAAATAACAAAAGCAAACAACTTTTAGAATGATTGAGCGAAAAAAAGATGGAAAGATCGATAAGGCAAAAGACGTAAACATACTATGTTACTACACTGAATATCAGAGTGAAAGATGTATTCAGAGTAATAGTATTTTTTTTCCTTTCTCATTGGTGTCACAACACCTCTAACCTACTTTCAGCCATCAGACATTCTAATTCACAAAATGAAAGTCTGGCGATGTTTAATCATATCTATCTCAGAATACATTCAGCTATGGCACTGAATTGTCTGAGTCAGAGGTGCCTGCAGCTGCACAGCCGTACACATTGTGCGTACCATGAGTGCCCCAACTGACCTGAGAAATAATTTGTCTCAGAATATTTCACCAATCATGAAATGTGTCCCGTATTTCTGTTGGCTGTTTAAAAGAACTAGCAATGCCCAATTTACGAATGAATAATCATTTTAAGTCGTTGTTTTCAGTGAACTGGCCAAACAGGCTTGCAAAACGGTCTGAATCGATTCTTGATTCAATACATCTTGTTCAGTGTGCTCTCTCAATGAATTATTTGGAGCGGTTTCTAACACAGTAAAACAATATCGCAATATTTAAGAATACAGCGCTGGATACAGTGTGAATTTACCTACAGTCAACTGAAACATAAGGCTGTCTTTTTAAGAGGTAACTTTGGGAATCTTCAGCTAGTGCTGTGTCATGTGAACAAGGGGCTGTTCAAACTGAACTTGTATTTGCATCTGCTCACGCTGTTTTTCAATCGTTTTCCAAACATTCGCTAGATGGATGTCTATTGACATCTGCGTCACATTTTACTGTGTTTTTAGCATCTCTCATGGGAATGCTGCATTTTTAGATGCTGTGTCAAGTTAAAAAGAACTTCAACTGATAAAAATCAATCTCGAGACACCTACGTTCTTCTCTATTCCTTGTGGTGCGTTTTGCTTTTTTGGCGCAAAAATGCATCTGTCTGAACGGTTACTGGAAAAAATGCTTCAGCCAATAGTTACAGAAATCAGGGCCGTTTCCAACCATTCTGGCACCCTAGGCAAAATCCCTATTGGCGCCCACAAGGGGGGTATGTGTTATGGCAGAGGCTTCCTCATTGGTGTCTGCCTACTTCGCCTATGCCTAGAAACGGCCCTGACACATGAATGCTACTCATACTCGAGAAAATAAATCAATGCTTATCTTAAGTCTCTAGAATTGAACGCTTTGGTGTTGTTTTTCTCACGGGGGAGCATTTAGGTTTATTAGGCAGATTTAGAGGTCTGCAACCCGACCCGGGCCCAACAGGACCTGAGAACCAATCTTGTTTCGCGCACGCGCTCACACAGATACGCGCGAATGGACGAGTGAGGGTCCGTTCACACCGAACGTGTTTTTGCGTGCGTCTGTTCTGTTTTCCCATTATTTAAACACTTACTGGAAGAATGTCTTTGCAGTGTTTAAACACCATGTCAAGTTAAAATAACTTAGCGCAGTTGTCACAAAGATTCAACAATCTGAACAAGTTCAGGCTGCATAGAGGGGACTGTTGCATTGTTTCATATTATTCTAGATTGTTTTCGGTTGCCCCAGCTATACGTAAGTTACAACTTAGCCGAGTTGTGGCGTAAATGGGCACTAAGTCACAATTTCGTATCATTCGTGCCTGGTAGGGTTGGGGCACACGGTCTTGGGTTTGGGTTTCATTTTAAGGCCTGTGCAGACCTCAAGGCAGATTCCTGCGCATACCCTCAGATTAAATCTGAGTTGCCCATGGTCTGAGTACACCAGAGAGCGAAGACGGCCATGTCTGGCCATGTGAGGTCCTTTCGCATTTTGCATCAGTTTTGAAATTCTGTGATGAAGCCACAGAGCTCCTCAGAATGTGAAACTGTGACTAATGCTGGTATGCTGAGTCTTGTAAGAGTTCAAGTTTGTTTGATCAACAACAACAGTATCAAAGTCATACAGTAGGTTGGTTTAGATATGCATCTACTGTAGTAGCAGTGTGATGTGGTGTCTGGTGCTGTGCTTTATTATAATGCAGAACGTCACAGAACTGAGAAGAACTCTCACCATTCGGATTCCTTGCAATTGCACTGAAAATGCTAATGTGGAGCTAGCGAAAATGTGATTTCGATACTCAATATTGAAACCTGTGTAAAGAATGCCGTTACAAAATCTACATTGAAAAGTACTGTAAAAAAGCAATTACAAGTGTCCTAAAAATATTAACACTATTTGTTTCTTTATCAATCTTCTGATGGGCAAAAAGAAAGTCGAAGAGTATCAAATGCCTGTAAAAATTATTTGCTGATACGATCACTCCCCCTCAGAACAGACGCAACAATGACGGATTGTGTGGAAATTGCTGTACTGAAATGACGATGCTGAATGTTCTAATTACTAGAATTGATGCCAAACTGGCTTAAAGTGACACACACACACACACGCACACGCATGCACACGCGCACACACACACACACACACACACACACACATCACATACACTTGAAATACATCAAAAGTGGAATATTTTAACGGGCATATACTTAACACTTCACAATTCCTTCTTTAGTCCTTTACAGTTTGCTTTGCATCATTAGCCTGTGTGTGCAAATATAAATTATGACGAGTCATGTTTAATATGACACTATTAATAGTCTAGTGAGTCATTTAAATTTATCATATTACTTTGTGGAGTTGACACACACACACACACACCCCCCCCCCCCCCCCCCACACACACAGTAGTTTCTCACTTTGTGTTTTTGAACCATATAGCTTATAATATATAACTCCAAATATACATGGCCACAAACATAAAACAGAATTCATTGGCCATTTACAGCTTTGTTAATAGTATTAGGTTTATCTTTGATCTACCAGTAACGCCACAGACATAAGCAGTTGTGCCACCAGTTTTTGATTTAAATTATTTAAAAAAAAAAATATCTTTAAGCTTCCTTTTTACAGGATAAAGCATAGTAAACAATGTTTAAATGCATAACAATAAAGTAAATTAAGCCCTTGTTGCCACTTTAATTGAAAAATGTTGTTTTATAATGTGAGTTGTGTTATAATATAGTCTAGTGTTGTGAGTCATATTAATCTATTAAATATTTCGTCATAGTACTGAACTAAAGCTACACTCACTATTTCATAACTGATTGAAGTTATCACTGATAAAGTGTGGTTTCCAAATTCTAACTAGACACAGATTGACTTCTAACAGTCAAAGTTTTTTCTTTGGTCCTTTACGGCTTCGTAGCGTTAGCTTGTGTGTGGAAATTGTTCTGAGGAGAAAAGAAAAGTCTGATGAGCAATGTTTCATGTTTAAATATTAATATTGTAGTGAGTAATATTACTGTATTAAATATGAACTAGTCGCCTTAATGTCCTAAAGCTACGCTTTACACTTTTTTATAAATGACTGTCCTAATTTCACAACGGTTGGGACACGACACATATAGGGGTAGTTTCCAGTCCCCGCTTTCACAATTCATGTGTTCTAAACCCTGAATAAGATTGACTACATACAGTCAAATATTTCTTGTTTGGTTGTTTACGGCTTTGTTTGTAGCATTAGCTTGTGTGTGCTAAATTTTCTAAGGAGAGAATTTTTTTTTGTGATGAGCATTGTTTGATATTACAATATTAAGCTATCATAGTTCTTTATTAAATGTTTGTTAGTCATATTAATGTACAAAATCTATGCAGTATGCTTTATCATAATCGTCCCTGTTCCACTATGACTGGGACACATATAAGGAGAAATTTTCCTGCTTTCACATTTCAGGTATTCTGGAACCAAATAACTAAACACAGAATACACTTTTCTACAAACAGATAAAACAGACTTATTTTGTTTATTACAGCATTTATAGGAAAACTTTTAGCCATTTTACATAGTGAGTATTAAAGCTACGCTGTAAATCTAGAACAATATACCATGACCACTGCCTAGAAAAGGTGCATAAATAATGTACTGCCTTCATTTACAGATAACTAACCATTGCCAAGACCACCGGACTTACTTTAAGTGTTTTCTTTACAAAGGTGTTTGTATGTAAATGGGAATCAAAACTGCTTTACTACAAATAATCTCAATAAAAAATGGATATGGAAGTATATTCAGCATATGCAATGAAATAAATATTTGCACACATTCTTGCATATGCTATGTTGTATAACTATCGTGACCGCCGTTACACAAGCGACTAGAAAAGACTTGAAATGCCACAGAAGCAGAAACTATGTCAACATGCTGCTATATGATTATGGTGCAGTTACCATTTAAAATGCAATTGATCAAAACTTCCAAAAGTTGACTTCCAAAAGTTTTGCAAAACTATATTTCAGAAACAGAAGCTAAATGTTTTTGTTTAGCTATGCAATTGTCTCAGTCAAGAGCGTTGCAGCGAAAGATCGACATCACCAGTTCCTACTCTTTCTTCGCCCACTTCTTCAATAGCCTTTGCGCAGGTGAATTCTCAGTTTAGCATGAGAATCGGTAGAATGTAACTGAAGACGCAATGTAACTGCATCACAATTTTAAGGAAATGACTGCAATTTCTGTACAACAGTATGCAATTGACTTAACTGCTGTGCAGGCCCTTGAATGTTTAAAAGGTGAGAGTATTTAAAATGACACACAGGTTATGCTCTGTCCCATTGCCAAATTGAACCCTTCCAATCATCGTATGAAGCTACAGTAATGAAATGTCAAAACTGCAGTCCTAAAACAGGCTTTAGCCTCGGCCAAAACCCTCTATGAGCTCTATCAACAAAATGTCATCTACCTGTAAGGAAAAAATGTACAAGCACACTTCCAATAATTCACAAGCAGGTGATAAGTTTAAAAACTGCAAATGTGCTACGGTCAGGCCCACAAAGAGACAAACAGGCAGAAAGAGGCCCATGAGTAACAGGGGAAACCCTGTCTGCAGTGACACATCCTCTCCGGGTCTAAATACCTCAAAGCACAATCAGTCTGTGACACTCGCGCTGATGCTTTTGCAAGCAAAAGATGTTTTTCCAGATATAGAAAGCACAAAGTGATGGGGGAGGGAAAGATAGAGAGAGACAGCAGAAAGAAACACAAAGAGAGAGAGAGAAAGATGACACAAGAGGATGGAAAAGACAAACCTGACTCTCAGAAACTTTCAAAGACGTACCTATGCGCTCAAGGTGGAGGCTGCATACTGGGGTGAACAAATGCACAGAGACGCAGACAAACAGATTGCTACCTCAACCAGAGGTGCCATCGACCAGGAAAAGCATGCATGTGGGTGAGATACAGCGTGGCCACCTCTAAACTCTGGCCAGCCCCTCCCCTAACACTTCAGTCATCTGTGATTGGCCTTTTTTTAACTTATTTTTTTCTTTCTTTCACCTTTTTTTTTTTACTAGAAATCAAGCCTATCTGTGCTGTTGACATATTAGTCCATCATAACCCCTATTTCATAGCCGCAGATGATTCTGGAATTAATTGGGTTAAGTAGAACTTAGCTAAGGGCTTGTACTGCAGTACATCATTTTTGTACTGTAACTGTAAAAATGTCATATGTTTACTTGTAATCTAATTACTGTTTTTAAATAAGGGTTTACCAGACTTTCATAACTATGCTCTGGTCAAGCTCAGTAACATAACTTACTATAAACTGACTATTTACACAATGCAAGAAAGTTAAAGTAATATTCCAGGTTCAACACAAGTTTAGCTTAATTGACAACATACTGTAGCATAATGTTATTTATAACAACAACAAAAATTCGATTTGCCCCTCTTCTGTAAAAAAGAAAAAAATCTGGGTTACTGTGAGGCACTTACAGTGGAAGTGAATGGGGCCTATCCGTAAACATTAAAATACTCATTGTTTCAAAAGTATAGCCACAAGACATAAACAATAGTGTGGTAAAAACTCATACTAACCTTTTCTCTGTAAAGTTTTATCCAATTCAAAACTTTGTTGCCATGACGACATAACATCGGTGACAAATAACTGGAAATTCATCACCCTAGACAATAGTTCGCTGCAAAATCAACTATATAAACAACTTTACAGCAACTTTAAATCCTCAAAAAAATTGCCCCATTCACTTCCATTGTAAGTAATCAACATTATGCCACAAATGCTGTCAATTGAGCTTAACTTGTATTGAACCCAAAATAGTCCTTTAACGGAATGCAACCACACAGAATAAAAATAAAGGCCTAAAGTTAAGCATTGCTCAGAGAGAAACTGCATTTATGCCGAGATGGTGCAACACAAAGGTTATGGGTTTGATTCCCAGGGAACAAACACATTGATAAAAATGTATTTCCACTGAATATACACCATATTTGCATGTATTCGCTGGATTTTTTTTTGCCATCTTTCACATTGTACATTTTCACTTTGTACAGGATTTTTTTCTCTTCAAACTTAGCCCACTTCTCAATAAATATTTGGAACCCAGTCTACTTGAATAATATATAACTAGAATACAATATTTAATAATAAAATTAACAATAATAATAATAACTATTATTATTGAGACATAATTAGAGTTATATATTACTATTGTATAATAATAATAATAATAATAATAATAATGATGGAGACAAAAACAGTCATTATTATTATACAACAATCGTACATATATATATATATATGTATGTATGTGTGTATATATATATATATATATATATATATATATATATATATATATATATATATATATATGTGTGTGTGTGTGTGTGTGTGTGTGTGTGTGTGTGTGTGTGTGTGTGTGTATGGCAATAATGGCAATATACAGTATACCTAAAACATAGTTAAATTATTTATTCCTATATGACCCTATATTCCCTTAATTGTGAAATTATAATTGAAGGATCTAAAGATCTAATTTGAATCTTTAAAAGCAACCTAATGTGTGTGTGTTTGTGTGTGCAACTAACTAATATGATCTAACTAATATACAGTATTTTTTCACTTTTATCCAATATTATTTCCATATTTAGTGTAATACTGTATCCAATTTATTAAACTTAATTTATATGATGGGTACACACTGAGAGAATCTCACAATTTAATCTCACAAGAATGCACAATTATATCTTTGTAGGTCACAATTTCACATTTATTAAATACCTTTACCTCAAAGTCTCAATTAGTAAAGTTTGAGATTTTTCCCCCATTTATGTCACTTTTACGACCTTGATTTTTTTCCAACTGCCCACTCTTGCCCGTCTTCCACAGTCACAAAATACCAAGTTATGGAAAACAGCCGATAAAACGAGAAAGCAAGAGTGATATGAAGTGAAAATAGTTACTTTGGCCACAACTGAAACTTAAAAAGAAAAAAAAGACACCACCTCACATCTCCTCACCTCTCCTAAGTATCCTTCCTCTGAACACACATACACTCACACATGTATCTCCCAGTACTCACCTCTGTGACACCACAGTGATGATATAATCGCATTTTGCAAAAGTACTGCAACAAAGGCTCATGGACAGATAAGAATAATTCCGTAAAGAAAAGGAAAGTGAATTTGTGCAAATTGTCATGCAAGATAGTATCTTCAGTGTGGAGGCAAGAGATTTTTCTCACCTTATGATGCGCAACGGTTCGAATTATCATGGAAAAAGACTGTGAATTTTTACATTTACTTCACACTAAGGAAAGTCTTGGATCGTCTCCTCGCTGTAATTCAACTGGTGCAATGTGGTCCCTAGAGGTCACTAGCTTCATCGGACACCTCTGCAAAATCAAGAAAAATAATAATAAACATATTACGTAAACCATTATTTAAATAAAATTAAGAATTTAATGCAACATTTTTGAATCACAATCGTTCTTCTTGCCCAATGGAAGCAACTGGCTTTGCATTGTACTGTCAATAGTTTCAAATGTGTAATTTTTAATTATTACTGTGCAAGTTTGATTTATTGTATTGCATGGAACAGATCTTGTTCATGGAAATGCGAGACCAATTTCGCCCCTCACTTAAACAGGATTATTTTAAATCCTTTCCCCTTAGCACATTATTAGCATCTGTAATTAGTTGCATCTCCAAAAAATTTACTAAAAGCAGAATGACAGTAGAATTTTGAGTGCTAAGTAATATAGTAATAAAAAGTAAAAACAACACAAAGGCTCCAAAGAGTATTTGGATACATATGCAACACTAAAAATGTCTGAATGTGATTGCATTAACCAACAGTAGTAAACCAACAGCAGAACAAAAGCTGTAGACGTCCATGCCAATTACTGAAAGGGCTTATATTTCCAAGTAGCTTTGGTGCGTGAACTCAAAGTCATACTAAGTTCCAAAAGAGAGCCAAAAGTAGAAAAAGTCCTACAGTTTTTTTGTTTATTGAGAGGCCAAAAAGTGCAAAAGTGCTCAGTGCAAAACACAAGAGCACTTTTTGGCCTCTCAATAAACCAAATATTTTTAAAGACTTTTTCTACACATTGTGTGCAAGCTTCGCCTCTCTTTTGGATCATTGCATTAACTAACAAAATATCAAACCGCATTTATTTTAAAGAAAGATAGCACACACACACACACACACACACACACACACACACACACACACACACACACACACACACACACACACACACACACACACACACACTTTTCAAGCAAAGCATTTCACAAAAAAGTTTGTTCGATTTTTCATTTTAAACTTAAACTTTCAACTTTTAACTTTTTAAACTTTTACATTTTGAATCTTTGTGGTTGTCAAACGTTAGTGGAACATGTCACCTGTGGTTACTCCGCACTTGCGAAAGTGAGGGGTCTGGCTTCATCCATCCACTAAAAATCCCCTTGCGACTATTTGGAGACTGTAAAGGGTGCAATTTCTTTTTTTTTTTTTTTATGTAAGTCTATATATTTTTTTATTACCTATTGCAATACAATTCCAACATTTGAAAGTGTGGCTTGATGTACAAATAATTTTGGGGGATAAGGTTCTATTTTCTATTTATTTTTTATTTTATTTTTTACAAATCAAGAATTATTCTAATTAGGGTTCACACAACTATAGTAAACATGTATAAAAATTAAGAATTGATAAAATTACATAATAAATGGTGATTTGACTCTGAAAATCAACGTTCAGTCTAAAAATGGGCTTCTCTCATGTTCTGAAAACTGTTATACAAGAAACCACAACTGAGTGAAGTAGCCTGTAGGCCAAACTACATGCATACTTTTATGACATATTTAAATGTCTTCAGGTCAGGTTTCCTGTTGGGAGTCTAGCCTTAATCAAAAATGGCAGCACAAACACTGATACATTTTAAACATGTAAGTTGCAAAATGTGTCTAAATATAATTTTAAGTTCTATCGAAGAGTGTTGAGACTAACAGTCTGAGGTGTGTGTGCTTGCACGTAGTTAACTATAGTTTGGAGACAAAAAAAATCTGGCAAAACCTTTCTATGCAGACATCCTGGAACGTCCTCAATTGGAAAGAAGATTCATACATGAATATGTATATACACATGTATATATAAAATTCTAAAAGTGTAAAAAGTTTTATGGGTATAGGGTTTCGGTTATCCTATAATAAGTGGTTAGTCTATAGTTTTGCTGGTAGCTCATTAAGCAGTTGCTGCATGAGTGGTCCAGTAATTTCCAGACTGAATCCCCCCCTCCCTTTGAAAGAAATGTCAAGTTTTGCATACTGTACGCAACGGTTTTCACAGCCACATGAAGATGGTGATGCACAGTGAAACTGTACTATGACTGAAACCTCTCAAGGAACTTAAATCACCTTGAAAACACACTCCACTCGCCTATCCTCTTCTGATGTGTGTTTATATATATATATATATATATATATATATATATATATATATATATAGAGAGAGAGAGAGAGAGAGAGAGAGAGAGAGAGAGAGAGAGAGAGAGTATCCCAACCACAAAGCGGTGCACTTTGCTCCGCACTGTGAGCTCAGTTTGGTTAGTTTTAAAAAGAATTATTCATGATGAAACAATTGAAGAAATTTCATCCTTTACTATCATTTTAAGACATTTCAAAAAACACTGTCTAGAGGGCAATAAATACCCCTTGGAATTGCTTGATGAGCACAGTTTTCTGCATTTTCTGTGTTGGCGAGTTTCCAATTGAAACAGGAAGTTGAGGCAGGAGTGGGACACAATAAAGGGCACATTTTTAAATATGCATATGTGCTCAGAGTAAATTTGTCAAATTTTTTGGAATACACTAACATATGGAAAGCCTAAAAGAAAAAAACAAAAAACAAACAAAAAAAAAAACAAAACAATATCTATCTATCTATCTATCTATCTATATACATATATATATATATATATATATATATATATATATATATATATATATATATATATATACGGAGCGTGTGTAATCACCTGTTGCCTCTCCCAAGCAGAGATGCTGTCAGCATTCTGAAGGTCAGCTTTCTCAGTGGAAAAATAGCGTCCAGGAGGGGGTATTTCTCCCTATTGCGTGGTAGTCATGCAAGAGTCATTCACTATTTTTAAACAGTGTGTATCCAATGTGGAAATTTGGTAAGCGCCTCAAGTTCTGTAATCAAACATCTGTTGTGTCTCTCAGCTGCGATGAGCCTTAATCCTGAAATTGTTTTATTAATGAGATTATGAAATTAATTTAAAGCTGTTTAAAACAATGTCCTAGCTTAAGTAATGTAGTGGTAATACAAGCGATCACGGAGCACTTTTCTATGTAAACAATGACTAACGGATTCACTTTATGTCACCAACTGGCTCATATTACACACAAAGTTGACCTCCTGGCTAACATATGTAATTTAAAGAATAAAGATATAACAGATATGCACTACTCTTACACTTTAGTTTAGAATGGCAGGAACACAAGTGGAGTGATACACACACAGTAAAGCATCCGAGTGCTGATGCAGTCAGACCATCAGTGCTCATGGGACGTCTCTCGTCCAATCAGATTTGAGGACCGGAACTAACTGTTTTTATATATATATATATATATATAGAATACAATGTATTGTTTACTACCATATTATTGAACATAAGCCAATCATTGGTATACAGTTCACAGCAATCCATTTTGCAAATTAATTTGTCAGTCAGTTCGAGATTTATTGTGAGGGCTTGTTTAAGGATCCGTCAATTTCATCAACCATCAGACATGCTTGTGTAGCATCTCGGGTGCGTTGCATCATAAACATAAAACATTTTAGGTCACTGTGTTAAGTTAAATATAGTTTAATAACACAAGAACATAAGGAATGTCTGTTTTGTGCTGTCTGGTTGTTTTCTTCACTGTATAAACTGCACGTTGCCACACAGCTGAAATTTCAACTATTACTGCCCTCTGGAGTGAACAGGTGGTACTACAAGCTTGCATTTCTTAGAAATCTTCCTTATTACAATCCGGGGGCATTGCGATTAATTGCGTACATTTTTTTAACGTGTTATTTTTAATTAAATTAATCGCAGTGATTTAATGCATTAAATCGACAGCCCTAATTTACTTGTTATTTAATTCTAATATTATTACTGCTTAAACGTATACATGGGGTTAGAAATAAAAAAAATATTTAAATTAGTTGATAAGAGACCAGAGACATCATGAGTTGACTTTAATCACAGACTATTTAGGTTGGACCACTTGTAATACAATCAATGTGAGAAATTGGAAAGCACAATATAGTGGATGTAGAAAAGGAAATCCCACCTTACAGGTAAAAGAATCAGTCACCTTTTAGATACAGACATCATCTGTTAGTTAACTTGAGAACAGTATGCTTATAAGCCGGACCAGCCTGAAAAATGTAATTGTTTTTCTTGATTAGAGCTAAAGAAGCAGAATGCAGAAGCAGAAGCAGAAGGAACAAGATGCTGCGTAATCGCATAGGGACACGCCCTGAGTGTCATGGGGTCTAAATCACAACAATTACCCTAGGGAATTTCGTCACGTGCTCCCTTAAAAGTGCTCGCTTTTGTGCCATCGAGTCAGATTTTCTGCGGAAGGCATGAGCCTATGCAACTGCTAGAGTATGGCAAGCTTACGGAGCATCTCATTACAACTCAGGGAAACATGGTTACGCTTCACGTATTATTCACGTATTCACTTGTATTACAAGTGGTACGCTTCACGTAACCAATATGTTCCCTTTCGTAGGAACTCGAGCTGCATAATTATGAGTTTACTCGTGTTCCAACAGTGAAAATCTGGGAAGCAGGAGTCAAACTCTCATCCAGATTATAAAACCTTTACAAATGTACGTATGCGGAGAGGACCACCCTGCTGCCATACAAATGTCCTCCAAGGGCGCACCTCAAGCCAAAGCCCATGAGGATGCCATGATCCTCATAGAATGGGCTTAAATACCCGAAGGCGAAGGTAAACCGTGTGCTTCGTAAGCACATGAAATTGCATCAACAAGCCAATGTGACAGTCTTTGCTTGGACACTGAAACACCCCTGTTGTGGTCAAAAAAAGCACACAAACAACTGGTCTGACTTATACCACTGACTAGTACGGTCAACATAAACTTGCAGTGCCCAAACCGGGCAAAGCATACGCAATCTTTCATGCTCCTCTGTCTCAAATGGGAGGATAGAAAACCTGAAAATTAACAATCTGCAAGCAAAATTATGTAAAA
This sequence comes from Moxostoma hubbsi, assembly GCA_032164185.1. NCBI lineage: Eukaryota > Metazoa > Chordata > Actinopteri > Cypriniformes > Catostomidae > Moxostoma > Moxostoma hubbsi. The sequence goes on along the minus strand of JAVLUX010000029.1, from coordinate 33,482,481 downwards.
TCAACCTTGGACAAATAGCCCAAATGAGGTCTGAACACCACTCTTAAACACCCTGGCGCAAAATCCCTACATAAGGGATTGATCGACAGGGCATGCAAATCACCAACCCTTTTAAATGATACCAATACTACTAGCAGGTCCGTTTTAAGCAGAGAACTTGAGAACGCCTCTAAGAGAACAGATAAATCCCATAAGGTAATGTGGACGGAACGAAAAGGTCTAAGCCTGAGTACCCCTGAATAAGTCTGGCCAGATGCTGTCCAGAGCCTCAGTGGACTGATCGGTGGAAACACGTAAAAATCAGTTGTTGACCACTGATGCGCCAATGCATCGATGCCCAGCAGTGCAAGGGCAACATTGAAAACCAGAGGGGACAGTGTGATGTCTCGCTCAATACGAACAGGTCCATATCCACTCTGCCATCCAATCTGAGGATGTAATGTCCACTCTCCTGGCATCAAGCCCTGTCTGGACAGGAGATCAGCCCCCAAATTCCACTGGCCTGGGACATGCACAGCTCAAAGAGACAGCACATTCTTCCGTGACCACAGAATGACCACTGCCCTGTTGTCCGACTGGATGAGGACATGGTTGCCCTGAATCTCTGGGAGGAAAATCTTTAACGCCAGCAGCACCATGGCAGTTTATGTGACAATATTGCTGCTGGCCCGTCCAAACACTATAGGCTGAATGACCCTCGTATACAGCACCCCAAACAGTGGAGGAGGTGTCTGTCGTTATAAATTTGCGGCAATACACCTGCCCCAATGCAATGCCCAACATCAAAAGGTGGGACCATTTCCATGGTAATAGATGGAATGTGAAGTCCCTTTTTAGAGTTCAGCACTGAAAAGGTCTTGCATGCAACATACCTAGGGAAATGACAGTGGAAGCTGTGATCATTAGCCCCAAAAGCCTGTAAAATGTTCTCACAGAGAGAATGTGCCCAACTCTGAACATCGCTAGACACTGGCGAAATTAAAAAACGTGAAGACAGAACAGACATGCCTACATCGCTCACAAATCCAGCTCCACCCCTAGAAACAGAGTCTGTTGCTCTGGCAACAGGACAATCTTGTCTAGGTTACACAAACCCCTAGATCAATTGGATGAGAATGACATCTCAATGTTGGGCAATCAAAGTCTCCAAGTGGGCTAGCACTAACTAATTGTTGAAATAATTCAAAATGCTTTGAAGCCTCAAGGGCATCAAAGCTGTATCCATGCATTTTGTGAAATTCCGTGGTGCCAGTGCAAGTCCGAATGGAAGGATGCAAAATTTATATGCTTGCTCCCAAAAGTAAATCTGAGAAAGCGCCTGTGCTTCAGCACAATCTGAATATGGAAATAAACGTCCTTTAAATCTACAGTCAAAAAATAGTCCCCTGGCTGCTCCTGTGACATTATTTGTTTCTGTTTCAGCATTCTGAATGGACAATTCATTAGAGCAAAATTCAAATGTCTCAAAAATCCAGAATGGGGCACAAGCCGGCTTCTCTTTTTTGGGGGGAGGGACCAGAAAGTAACGGGTGTATAAAAAAGCTGCATTACCTCTGAGAAAAGGTCATCTCCTCTATTGCCCCTTTTTCTAAGAGAGAGTGATTTTCCTGAATCAAAATGGGACTTCCTGAACAGAAACATCTGTTGAAACCACCCCATTGAACAAGAGCCTGTCTGAATTTCATTACATATCCATGCTTTATCATTCAAAGTACCCAGTTTGAAATGTCCTACAGCTGCTGCCAAGCAGAGAGAGGGATTAATACATGACTCTTGCCTGTAGTGCAACCTGTAACCACTAAATGGCACACTTCATTTACTTTTGGCGACAGCCCCAGAATCAGCGGCACAGCGGAAGGAAGCCTTCGCTCCTCCAATTCTGTGGCTGGTTGAAGAGAATTTGATAATGTTTTATTCCTTTATTGTATCTAGGCATACATTATGAGTTCCCTGAAATGTATCTACAGAGGATTCCAGATAAACCCTAGCATAGAATGGGGAAGAATGTGCAAACATGGAGTGGAATTGAGAGAAAGCAGGCTCGCCACAATGGCCCCAGCATTCTTAAGGGTAGACAAAGTGTGGTGTTTATGTTCACTGTGTGTATTGTGTACACTTTTGCTTGATGAACATTGCATTCTGTTATGCACATTTCGAGACCCTTGGTCATGGATATAGAGGGTGAATTTGGAAGGTGTTTAAGATTTTTTTTTTATGTTTGCTCCCTTGCAAGCTGCGGGGGAAAACTGAACCATATTCTGGTTTTCGGACATTCGAGGCATGAACAACGGCGCACTCATTACGATTCTGATTGAAGGGCAAACACATTTTGTTCACTGAATGGGGACTCATCCTTTGTTACACAGCTAGCCTGTCAGGCCCATGTGTAGACCTATTTTTATTGTACACTGAGTTATATTACGTGTGCTCCGAGACCCTTGGTCATGGAGGCAGAGGCAAAACTCAAGCTGAAAATATTCAATGCACGTTCACCATCTTAAATTACGGGGAAACTGAGCTAAATTGGGGTACTGAAAAATAGGTTAGACACTACACTTGTCCCAACATATAATAAGGGAACGACGTGTAGTGCCCAGATAGCGCAAAACACCCTCACGAACAAAATTATAGCATTGACCAACACGAGGGAAATTCCAACTGGAGCCGATATTAGTTCAAAGTCATTCCTTAACTCAATGTACTTGATCGGACTCCAAAACTTATTGAGTGTAGATCCAACAGCTTGCCAAAAATGTGCCATGCCTACCATCCAAACATTGAACAGAGATAGCAGAGCACGTTTCCTAAGTTAAAATCCAACGCATCTCCTGATAGAATCCCGAAAGAATAATGGCACAGACAAAGCACTCCACATGTTGGTTTGCCATCACTTGGTGGGGAATATTATTTTATTCCAGCCCCCTTGTTCTGCGGCCGGGCTCACCCGCCATGCTTGATCCCCTCTAACACAAGCAGTTCACTTTGAATGGGGAGTCGAAGAGAGAGAAAGGTAGAGACTGCTCTTTCATTGCCTTATTCATGTGCATTCTCCCAGAACGGCACAGAAAAAAACAATAAGGACAAAGGGGCCAATTTGTTCCTTACCTTCCAATGAAGAATTCTCTCATACAGCGATTTTTAATGGCGACGGCTCAAGACATGCATGGTAACTCTTTCACATGCTTTGTTAATCAGAAAATGACCACCAAACTAGGACTCAGAGCATGTCTGATAAGACTTGCACTATCCCTTGGGGGAAAGGCGACAAACATGAGGAAGAACCCGATGTCCATCCGATGTCCATTCGCACTCCAAACTTCTCAGACACAAAGCCTAAATCCCAAACAGCTCAATCCCATGGAGCTCCAAATCTGGAGGCCGTGAAAATGGCAGTGAAAATGGAACAATGATTTCGCTCCCTAGGGGCGTCGCATATGCGCCAACAGCCATTAAATTGGCATGATCATACAAGGGCTTTAGACCACGTGAACCTCATTCACAGAAGCACCCTCTTTAATTATTGACAGAAATGACAATGAAGCTTTAAGGGATAGACATACAGCCTCTTCAAAATGTCTTGGATCATTCAGCTGCCGATACATTGAAAATAACACCCTTCCAAGAAATTTCATAGTCACATTTGTGTATAGCCCAATTTAACACAACAATAGTTAACCAATGTGCTGTTCGGTACTAATAAACATTAAACATAATTAAAATAAAATAAAATTTAATATTTAAAACAATCAGCAACAATAGTACTCCAAGTCAGCAGACAGCAAACTTCAGAAAACATGAGTTTTTGAAAATTACAAGTGACATAGGATACAGGTGATTTGAAATTTGTTATTTGATCGTAATCCTGACAACTGTTTTGAAGAAATAGTTTTTTCCCCATTGAAGTAGATAGGTGTACGCTGCTTGTATACGTCCACTGTTGACATGATGCAACAGGTGCTTACAGTATAGACAACATTATTGATTAGTATGTGAGTGATTTGCATTTGATTGCGCCTTTTTTTCAGGCCATTAAGATGAGTAAATATGACAACTAAAAAAGTAGCGCACCCCTACTCATTAAGTACTTTTTTGTACCACAACTATAATATGTGTACACCTTAAGACAGAACAGTGTAATGAGACTAATCAGAATTTATGCCAACATTGTGCATGTAGTTTTAAGCATTAGCTAATTTTAAACAACCAAGCTACACAACCAGGAAGGCTGACTTTTCTGAGACTAGCCTTACTAAATCAACCGTAAACGCATACCTTGATGAGCAAACATTTATGGTTTAAATAAAGGCTAAAGTGTGCAAACTGTGCATAATGCATTTAAATGTCATTACAGTAGAATCAGAGAGCAGAAGACCACCTGTTAAGTGAGCAAAGAGGCTTGACATTAATATCAAAAGCCACAGTTTACAGATCACTCAAGACATCAACCTATTGACACTTCCACACTCTCTATTTTGACCACTACCCACATGTTGCTGAGTCACTTTGAAATGAACACCATCATCTGTGAAAATGTATGTGGTGTGTACATGTGTAAAATTGAGGAGAGAACATGGGGGAGGGGGGCTTCTGAGCAAAGTATTTTTTTACAGAACTCTGTAACTTAGCAACGGATTTGTTTTGTTACAATATTACAAAACTATTTTTGACTGAAGAGGTTATGTCAGTGGTCCCTGCTGAAATAAAGCAGCATGCCTAAGCTGGTTTGTGGGTCTTTATTTTTTTAAATGTTAGTAAATTACTGGGTGACCTAACCCATTAATTAACTAGCACAATCCAAGTCCATTAGATTATATCATTTGACTTTTGCAGAAAAAAGTAAGACCTTAAGGGAAACAACATAAGCAGGTCAACTCTGAAGTGATGATCTACCTCAAAGGTTTGACTAAGTGGGCCACTGTTTTAATGCTAGGAACCTGCAGGGTATGAACAATAAAGAGACCAGTTTAACTTAACAGAATCAAAACTTTTTTTTTTTTTAAGTTGCAGTATGCAAGAAATAAGAAAAGCTAAGGAACCAATCTTGTCATCTTTCAGCAAGACAAGCAAACATGTCAGATTTATGCCCAGGTTATGTCTTAAAGCTTTCTTTTTAAAATGTCTAGAGCCACCTCTAAGTGTCCTGAAAAACCACAACTACAGCATCTTTGCAGCGGATCATCAGTTCTAAGAAACAATTACGTACAACCCCCTTTGGTGTGACAAGCTTCCTGCAAAGATTTGCAAAAAGATATGCAGCTTCCAGCCTCAGCCATCTTACCCTAGGTGGCACCAGAAACTCTCCCAGCAGCTGTTTTTTGCATGTTATATTTTATTCAAGGACCCAATAGCAGTTGCGAAACACAGATGATTCACCTTGCAGCATGCCAGATTGTCAACTCTACCAGCGCCGGCTCTGAGTGAATGGTCTTAAATTCTAATTGAGCCATGGTACATTTTTAAGAATATAACTGCAAGCTGCAATTATGGAGACAAACTGCATCCCTAGTGTTGCTGCAGTGGCATGTGGTATAACAGTGGTGTCAATGAGCTTTTACTATAGTAATATATTAACCATGTTTTTTGCTGGACATCGTAGATTTGATGCAATTAACATTGGTGTTACTAAAGTAATATGGTGTTGTTTAAATGGTAACCATGTTTAATTTTGTGGTTACTTTGATTTCACTAAAAAAATACCATGTTGATATAATGGTTACTGTAGTAAAACCATGATTCATTTTTGTAAGGGAAGGTTAGGGTTAGATTTAGGGGTAGGGGTTGATGTAGCGTGTCTGTGCTAATCGGTATGCAAATACTATTACACTTAGTGCACAGTCTCTGCCATTTTTTTTTCTGTTCTCTTTACACAAAAGTTTGTTAACAACAGTTAATGCATATTAAAAAATACATTGTATTGGTGAGTGTCCACTGAGTGAATATATAAAAATGTTGTCAAAATTACTTATTCCCTGAAAGTTGAAGTGTTTGATATGCAGACAACTATAATTAAGCCATTCAAAAATGTATTCACTCGAAAAGTGGAAACATTCAGTTTCGTGCCACAATTCCATTTGGTACCAGTAGTGGTGTAGAAATTACACACTTCACCTTCTAATGGGAAGGCCACACCTTATTTCCTACACCCTGCAGATGACACAAATGCCAAACTTTCTACTTGGACCCCTCATAAGTCAGGACCATCTCCAAGGTTCCTCTGTAAATATTTTTATTTGGCTTAGTGAAGAAGTAATGTGGTCAAGACCTTCAACTATTAATAGCCCTGCATTTACTGAATTATCGTCTTAGAATGTCTGTAAACCAATCAGTATTAAGCATGCAACAGCTCTGTGGTATAATGCTTCTTAATTACTTCTATTATTTGATTAACATATATAAAATGTCACTGAATCTTTGACTAGCAGATAAGTATGACTGGGACAAAAATGAATTGAGAGCTAAAATAATTTACTTGGAAGAAGAACAACTTCCAAAATGACTAGGACTTACACAAAATCCATGAATGACAAGCAGTTCTTAGCTACCACAGCTTTTCACCAGACTGATCTCTGTAAACACAAGCTAGTGAAAAAGCAACAAATGTCAAGAGTTGTGGTTGAGAGAAACATAGAGTGAGAAAGAGAGAGAGAAAGAGAGAGAGCGCGAGATGAGAAATCTGAGAGCGAGTAAAGGAGAAAACAAGAAACATATAGCACTGAATGTGTCATGAATGAATCTTGTACGGGGAACTCTCCAGCCGTGGTTTATCATGAAATTCGCTGTAATTTGAGGGTTTGATGCAGCGAGATGAAGAGACCAATGGGATACAAGTTGGTTACTTGTCAGCAATAACAGTGTACGGGAAATGTGACAACCAAAATGCAGTTTTCTATTTCATGCTGTAATTAACATAATTCTTTTAACACTGTATTTTGAGGTTGTCTGTGGTGTGGAGTTATCCTCAGGTCAAAGGATGCGATAAGCAGTACATGTAGTTCTTTTTGAGATTGCAAGATAAATATCAAACATATGTAAGCTGGACAGCGTATTAATGTAGCTGTGAGGATCCAGAACTTTTAGGGAACATGATTATCATAAACTAGAGAATTATCCGACTTTAGATCTAAATACTGTCCATAAAAAAACTCCTGAAGGTTTAGGCGGTATCTACCACAGCATAAAAAAGTTTAAATAAAGGGCTGTGAATCTAACACATTAATTTAGTGTAATTATATATATATATATATATATATAAAAACAATAATGTTAAAAAAATAACAAGATTAATCATGCCCCCTTCGTAAATTCTGTAACAAAAGTACATTCTCACACTGAGCACTTTATAAGGAACACTCAGGTCCTAATAAATTGCCCGAAGTGGTCTTCTGTTGTTGCCCATTCGCCTCAACGTTCAACTTGTTATGCATTCTGAGTTGCTATTCTGCTCTCTACAATTTTACAGAGTGGTTATCTGAGTTACCGTAGCCTAAGGTAGCAACCATTATAACCTGGGGTGGAGAAATGTCTTCCTTAATTCTAGAAATATTTTTAGGAAATTACCCATTATATTTATATTTCAGGAATTAAAAAAGGAGCTTGCCTAAAGAACACCTTTAAGACCCAGCAGAAGACACCATCCATTAGTCGGTTCGACACTAAACAGAACCAATGCACAAGTGGTTAACAGTACAACCCAAGGTTGTATAATCAATACCCTTTTTCTTTTCAGGCCTTCAGGGCAAAAATGTCAAGTTAAAGATGTTAATTTTAAAACATGATTGCGTTGCTGATGTGAAAGTAATTATGTTTAGTCATAACTAGGTATGGAGCGTAGTGCATAATTTACTTTTGCATTAAAAAGTGCCGTTTTCTCATCAACTTTTTCACACACTTGCAGCGTGCACAGGAACAAAGAGAGGGCGAAGCTGCACAGGAACAAAGAGAGGGCGAAGCTGCATAGACAGTGGTTACATGGATGCGCTTGGTTGTGTTCTATTTTGTTGTTTATTTGTTAGATGACAGACATTTGGAGTAATCTTTCAATGTTTTTAAAATTCAGTAAATGATGGCACCCCCAGGTGTTCCATACAAATGTGTTGTTATTCTTACTGAACATGCTCCTCATCTGGCATTGGGGGATCATTCATGACTAGCTAGTTAATTTCTCCAACTATGCATCATACTATTGTGGTTAAGCAGTGAGTTTTGTCGTTATATGGGAAATACACCCCAGATTAATATTTTGATAGCACCACACTTTTAGAGAAGGTAAACCTACTAATGGCTTAGTTACAGTATAATTGGCTATATATTAATCTGGGATAATATTTTGACAATTTACATTGTACCCTAATGTCTTTCCATAATGTGATATTTCTGAGTGAAACATGATATTCCGTGACAGATTTAATTTCACTATTTGCAGTCATTCTGGAGCAAATGGTGATTCATTGCCTGGCTCAAGGGAAAAGTAGTGGTATTGTTCTTTTTTTGTAATGTATGGGTCATCCATTGATGTGATCAAACCTGCGATCTTATCGCTAGCCCAAAGCCTTTATCACTACTCTATCACCATTCCAGGGTGTATCAGCATCAGTATAGCATAAGGGGGCTGCCCCAGTGTAGACACGTGGGATGAATAGCCCCTGGGGTGAGTAATGCTGTCCAGTGACACATTTTTGTCAGTGGCCACAAGTCACATCTACGTCTAACCTTTTCTAAGGTTAAAAGGACAGCTCATTGTTGATTCCATTGTGCCATTATGTCTTTGATGTTAATTATGTATGTGAATTGTGTGAAACAGTTGTCTACAGCTTCCCACAATGCTACTTGTGTCTGTAATTCCACCAAGTTAAACTGAGGGGTGAGGATATTGATTTTTCTAGTGAAATTATGCAAATCTTTTGTCTCTTTTTTGAAACACCTCCAACCCACCCACTCCAACCCATAGAGTTAAGTTTCTAGTTCCTCAGAAGTGCCAGTGCTCACCCTGACCTGTTTTAAAAACAAAAGGGAAGCTTACTGAACAAGATACAGTAGTGTCTCCCTTAGCTGTGATTTGACTAAAGGTATTTCCCTGCACGTTTACTCAAAATTAACATCATGCATACTCGCACACAAACAAACACCACATTTACCACAATAGCTTTAGATGTATGATCACTGAAGGGTAAGTTTACACACCTGAATACTGTGCTTAAAAATGATTGCATCTATAAAAAAATAAATCACTCTTTTTATTTTTTATAATCAACTATTTTTGGTCAAATTTTACATATTGAGTGTGAAATACCTAGGATGGATGGATGGATGGATGGATGGATATTATGAGGAATAGAATAAATGAGCAACAGACAGACACAAAGATGGATTTACCTCAGATATGAACACATTTGGCAATGATGTTGAGTTGCTGGACAACACTGATAGACCTACCCCTCATGAGAGTTGAAACTACACTCAATGCCCTGAAAACAGCTCAGGCTCAGTCAAATATTACCTATATTACCTAATTTGTGGACACGGCTGGATGTAGGCATGGGCAGGGGTGGGCTGAGTCTTGCCCACCCAATTAAAAATTGGGCAAACACGATATATATATATTGTTGTGGCACGGTGGAGGGCGGGACCGGGGCGTGATTACGCACGCCCAGTCCCGTATTAGGCTAATTAAGCCGTCAAGAGGGATAAAGGCCACTCGCCGACGGTGGTGGGAGAGAGAGAGATCGTTCACAGACATGTCCGTCGTCTTATGTGTTTGTCTTTTGAGTTTTACGTTAAACCTTTACATTATATGTCAAGCCGGTTTCTCGCCTCTTCCTTGCCCTCGAAAATGAACTGTTTTACATTGGTGCCAAAACCTGGGAAGGAAGAGGGATACACCGTAGCGGATTTCTCGCCACTGCCCAGCGGAGCAGCCACGGCCATCTGCCGGGGGACGAGGAGCCATATGTGTAGGTTCCAAAGCTCTGGCTAGGGATGCCAAATCATCCCCTGTGCTTGAGAGAGGAGATTCCTCCTCAGTGTATTTCCCATGGAGGATCGCTTAATATCGCTGTCATTTCCAGAAAGTAACAGAACTGTATCCTTGTCCTCTCGGACTTTGCTGATGAAAGCGTGGAGGAGACGTATCAGGGAAATGCATATTTGCATGTCTGGTCAAGGCGACCATTCCCAGTGGGGCTTGGGACATGGAGTACCAAAGAGGACAGTTGGTTGTCTCTACAGAGGCAAAAAGGTCAATTTCCATTTTGCCAAACAGTTTCCAAATATTCAGAATCGTTTGAGGATGAAGCCTTCATTCCCTGGCCATCGGCTCCTGGCACAACAGCATGCCGGCTCCACAGATCAAAATGGCCCAGGACATATGTCACACGCAATGAGGAGATGGTGCATGCTCAGCTCAAGGAGGTGTTGTGCCAGGCTCAGCATTGGCAGTGATCGAGTGGTAGCAGTCTCATGTGTAAAAGACCTAACAGTATGATTGCGGTCTCATCAAGACCTAAGATGGGCTTTTGTTTGGGCCACGGTTTACATGGTTTCACCAATGGCTCAGCGGTGGCTCTTGGCCACACTGAGGCACCAGGAGTGTGTTGTTTCACCAGGTACTGGCTCGAAGCAGAGCATGAGTGGGGCGGAGGGACACCTTTCTTCATCACCTGCAACTGCTTTTGTGCCACTATGAATCATTCAGACAAGCCTTCCACGGTTTTCTCTATTCGACAGGGGTGCCGAACACAGCAGCTTTTTCAGTATCACACATCTCCGTGAGCATTAACCAGAAATTCCGGTTCAAAACAATCAAATTACCCATCATCTCTCCTATGGCCTGTGTGGTAACTTTAGTAGTTCAGTGCCAGATCTGTGGCAGTTCAGAGCACTTTAACCACATCAGGGTTTGGGCCTTGCTCATCCACATCTTTGAGAAGCTTGCCAGAAAGACTTGAAGCACTGCCATGATACTGAGCGCTGAACCAGCCTGGCCCACTGCTGTGTAAGCTCTTCCAGCCAGTTTGGATATCCCTGTTTCAGCCCACACAGAGCTCGACTAACAGCATCCCATCCAGTGTGGCATTTCTTTCTGTTCCTCTCTTTACAACAAGTGGGTGGTAATTCCATACATTGTCCTATGAAGAAAAATAGCTCCCATGAGATGGAAGTTTTTTTTTACATTTTGTGAAAAAATATATAAAAGTCATACCTCAGTTTTAGTAAATGTTTGGAGTATGCATTTTTCACAGATGTAAGCTAACACTGTGGTTGTGCAGTGGTGTACCAGAAGATCATAACTCGAAAACAAACATACTATGTTTTTCAAGAAAGACAAATTGTTTACCTAATCTCCTTGAAAGATCAGCTCTCACTCTATAAAATATGATTGAATGTTTCTAATCAAATGCAAGCAACAAGAGTGTGCCACAATCCTCTAGAACAAAACTGTAGTATTGTGACTTACAGTATAGCGATTACAACAAAGCACCCATTTTCACAGTGGATATTTTGGACAGAAGGATATAATATTTCTCAGAGCACTTCCTATAACCACATTATCACATTTACTGTGTGCCATTCAGCACTGTCAAGGGTATACATGGGAGAAAATTTGGTTCCCCAGTACTGCAGATGGACACAAAATAGCACTTTAGTGAAAAAAAAAAAAAAAAAAAAAAAAAAATAGAAGAGATTGTCAATTGTACAAATATGGTCCAAAGTGAAGAAGTCCTAGGAACATATGCAAGAGGCAGAGCTGAGAAACAGAAAATACACATTGTTATTTCTTCCTCAAAGTGAGGAAAATAAACATTTAGGCAAGATTTTAGAGTATGGACTATGTGAAGTAGATATCCATCTGCTTCACTCTTCAAGCAACAACTGTTGTGAATACACAATGTATTGAAGCTGTTTTCAAAGCAAATTCTATATTTAATTATTTATTTAAATAATAATAATAATAATAATGTTTTTAATATTTTCATATTAGTTATTGTGCATGCATGTGTGTAATATATATATATACATAGTGCATCCGGAAAGTATTCACAGCGCTTCACTATTTCCACATTTTGTTATGTTACAGCCTTTTTCCAAAATAGATTAAATTCATTATTTTCCTCAAAAGTCAACAAACAGTACCCCATTATGACAATGTGAAAGAAGTTTGTTTGAACGGTCTACAGACAATTCCTTTGACTTCATGGCTTGGTTTGTGCTCTGACATGCACTGTTAACTGTGGGACTTTATATAGACAGGTGTGTGTCTTTCCAAATCATGTCCAATCAACTGAATTTACCACAGATGGACTCCAGTCAAGTTGTAGAAACATCTCAAGGATGATCAGTGGAAACAGGATGCACCTGAGCTCAATTTTGAGTGTCATGGCAAAGGCTGTGAATACTTATGTACATGTGATTTTTTTATAAATAATTTTTTATATAATTTTTTATAAATTTGCTAAGATTTCAAACAAACTTCTTTCACGTTGTCATTATGGGGTATTGTTTGTAGAATTTTGAGGAATATAATGAATATAATCAAATTTGGAATGAGGCTGTAACATAACAAAATGTGGAAAAAGTGAAGCGCTGTGAATACTTTCCGGATGCACTGTACACTACATTATACATTTATTTATTTTTATATATATTTATTTATAATTATATGTATTGTTATTTCTGTTGTTCTGCCCACCCCTTTGTATTTTGTAATAAATAGCCTATTATTTATGTATCAACTAATGTGAGAGCAGGGGTATGAAAAATATTTTGGCCTTAATCCTGCAAGATTCAATGTTCTCAAGAATATTACTGGCCTCTAGTGGCAATGAATGAATGAGATTTAGAAGTGTTTTCCAGTTCTTTTCAGTACACAATGTGAACATAATTTTGTTGTTAAAGGAAGTTATTTTCCATCCTTTATATTAAAATAAAAAACGAATCTAATAATTTGGAAGTAATAGTATGTTTATATTATGAGCGGAGAAAAAGTGATTTGCCATTATAAATAACACTGCATTTTTTACTTTTTTGGAGAAGACTAAATTAAATACAGGTCCTTCTCAAAAAATTAGCATATTGTGATAAAGTTCATTATTTTCCACAATGTAATGATAAAAATTAAACTTACATATATTTTAGATTCATTGCACACCAACTGAAATATTTCAGGTCTTTTATTGTTTTAATACTGATGATTTTGGCATACAGCTCATGAAAACCCAAAATTCCTATCTCAAAAAATTAGCATATTTCATCCGACCAATAAAAGAAGTGTTTTTAATACAAAAAAAGTCAACCTTCAAATAATTATGTTCAGTTATGCACTCAATACTTGGTCGGGAATCCGTTTGCAGAAATGACTGCTTCAATGCAGCGTGGGATGGAGGCAATCAGCCTGTGGCACTGCTGAGGTGTTATGGAGGCCCAGGATGCTTCGATAGCGGCCTTAAGCTCATCCAGAGTGTTGGGTCTTGCGTCTCTCAACTTTCTCTTCACAATATCCCACAGATTCTCTATGGGGTTCAGGTCAGGAGAGTTGGCAGGCCAATTGAGCACAGTAATACCATGGTCAGTAAACCATTTACCAGTGGTTTTGGCACTGTGAGCAGGTGCCAGGTCGTGCTGAAAAATGAAATCTTCATCTCCATAAAGCTTTTCAGCAGATGGAAGCATGAAGTGCTCCAAAATCTCCTGATAGCTAGCTGCATTGACCCTGCCCTTGATAAAACACAGTGGACCAACACCAGCAGCTGACATGGCACCCCAGACCATCACTGACTGTGGGTACTTGACACTGGACTTCAGGCATTTTTGCATTTCCTTCTCCCCAGTCTTCCTCCAGACTCTGGCACCTTGATTTCCGAATGACATGCAAAATTTGCTTTCATCCGAAAAAAGTACTTTGGACCACTGAGCAACAGTCCAGTGCTGCTTCTCTGTAGCCCAGGTCAGGCGCTTCTGCCGCTGTTTCTGGTTCAAAAGTGGCTTGACCTGGGGAATGCGGCACCTGTAGCCCATTTCCTGCACACGCCTGTGCACGGTGGCTCTAGATGTTTCTACTCCAAGGTCTGGAATCGGTCCTTCTCCACAATCTTCCTCAGGGTCCGGTCACCTCTTGTCGTTGTGCAGCGTTTTTTGCCACACTTTTTCCTTCCCACAGACTTCCCACTGAGGTGCCTTGATACAGCACTCTGGGAACAGCCTATTTGTTCAGAAATTTCTTTCTGTGTCTTACCCTCTTGCTTGAGGGTGTCAATGATGGCCTTCTGGACAGCAGTCAGGTCGGCAGTCTTACCCATGATTGCGGTTTTGAGTAATGAATCAGGCTGGGAGTTTTTAAAAGCCTCAGGAATCTTTTGCAGGTGTTTAGAGTTAATTAGTTGATTCAGATGATTAGGTTAATAGCTCGTTTAGAGACCCTTTTCATGATATGCTAATTTTTTGAGATTTTGGGTTTTTTGAGATTTTGGGTTTTCATGAGCTGTATGCCAAAATCATCAGTATTAAAACAATAAAAGACCTGAAATATTTCAGTTGGTGTGCAATGAATCTAAAATATATGTAAGTTTAATTTTTACCATTACATTATGGAAAATAATGAACTTTATCACAATATGCTAATTTTTTGAGAAGGACTTGTATGTGTGTGTGTGTGTGTGTGTGTGTGTGTAATATTGTGGATTAACCCTTTTTCGTCCATTAATCTATCCAAGAATTTTGCACTGATGCATGATTGTCCTCCCCCAGTAACACCTGCATTTGAAATTTGAAGCAGTTATCTGTCGCGACTTCACCAGTGTCACAGTGAGCAGACTCATTCTTCCTTTGGAAGCCATGTTTGTCTCTGTCTGTCTTTTTCAGTGACTAGATTGTGATCACTGAATCTATATTTGGTGAGGATCTGTCTCTGTTTTGGATCTATTACAGTGTGGAGATATTTTTCCAGATTATACTTTCTGTTTTGGGTCCGATAACATTCCAATTTTCTTTGGTTTTTACTTTAAATTTCCCAATGGTCCAAATGTTAATTTTTCCTTTCTTTTATGATTTGATTTATTCTGATTTGGTTTAGTTCAGCAGTGCTGGTCTGAAACTGGTGTTTGTTTTGTCATTAACAATTTGTATTGATTCCAAACTTAAATGAACACAAACAACACACGAGAACACAGAATCAACTTGTATAAATATATGCCCCCCTCCCTCCCTCCCAACACCCAACATACATCGCAGTGGTCAGACACTGAATAACTACAGACACTCTTATAAACAGACAGTTTAAAGAAAGTACTTGATGACATAAAAAGACAAAAAAATTACCTACCAAAACAGAAAAAGGATTCCACATATGAATTAATTACTAAATTGTAACCCAATTGTCCCTGTCCACTGCTCCTCCCCGTCAGCCCTCTAGGAAGGCCAAATAAGTGCCCCACTTCCTGCCATAAGCACCCAAACTGCCCAGCCATGTGACAACTCCTCTCTAGTGGCTTTTTCCTGTAAGCCAAGGCCAGGTGGTAAGATTTTCTTTACACATAGTTTGGAATAAACAATGGCCACACATCGATATCCATTTCAACTGTTTTGTTGTCCATTTAATTAAAAATATACATCTTACATAGTGTAACACATGTTGCTCTATGGTAAGAACCACATGTTCCTGCCACCTGTGCCCTGATACAACCCACGGAAGTTTAAATACCATGCTAAATTAACAGGTGACCACACCCACCACACTTGTGCACACCACCATCTAGTGGTTTGAACAATTATTACATTTGGCTCCTACATCCTCAAAAGCCTCCAATCGATGCCGCGGCAACTTCCTTTCCTTAAGCATCACCTGCCTGCCGATAGTGGTAAGGACCCCGTTTTTTATATGCTTATTTATTATATTAATACCCACCCCATCATCCAAAATACAACGTTTGGAGAAGAATAAAATTTGAGTGCCCAAGATCTCACAGATAACACTCTGAACCCCCGACCAAAAATCTTGAATCTTTGTACAGGACCAAAAAACATGGCTATGTCCCCATCCTCCAACTGGCATCACCATCAAGTAGGTGAGTCTTTAAGGTCAAGCCTATATAATCTCGAGGGAGTCACATCCTTGAATGAATTGAATGAGGTCCCTAAACATAGACTTGCCATTTTTTTTTTTAAATCCTACCCCATTCTCCATCTTCCAGTACTAAGTTTAAGTCTCTCTCCCATAACTTCTCAGGAGATGTTAAAACCCCATCCCCTAGACTCTGAATTAGACAGGAATAGAATGCTGAATCTTCATGACCTTTTCTAAAACAGTGTTTCCCAACCACTGTGCCACGGCACAGTAGTGCATTTGATTACGCACTGGCAAGTCGATGAGGACCAGGAGGAAAGTTTGAGTTGTCGATTGATTTCTATTCAGTTAATTTTTTACGTGTTTTGTTCATATTTTAATCTTATTTGTTTTTTGTAATATTGCATTAATATTAGTATTAGTATTAGTGGCCTCCGATGTCACTGCAGGGAAAAAAAAACATTAATCTGCATTAATCTGCTGGTGTCTCTGTTGTTCATCTGCTCTCTTCATTAATAAATAAATGCACACTCTGCTATATGCCCATCCTGTAAATTCATGATTAAAAATGAAAATGTGAACAAAAATAAAAGCTAGTGTCTTATTAACATTAAAATATGAAAATTAAAATGATGGGTAATAATAGATTGTGATGGAATTTTTATGACCCTGTCTGTCGAAATGATGAGAAAAAAGACGATGAGAAAGTGAATGTTGACAGAGACTGTCAGTCCTAACATTAATGCTGTCTGTTCGTGCTCCATTTGTCGATCATGCAAATGGAAGTGATTTACACTTAACTTGGATGTTTACATGGATTTATACTGTTAATCGGCTTGAAGTTGCTAGTTTCCAGTTCCCCCGCGAGGGCATGGGGTACATGCATCAGAGCCAAAGCTTCGGATTTAGATCAATTGACTATCCTGAGAACATAGAAAAGGAATTATTAATTCTGTGAAGGCAAGGCATAGATCTAGTAGGGTCAGAGACAAATAATAAAATATAATCTGCGTAAAGCAAAAGCTTATGTGCCATACCTCCCGCCACCACCCCTGGAAAATTATCCTCTTTCTTATCATGGCTGCTCCAGGGCAAGACAGAACAATAATGGAGAAAGGGGGCAACCCTGCCTTTTGCCCCTATCCAGAGTAAAATAATCTGAAATTAATACATTTGTTTGTATCGCCGCTATCGGGTGTCTATAAAGTAAATTGATCCATCCAATAATTGTATTCCTGTACATTTCACATACATAAAAAGGTCAAGTGAGATGGCAGCGACTGGAGACTGATCATTCGCCACTGTCCACATGATATTGATGAAATGCCTAATGTTATCAGAAGAGCTACGCCCCGAATAAACCCCACCTGATCTATATGTATAAAAGAAGTCATATCTTTACTCAATCAATTAGCCAAAGTTTTGACAGTATTTTTACATCTAGCTGGATCAGGGAAATTGGACAGTAATTCTTACACTCACTTGGATCTTTGTCCTTTTTAAGAATCAGACTAATCTGGGCTTGTGTCATGGTTGGTGGATACTTTCCATTCTTTAATGAGATTCGGTATAAACTTCTAACAAAAGTGGAGCCAGTTCTGTATCATAAGATCTAAAAAATTCAGCAGCAAAGCCATCCGGCCCCAGAGCCTTGTCTGTAGGCAAGACCTTAATTACCTCATCAAGCTCCTCCAAGGTTATCTCAGAATAAACATAATTTTTTTTGCTAAGTCAGTCTAGTGTTCTAATGGTTACACAAAGTTTCTAATATTCATTTCTAATTCATCATCAGTAGACGAAGACATGTAACTATAAAGATCAAGATATAATTCTTTAAAGGCATTATTAATATCAATGGCCAAGGAAAATAATTCACCACCAGCAGATTGCACTTAGGGAATGGTAGAAAAAGACTCTCTCTGTTTTATGTATCTTAGCAAAAGCTTCCCGGATTTGTCCCAGTCTCAAAGTATGACTGTCTTGCCCTGAATAGCCAAAACTCCACCTTCTGTGACAAAATAGTATTATATCTATATTTCAATTGGATTCATATTCTAAGGCCACAGATGACATTCGGCTTCAGT
Source organism: Moxostoma hubbsi (assembly GCA_032164185.1). Lineage (NCBI taxonomy): Eukaryota > Metazoa > Chordata > Actinopteri > Cypriniformes > Catostomidae > Moxostoma > Moxostoma hubbsi. The sequence continues at coordinate 33,464,343 of JAVLUX010000029.1, read as the reverse complement.
ACTGCCTCTGCACTTTTAATTTTCCCTTCCAACTCCATGAGTTCTCGTGCTTGGGATTTTTTGATGAAGGAGGCATACTGTATGATCCGGCCCCAAAGAACTGCTTTAAGTGCCTCCCAAGCCACGCCCACAGAGGATACTGAGGACCAGTTGGTCTCCATATAAACATTTATTTCAGCCTTTAACATTTGTTGAAATTCAAGATTTCAAGGGATACATTAAAGTGCCAACAATATCAAAATTTCTCCATATGTAGCAACACCTATAAACTCATCAGGTTTGATCTGAGACTAAGATATTTCCAGTTGAGCAATCAACAACAGATTAAATGAGGGACTTAGATATATATAAAAAAATCTATTCTATAATACATTTTATGGACTGATGAAAAAAATGTATAGTCCCTACCAGATTGGTTCAAAAGTAAGACCAAGATTTTTACACATCCTGTGAAGCATCAGTGTTGCTCTAGGGAGCTTACACACTTTTGCTTCACTATGATGAAGGACTGAGTCTCCTCCCAATATTATATTATGAGGGGTGACAGCGGCTTGCAACATCACTTCATGCTCTATAAAAAAGCCCTGATCATTAGCGTTAGATGCGTAAATATTAGCCAAAATCAACAATTGCCTCTGAATTTCTGCTAAAACAATAATGACTCTTCCTAATTTATCTTTGTGGCAGGGTGGAGGCTGGGTCATGATTCCGCACAACCTACCCTGCTCTAACTCGAGCCAGCAATAAAGAAAACATGTCCACCCCATATGAATGAACATTACATTTATGTAGGGCTTTTCTGACGCTACACTCAACGTGCTTTACACAGTGAACAGCTATTCGTGGAGAGGAGAGAGAGTAGAGTTTTAGAGCCAATTAATGGATGGGGATTATTATGGGATTTATCTGTTGTTTTATTCAGATGCTTTAGCTCACTTGTGCGCCACTATATGCTTGCCACATGGGCATAGGCGGTTGGCAGGTACTTTTCGCATGGCGTGAATTTATATTGTTCCCAATGCGATTACGCAGCTCAAGTTCCGACGAAAGGGAATATCTCAGATACATGAAATGTAACCCTGATCCTGAGTGGGAACGAGACGCTCCCCAAGATGGCCATACTCTCTAGCAGCTGCATAGTCTCATGCATTCCAGCAGAAAATCTGACTTAATGGCCCAAAGCTAGCAATTTTATGGAGCCCATGTAGTAGCTCCATAGGGGCATCGCTTAAGTGCCACCAGCCAATAAATTGTCATGATTGTACAAGTGCTTCAGATCACGTGATACTCTTCAATACAAACAGGAAGTTAGATGACTAAATTCGGAATAGCGGAGCACAGAAAAGGGTCAGGGTGGAATAAGGTGAAAAGCAACAAGACACTTGAGAGTGCTAAATTGTGAATATAGTCACAACTGAAAGGGGTTGCAGGCATGGGTGTAAAGTAATTGAGTAAAAATGCTTAAATATTATAATGAAGTATTTTGGGGGGGAATTGTACTTTACTCAATTGCAATTTATCGGAATACTTGTACTTTTACTTAATTACATTTCTAACATCTGTAAAGGCAGATTTTCGGATCTGATTTGAGCTTTGGATATGCTAAAATATTTGTGCGACTAGCCCATATGTGACCACCTGACTGAATGAGATGTATTCAGTAAAAAATATGAAGATGAAGTGAGAAACACTGACGGTTTTTGTCCTAAACTTTATTCTACTTCTACAGACTGGACAGTTATGAAATGATCTTTCACATTGCAAATATACAGTATAGATAAAAACAAAGGGGTTTTGTAATTAAATGTGTACATGTCATTTATTTATACGCTGGTCTTCATGGTCTTCCACTGTGTGGCACTAAATGTGAGTGAAATGTTCTCCTGAATGGATGAGGATTTTAAGGTTAATGTTCTATCGAGATTTAAACCAACCAAACCTACCTCCCTATCCTAAACCTTAAATCTAAACCTAACCAATAGTGTCAGAAAAAACTAATGTGAGATGAAAAACACAATATCTTAAGTGACCATGTCATTTTGTGGTGCTTGTGCTTCTATGACACTACGGCTCACATGTCGACTCGGGTGATTTCAGGACTCTTATCGGTCCTTTGCATCGCATATGCAACACTTCCATGCAATCTGATCGCTTGTACATGTAGTTAGTTTGTTAAATTGAGTAATTTGCTATAGCAAAAGTGTTTAGATGTCGTAATATAGCATTGTGCGAGGAACAGGGTGAAAAGTAAGTCTTTATGAATTGATAATCTGCCATTTTACTCATGATTTGATTGAAAGGGATTAAAAGTCATTGTTGTTTTAGCACCTTTAGGGTTCATACCACCAGGAAATTGCTGTGTTATGTACAACAAGCCAAAGAAACATAATTTATATATATATATATATATATATATTTTAATACTTTCTCTTATCCCCGCTCAATTTGCCAGGAAAACTACAAGTAAGCTACCTGTATTTCTAGGTTGTTTCCACCAAAACGTGAAACTGTGGCTCAACCAATGGTATGAGTTTGGGGCTGGATGAAGTTGCTAAAGTCATTAGGAGGCCTGTTTCAAAAAGTCATTTTTTTTTTATTCCATTTGGTGATGCCAGTGGCTATTGAAAATTGCACACTTTACACTTTTGAGAATAAAAACTCAATAACAAATAAATAGATACAAATAAGAGACAACAAGCTGTTGGCATTGGGTGGTTGAAGTCACATCTGCAGGACAAGGACAGTTCGAAAATCAGGCTCACTAATTGTACATTTGATGTAGATAATCAGTGTAATTTCTCTATCAACAGGTGACACCACATTCAGTGTTTCCTGTCTATGTATGTACTTTCCCCTTACCTCCCTCATCTCCAACCTCAGGCTGTTCTGCTCTAGCTAATTGTGGCAGATCAAAAAATTTGTGCAACTTTTTCGTTTCTGGCCCTGCTTGTGAAGTGCAATGTTTTAGGCTACGTATGTTGTTGTTGGTCCTTTTTAGTTTGAATGGCTATAAAAAATCTGATCTATTGAGTAAGTAACCCTAAAACATAAATGTTGTACTGTGTTGTAAAACATTGTAAGCTGTATGTAAAGAAGGCAGTTTCAAAACTACTTGTCTTTACTTACTTTGTTCTTTTCTTATTGAGAGGGGACATTTTAACATTTGACAAAAATAGATGCAATGTGAGTGGATGCAATTAAATAATAATATTTTTTTTGTCTTTTAAGCTTCTTTAAAAAATATGGGAATAGATGAAAAAACAATAAAAAGGACTGATAGATAAATCAATATAGTCTTATTTGCATAATTGTTGTTGTCTTCACTTTGTGTCCTGAAACAGTATTGACAATAATCCGCAAGCTTCGAAAACCAAAGCTGTGGTTGTGTGTTTCTCTGACAGGATATGCAAAGAGCTTCTGCTCCTATGAAAATGCTTTAGTTAACATTAGAGTGGTTTTGGTCACATAAATAATGGCAATAGCTAAAAAATAAATACAAATAAAATAAATAATGGTAAAAGAGGAACCAATTAGTCTTTTTCCACTCTGTAAATTGTTAAAAAAAAATTAGAAGCATAGTCAAATTCTGTGGGTCATTTATCATTTTATTATCATTTTAATGCAAGTACAACAAGCCAGATCAGTTCACAGATTGCTTACTCTTACAATCCATGTCAATTGATTTAATTAAAACATGACACATTGTTTAACCTTCCAATCATGTCCAGAACATTTCTTTGGTGAAATTCAGATTTATTAGCAATCAGTATTTGGTTTCAGTATTTTAATGACATCTGAAACACCCAACCAATTCTGTGAAAGCCTTTGAAGCACCAGATTACCAATTTTCCAAAATAACATTTACATTATTAAGCTGAACATGCTATTTATCATTTGTAAGATAACATTGGGGCATATTGGATGATAAAAACATTCCAGAATAGATCTTGGCTAAATGTGTTCCCATCTCATTGGCTTCCACTTTATTTATTCTTAATTCAGCAAGACAATAAACAAAAAAAAAAAAACCCAACAACGATGACCTCTAGAATGGACTAGAATGAATCAATTTGGTTACAGTTGTGCTTGGTTTCACACCCCAGATAATTAGTCAGTTTAATTTTAAAGCATGATGTTAATCAGACCCATTCAATGTTTACAATCCATTGCAGGATACTCCAAATCTATAGAATGACCCAAACTCCAATTAATATTGACTTAAATAAAAAATACATATAATTTACATCCAAAACACAGCATTGAAAAAGGCAATAATGCAGCAGTTAAAACATCCGTAACTTTGTTTACATTTCTATTGGTTTAGGATAAGAGAGGGAGGGGTTGCCGTATAGAGGAGGGGGTCATCTCAGCCAAAAGAATATATACATACAAACGTAATTTTGATCCCTACATTTATCCATACAGAATACACTGTCCTAAATCTTCCTGATGCTGATAAGAAATCTTGGTAATGCCTTACATAAAAAGTCCTAAATTAGGGCATCAATCCACATCAATGGAACCTTGAAACTCATCACAATTCATAAATACTCTTCGCAGAGTGATCAAAACAATAGCAGGTCAACCGAAACCGTGCCACTATACCATCACTGTAAGTGTCATGAGCATATGGTGCCATGTGTTGAATTAGGCCAGTCCAACCTGTTATAATACATGCCTAATATGTTCTGTACAGTATGCCTCAAGAAGCTTCCATCTAATAACATGATACAGAAATGTGGTAATTTCAGGATAAATTAACAAATGTATTCTGTGGATTATTGTCCAACAATGTAGTGAGTACCTTGGGCATTCCCATGTGTTCCAAAAGGAAAACAAAAAGGAAATGTAACCAAATACAAAAAAACATGCCATAAATGTTAGTGTCTCATACATCAGAAAAACAAAAAAAAAACAACCAGTATAGCCTATTAACTAAAATAAATATGTGCTAAGATTTCACAGGATGGTGTGGTTAGAGATTGGTTTATATAAAAGTGTTGTTTTGATTTGAAGTTAACATTTAAAAAGTACTGGGACCACATTTTGGTTTCACTTTGACTGATATGTCATGTAATATAACAGAGAATGATACTGTATGATTCTCCTCAAAAATGTATTCTTCCTTTTAACAAAAAGATTCAGAGCAACAAATGATCTCTACAACAAGCTAACGGTAAAACGGTTGCGTTAATGTTATTGTCACTGCGACAGACACCCAAAATTTCTATCATACTAGAAATATATTAGACAGACAACTCGACAACCCTCTAATATTAAAAACAAACATGATTTTTTAGGACCTTTGAGTACAGCAAATTAAACCAGTCTTTGAACCAGAACTTGTCATTCAAGTTGTACCAAGCATACCACCTTTTAGACGTGACAATAAATTAGTTTCCGTCATGTAACACAAATTCTCTCTATATGTAAAAGTTCCATGAACTACTATATGAAAACTGAGCGCTTAGCAATGCTAACTAACCTATGCTCTAACCGCATTCTAGAAAACGCTGTGGTGTGTTAGGAGGAACGCGAATGGAGTCTATGTCTACCTAAGATACATTCAGTCAGAAGTTATTGTGTCATTTGCTTGTGCTGGTTTATACAACAGTCTGTTTTCATTCAGCCATGTTAGGAAATGTCTCTCTCTCGGTGTGAGCAGCACAAGCTCATCTTTACGTCCACACATTGCATCGATACAAATTAATGATAGAAACGTCTATTTTAGTTACGTCTTCAGTTATGTACACGTCATTGTTGCACTGTGATTTTTTTCATTTTTATCAAAAAGCAAGAAACAGGACCAACACAAGTACGTTATAGCATCATACACCAAATTTTGCATGCTTTTTCTTTACGTTTATGGACTTCATATTACTTAGAATTTACTTTTAAAGAAGTGATGATAGAAAATATTTCTACGCTTTTTTGGGTAGTATGTGGTACATTTAAAAACACTGATTCAGATAGACATTTCTTAGTGTGTGATTGAGACTAATGATCTACCAGAATGTCTGATGGTTATCTATGAATACAAACTTTGTTCTTTTATCAGTCGGAAGTCTTTAAAATGAGTTAAGTCTATAATTAGTTTGTCTAGGAGGGCCAACACTCATCTTCCCTCCCAGGTTTTCCGAAGTGAACTCAAAAATATATTATTTCATCCATATCACAGTTTCACCATGAAATTAACTCTGCTTTGAAAATAGAAACAATAGAACAAACCAGTCTAGAACAGGTTTAGCTTCTTTGAAACCCACAATTCGTATGGAAATAATGCGGGGCACCTTTCCAAGATTTTAAATGGCATTGAAGGACACCCAACATGCTTGCCGTGGCCACACCCTCACAAACGAAAGCAAAAACCGGGGATGAGAGAGCTTTCTATGTTCTGCGGATTCTGTTATTAGTTTTCTCTCCTGACGAGAGAGTAGTATGCAAACGTTTTACTACAAACTCCCTATTCACGTGCCGGGTTTGTTGTACATTTTTAACATTGGTCATATAGACATACATACAGTATAAGGGAGATGGGGTTGCCATTGAAACCCAGATCAAAAACATGAGGCAAGGGGGAGGGCATGGCCTTGTCACTGAAGAACACTCCTCAGTTCATTTGCTCAAAAAATTTGTAAGTGGGGTTTTCATAGCCGTGATTCTGCATCTTATTGAGCTGTCTTTCCTCTGGGGTCAGCATGGGGTCAACCTGCTTGGAGAGAGGGAGAGAGAGAGGGAGATAAAGAGAATAGTTTAATTATGGAGTGTGAATATAAAGGAATGGGGTTGATTAATGAACAGAAACATATTTGCCAGTCAGAAAAAAGTTAGCCTTCAGCAAATCTAAAATCACTAGGGCGAGCACATCTGAGCAGGATTTCCATAGAAAAGACATTAAGATTCTTGCACGTTTGGGTGACCAGTATTACAAATGGTATTTATAAATGTGTAGAACATTATCTCCCATTACATTCTTGTTTCTAATTAGACAATCTCTAAATTCTGCCTTCAAATATGTTTTTTATAATGGCTGCTAAACTGTAGAGTTTAGTGGTATAGTGACATTGTGTAGTTATAGGGCAAAGTTTTTTTTTAACTAATGGAGATCATTTTGAAATGGCAAGACATTTTTTTGAGTATCAAATTAAGATTAGACCTATTCAGAATAACTTGGGTGCTCAATTTCCTGTTAATTTCAATCACACATCACAGTATTGTATAAACAAATTAATCTCCATTGTGATTGGATCAGTCAATGTGAGCCAACTTTGAACATTCTTCATAACAAATCTATTTGCACAACTTAAGAAAAACAAAGTGTTTTATAGGGGCCTTTAGCCCCTGCAACAGGGGAGCTTTTTACCCCAAGTACCATCCTTACACCTATTGAATAGTTATTAAATTACCTTTGATTTATTGAATTTGACCAAAAATGAAAATGACAATTAAGTATTTCGTCTCAAAAATGTTCATACATAGCTACATACATTTGCAACATTGAAAAATATATGTATTAAAAATCTGATCAAATTGCCTCAAAATCAACCTTTAGACACCACACGCAAAGATCTCATGGACCAGGAACATTTTGCACCGTGTATTGACAAATTTTGTTGCTATTTAGAGTTTAGTATATTTGGGTTTTTGGGATAAATCAAAGGAGCCGTTTACCCCATGGGGCCTTTAGCCCCATTGTAACTTGATACACTATAAAAAGTTAGATTTTGTAATCAATCATTGATTTTTAACTTTGTTTCACATTACAGTACAAATCCATTTATTTCATAAATATATATGATGTTTTGAAATTGCCTATATTATATATTGCCTATATTATATTGCATTAATAAATAAATATATATATATATATATATATATATAAATTTTTTTTTGGTTGCACACATTAACAAGCATGGCTGCTTTACTGCATCCATGCTATCTGTGGTTAGAATGAAATGTTTCTATTTTTGCTGTGTTTGATTAACCACTGCAAAAAGGGTATTAAAAGAGACATTGTTCAATGACAAATGGATTGCATGGGTCTCTACTTTGAAAACACATTAAACACAATGAGTAAAACCAAAAGTTTACTCAACACGCAGTAAAAGGATCTCGGTGCTTCTTCGCCAATTTACTACTCAATCACTGGGGAGTGAAATTAGAACATTTACCAGCCCATGGATAACCACAGACATTTAAAGACGCATAGGCGAGTGATTGACTCGCATCGAACTTGGCATTTAAGAATCGATGTCTGGATCATAAAAATGAAGAATTTGATGCATCTGAAGATCTATATTTTTACACACCCCTTCTAGTTTCATGTCTTCACATAATTTAGATGGTCACTTTCTTCTTTAATAATAAAAAATTTTCATCTCAAATCAATCTTTCATGTCCAGTTTGGTAAGTAATAGTGGGGTAAACAGAATATTCTACTGAACAGTAAACTTCATTAACTAAAAAGAAAATCCTGATACAATTATATGTGATTCATACAGTACTGTATTTATCGTTCCTACCCTGAAATGGGTTTTTTTCTTAGTATTAAGCCTACAGTCAGTATTTAGCATATGGCTGAACATGTACAAATGTAGTCTACTATTGGTAATGAAATCCCTTTTATAAGATTATGTTATATATAACTGTTTAATTATTATTTAATATATATATAACGTCTGTATTTATTTTCCGTCTGTATTTAAACAATGTCATCACATTAAGAACATTGCGGCTAGAGGAGCCCTCATCAGTGTTACACTCCATGTGAGTGCCTCATAAAACAAACCATTTCAGACTTTCAGCTGAACTCTCACCTCTACTATGCCATGGCTGATGGTTCCATATGGCTTACGGCGGACTAGCAACAAGCTGATAACCATCACCATGGCAATGGCCACAGCAACCACCAGCAGTCCCACCATCGCACCACGGTTAAACGTCTCTAAAACATCCGGCTGCTGTGGAAGAAGAGAAGAAGCTCGAAAAACACATTCACCTTAAGGACTCTATTTGTTTAGCCTTATTTGCATGTTTTTATATATCTTTATTTTTGAAAGTAAAATGGCATCCCTCCTTGTTATCTACTGTTTGATTTTAGAGGAATATTTTCTACCCATTTAGATTCGTTGCAATTCAGTAGTCCTACAGTACAACAGGGCTCTAAGCATATCTATTAACATTTAGTTAATAAAGTGTCTAAGTTAATTGTCTTGAATATCTGTGCAGATTTCTTAAGGCCAGTTTCACAAATACTCCGTGAGTGGGGCATGAGCGGCACGTTATCGTTTTCGACACATGAAAGCATTTAAATACACACCAGCTCATCTCTCTGGATTCCTGGAGACTTGTAGACCACCTGCTTCAGTTCTACAGAGGTGTTGATCTGAGGAACACAGCAACGCTTAGAGTTGATTATGTAAAGGGATAATTCCAATTTAAAGTTTTAGCTCAACTTGGCATTACAAAGTATAAATTCTGCATGCATTTTTATTTAGAAACAGATCTGATCATCTGTAACAGTACAGAACTCCCTCTGCTGGTAAAAACTACTTAATAATTTCTGAAAGCCTGGGTGCTATTTTGTGAAAAATTGCTTAGTAATACATACAGTATACACTAAATGTTTTGTTTTACATTAAAGGGTTTGTTTTTCCCTTACCTTTTCCTCATACTCATAAGTTGGTCCTCTCTCAGATGTGGTGTAGTCGTACTCATCTACTAAAGAAACTGTGAAAAGGCAGAAAAGTGACCCCATAGTTATTAAATCGAACATGGTTTATGAACATCAAATAAACATCACAATAAACAATCCATCTAATAAATAATATGTAACTGGAAGTGTGAACACAGCTATGAGTCACCTTTCTTGTCGCTGGGTTGGGGGTCTTCATTGTAGTTTACAAGAGAGGAGAAGAGTGGACAACAAAGTGGGAAATAAAGCATATTTAGGATTAGAAGGCTTGTTTAAAGGTTTTTAAGGTTCCTTATATTAGTTGAAGAGTCCGATATGCTGGCATTGTGATATATGTTTAGATAGGCCGGATGCCCTCCATTCAATGTATGTGTTCTGTGTGTTTTGTAGTACCAATGCGTGGAGGGTATGGACGGTTCTGGAAGGCTCTATCCTCTTCCTCTTCATCATCTCTCTCTTCCTCACTCTCAGCAGGAAGAAGCTCCTCAGTGGTGCGTGTCTCAGAGAAGGAAGTGGTCATGAGTTCACTGATGTCCCCCCTTTCTGTTCTCACTAACTCCTCTACATACGATGGATGGATGGATAGATAGATAAGAATAAGTGATAGTGAAATAAAGAGATCGTTGGGTATTTGATGCACAAAAGGTTTGGCATCAAAACAAAACAAAATAAAACATAAAAAAGAGATCTTACGGATTTCATCGTGGAGTTTCTCAGCCAGGCCGGGGACCTTATAGAGCAGAGCAAGGCTTTGGTTCATCCTCTCCTCGATCACATGCAGGTGAGTGTACACCTTTAAAAACAGAAATGGATTTACTTTTTAATTTTTAGTGTTGATACATATTCTATTCAGCCTTTGTTGGCTACACGTTACATGAATCCTATCGTGAAAGCAAGATGCAGCAACAACAACAAGCAACAAGTTATTGTCAGTCACTGGTTTTTATGTTGTTTTGTGCTGAGTAACCCTGCCCACACTGAAATCTCATTGGTCTAAATCCTGCTCCATCTAACTGTACATTAAACATCAAATATGTTCTGATTCGCTTTGATTTTATTGCTTTGTGGCAGCAGAAAACTCTCGATGTGCCTGGTTAGGACATGTAGTCAGATCATTGTTTTGATGTTTGCAAATGCGAGCTGTTAAATAAAGGGATGAATGGGAGGTTGAATGATATGGATATGAAAGTGGGCTTTTTAAATTGGATCATGGTGAAAATTTCAAACCTGAAATTTCATCTGCTCAGCTTTTTGCGGGTCGGCAGACTCGATGTGCTGGTAATGACGCAGAGTGTGTCGTCGGTCCTTCTGCTCTGCGGCCATATAACGCTTCAGAGCCTGAAGCACACGGTCCGGCTGTGTTCATGTGTGAGTGAGTAGGAAAAAAAAGAGGAGGATTAGAAAACTGTATTAGCATATTACATCAACATGCTATCAGCTATGAAAAACAACAAAAATGACTTACAGTAATTTTTTAAAATTGTATAACAGTATAAAAGACAAATAATCAGCCAAAAGATCCTTGATGTACTATAACTTGTTGTAATGTGGTTTATTAAAGGGGACCTTTTATGCAAAGTTCAATTTTACATGGTGTTTATACATAAATGTGAGTCAGCAGTGTGTGTACACAACCACCCAAAAGTCCACCCACTCCCCTTATATATCTATTCATCAAAAACAGTGTGTCAAAATGAATGGTTTTCATCATGTTAGAGCAGGCCTCGCACACGACTGGTGACAGACTCCACCCTATGATCATAGATCCTCCCCTGTGTGATCTACACACAGTCCACCATTTTTTCCCGTGCTAGAACAGATACAGTGAGAAGAATAATGTCTCAGCTTCGTAAGCATCATAAGTGTTCTGTTGTTGGCTATAAAAGTGAACACAAGAGTCTTCATGTACTCCCGGCATCACAGCCACTGAAGACGCAGTGGACAAGTTTTGTTTTTGATGGAAATCTGCCCCAAAACATACAAAAATGTGTGCATGTTTGTGCAAATCATTTTACACCGGACTGCTGTGTGAATGAGCGTCAATACAAAGCAGGATTTTAAAAAAATGTATTCTCAAGCATGGATCAGTACCAACTGTGCGTGTTCCAGCTTTATATCCTTGTATCGCACTTTCTATTTTGTGAATGTTTGCAAATCGCCTTTCTGAATGTGCTAGTTAGCTGATTCCACATCTAATCCAGCTAAAGTTACTATTGTCTCTGATTGTATTCACGGAGACCAGAGCTATGTGGGAGTGGTGAGCTGCAGCTCATTTGCATTTAAAGAGACACACACGAAAACAGCATGTTTTTGATTCCACCCAAAAAGAGGCATTTACAACATTGTATAATAAATGATCCGTGAGGTATTTTGAGCTGAAACTTCACAAACACATTCTGGGGACATCTAAGACTTATATTACATCTTGTAAAAAGGGGCATAATAGGTCTCCTTTAAGATAATTTATTCCATTTTTGATTGCCTGCTAAACCTGTATCATGTTTTGTCAAAATCAAATCAAACAAATCGATTTTAATAGCGTTTTTTTTTTTTTTTTTTTACACTTTTTCAGAAAATCAACCTTTAAATGACTTACTAATAGTTGTCTCTGCATATTAAGTTAGGATGAGAGAAAGTATTTTACCATCTAAAGAATTACACACTACAGTTTTAATCTTTTCTTACTAATATAATTCTGTAAGTATGGTTCTGCATTCTTTGCTGTTCTTTTTGGTTATACTGTATTTCTAAATTAATACTTTTTCTTTTAGTAATTCTTTTGAAAATATTATATTGAGCTAATGTTTTAACATCATTTATTATTTAAAGAGGTAGACCTGTGGTGGGTCGCTCTGCACAGCGCTCAGGTAGCTCTCCAGGGCCAGTCTACGGTTATTATTCAAAGTGGCGACCACACGAGCCAGGTGTGTCTCTACCAACCTCTGCCTCTCACCAGCTACCTGCTCCTCAAGAGTCTGTAAAACAGACTGGAAGTGCTGATGGGAGAGACAGAAAGAAAGTTTAGAGTGAATGAATCTCTGCTATAACAAAAATGCATTGCATGTGTAGTTTTGTTTAGATAGCGAATCAATTTCAAATGTCGAAATCAATTTTAAAGTGACCTTAACACTTTAAGTAGATTTGGAAAAAATAAAATGCTTGAAAGGATAGAATATAGCCCCTTTTAACTGTAAAAGTTTTCTACTTGACTGAAACTGCTAATACTGTTATTACATTACCTCATTCAGTGCTTGGCGGTCTGACTTGGGCAGGTTCTTTGACTGGTTGTCTGCTTCTGCCCACTCCTTCATGATCTGCACACACATGATTTCTTATAACACACTTTTTTTTTTTGATCAAAAATGTATGGATCATATAATTAAGCACATATTCTAAAAACATTTCCCATGTGTTAAGTCCCGCCTTCCTCACCTCATTGATGCGTTTCATTCGCCGTTCCTCCAGGTCCATTTTTGCACGCAGGAAGTTGGCATGTTCACTGTCATCACCCGGCATCTCAAAGTAAACATCAACGCCATCTGTAGGACGAGGCGTGGGCACTGCTGACGGAGGGAGAGAGAGTTAATTAATCATCAATCAATCAATAATTCACCTGATAAATCTATCAAAGAAGGAAAAGAGAAAGACAGATCACTATTGCTCAGTGAGGCTTCAGTAGCATCAATGCAAGGAGTCTGTATTCTTTAGCATTATGTATTTGAGAGGGAGTTAAATAGGATACATTTCATCTTCAATCTCACACATTCTGTTTAACTTCTCTTAGTGAGCTGGTCGGGTCTGATATTGTACATTTACCAGCATCAGTGCTTCACTAATGAGCCTAATTCCTCTCTGAACTAAAAAACAATATGGACATAATAAGCTTTTCTCATATCCGGAGTATTGTTCACCAATATAACCAGCACACAATATGACCTCTCTAGTGACCTCCAGATATTATGTTTGAGAATACATAAACCAGATACACTAAACTTGTTTATTCTGTCTTTATTGATGCTTTGATAGCCTCTATACTTTTGCTACTGTTATTCTCTGTATATGTGCCATTGGATGTACTTTATTACAGAAATAAATCAAACCGGATTGAGTTGAATTTGAGGAGGTAGATTGTCTTTTCTCTGACCAATGACTCCAGAAGAAAAACTACTCTTACAAAAAGTACCGTGGTGGTTCTATGGTACAGTGATTCTGATGATCAACAGGAGAGCGAGATAGGGGGGGATCAGAGACACCAGTTTCAGTGAGAGACGCATGCGGCCACACTGCATGTGTGTGTGCGTGTTTGTTTATGTTTGTTTTATGTTGAGTTTTACATTAAAAGTTATGTTGACTGTTCAGCTGGTTCCTGCCACCTACTTGCCCATCCTTTAATGGTACATATCCATGGTGCGGCTGTGGCTCAGATGGTAGAGTGGGTCGGTCACTAATCACAGGGTTGGCGGTTGGATTCCCGGCCCACATGACTCCACATGCCGAAGTGTCCTTGGGCAAGACACTAAACCCCAAGTTGCTCCCAATTTTAGGTTAGTGCCTTGCATGGCAGCTCTGCCGTCATTGGTGTGTGGATGGGTAAATGAGTCAAAGTGTAAAGCACTTTGAAAACCGCTAAGCTTAAAAAAGCGCTATATAAGTACAGACCATTTACATATCCCCAAAAAAACATTGTATTACCATGGTACATGTAAAAAAACATGGCATTATTATGGTACATGTCCAGAAATATGGTATTACCAAGGTACATGTCCAAAAAACATGATATTACCATGGTACATGTCCAATAAACATATGATTACCATTGTACATGTCCAAAAAACATATTACCATGGTACATGCCCAAAACATGGTATTACCATGGTACATGTCCAAAAAAATATGATTACCATTGTACATGTCCAAATCATGGTATTGCCAATGTACATGTCCAAAAACATATGATTACCATTGTACATGTCCAAAACATGGTATTACCATTGTACATGTCCAAAAACATATGATTACCATTGCACATGTCCAAAACATGGTATTACCATGGTACATGTCCAAAACATTGTATTACCATGGTACATGCCCAAAACATGGTATTACCATGGTACATGCCCGAAACATGGTATTACCATGGTACATGTCCAAAAAAATATGATTACCATTGTACATGTCCAAATCATGGTATTGCCAATGTACATGTCCAAAAACATATGATTACCATTGCACATGTCCAAAACATGGTATTACCATGGTACATGTCCAGAAAACATATGATTACCATTGCACATGTCCAAAACATGGTATTACCATGGTACATGTCCAGAAAACATTGTAGTACCATGCTACATGTATTATGGTAGATTTATCTATCTATATGCAAGTCCAAAAATATTAATATATCAAGGTAGATGTGCAAAAAAAAAAAAGAAAAAATGAAAAAAAAAAAAAATGAAATAAGTCAATAATAAACCAAAGCATTACCATGGTATCAAGTCCATCATGTTCAAAGACAAAACATTTTTGGGGGGGATTAATGGGCACCAATAACTTGTGAGAACTAAAACCAGGAATGTATATTAAGCAAGTAAACATGGTCAATTTCACGTTGACTTAGATTACAGTACATGCCAAAAACATAAAATACCAGGTTTTACGCAGACTGAGAACTTACAGTTGTCCATCCGTGTCTGGGGTTGGGTGGAGGCTTTGGCAGTCTTGTCATAGTAGATGTTGTCCATGTAGTCTTGGGGCTGGAAATGAGAATCGATAGGATACTCATACTCCTCTTGGTCTTTCACTGTCGTGGTGGCTTCCTCTTCCTCTGCTTCCTCTACCTCAGCTGCCTCCTCTTCATTCCCTTCCTCCTCCTCTTCCTCTTCCTCCTCTGCCTCTTCCTCCACTACCTCCTCCTCTTCCTCCTCCATATCATCTTCCTCTATATCACTCTTGGGGGAGGGACTAGGTGTGGTAGGCATCGTTTTCACACTGTTCGAGTGGGAAGCAATTGAAAGTAATTTCTTGACATTGGTTTTAGGAAGTTACATTAATATATTAACACTCTTTTAACACATTTTACAGTATCAATTGTTTGTCGACATGCTTTGTGGATCTGAACTGAATGCAGTAGTTTTTTTTATAGTATTTTGAAATCATTATGTTTACGTTCACAGTCCACAGTGTTTTGTATTCACAACCGTATTTGCTGACAGCAGTGACTCTATAATTGTCACTACACTATATGTCATACAACATATGCGTTTTTTGCATCCATGTGCATTGTTTTTTTAATGTTAACAGGCACTGCGTTAAACTGTTTTTTCAGCATCTTGCACATGAGTGCCACGTTTTTAAAGATGACGTGTCACGTTACAAAGAACTGAAAGTCATGTGACCAAATGACATGGCAGCAATCGAAGATCGAGTTTGTCTTTGGGAGAAATGGCAACAACTACATTTGGTTAGAAACCTAATTGAGTTTTTACATTGAAACCTGCTTGAGTCAAAAGATTCCAACCAAAACGTTTCAACTGATATGCTATTTTTTAAATCTGACCAATTTATTGTGAAACGCCAACGCTGTTAAACACAATGTACACTAATGTGTACTTAAGCGTATTTTTCCATTAGAAATCCTATTATCACAGTGCATTATCACATTGAGAATAAATGGTTTCATCAGTGTGAAAACTCTTGCTTTCAGAGCTTTATATGCAGTTAGGATGAAAATAAGTTGCATTTCAAACTGTTCTGAGACCAGTGCAGACAGACAGCACAATGGAGGTTAAGTCCTTCACTAAATAGGGAGTAAGGGAGCATCATATAGTGCACTAACTCCTAAAATCTTTGTTTTGTTTTAGTCTGTAGATGATGTATAGACCAATCAACATGTTTGTCAAACATGGAACAGTACATAGTACATAGATTTAGAATTTATATTGTATAATTTTATTTTAACATGGTTGGCAGTGATTGGTCGATTCTAGCCAATACTTTGAATCAGAATTACTTATTGTAATTTCTGATATAATGTGTGAAATGTCTTTAAAACATAAATAACCAACACTCCTGGAAACACAATCAACAATTTGATGAAAGAAATCTGACTGTCTATAGCTTGGTATTATTTAACATTTCACAACTTAGTCCCGCTGTCCACATGTGTTGCAATACACTTTTCGGAAATATATTTTCTTTAGATTTTTTTTTTAATGTTTATTAGGTGCTGCTAGTTACAAATCAAAAGAGGAAGTGAAAATGCACACAGCTTAGGAGGTTAAGATTAATGGTCAACAAATTTATATACCTAGTGGTAACTTTTTCTCCAGCCATGGATACAAGAGGTGGTGTTTCTCCTTGTACAATATCTGATGTCTCTGTCTCACCACGGCCAGTTGTTCCAGCCCTGCCGGGGCAACACACATACTCCACTCCACGGAAACGGTCACCACATGGCAACAGCATCCCATAACTATGCAACTCCAGACTATCAGCTGTGCAAGCCTAGAGAGAGAGAGAGAGAGAGAGAGAGAGAGAGAGAGAGAGAGAGATTAAAAGATGAACCGCATTAAATCAGATTAATTTTGCCATGGAAGATGAATGACTGCAACAGGAATGCTTTAAAGAGTTTGAAGTATAGGGAGCCTGGTTAGCTCAGTGGTAAAGATGTTGACTACCACTCCTGGAGTTTGCTAGTTTGAATCCCAGGGTGTGCTGCGTGACTCCAGCCAGGTCTCCTAAGCAACCAAATTAGCCCGGTTGCTAGGGATGGTAGAGTCACATGGGTTAACCTCCTCGTGATCGGTTCACGAGGAGGTTCGCTCTTGGTGGGGTTGTGTGTGGATGCCGCAGTGGATGGTGTGAAGCCTCCACACATGCTATATTTCAGCGGTAATGCGCTCAACAAGCCACATTATAAGATGCGTGGGTTGATGGTCTCAGATGCAGTGGCAACTGAGATTCATCCTCCACCGCCCGGATTGAGTGGACTTAGAGCACATTGGGAATTGGGCAATCCAAATTGGGAGAAAAAGAAAAAAGAGCTTGAAGTCCATTACTTCTTTTCCATTCCTTTGTAATTGAGAGTAGGAGCTGGAGGAGAAATGACCTACAAAATGTATAAGGAGATTCTACAGAGATAGATACAGTATGAGAGATGAGATAGGAGATGAGAATAAGAGGATCATAGATCACAGCATGGGGTTGGAGATCTGCATCAGACTAACCATTAAAAATGTTACATTCGAAACTGTTAAAGCTGAATTCAATTCATAATTCTTTTTCAGGCTATATAGTTTCCACATTAATTTGTAATCTTGCATTTTTTTCACCTCTTTGGCAATGTTGTGCCAGTACACGTAGCTCTCGCAAGAGTCCATTTGCTCCTGGTGCAAAAAGCGGCAACGATCTGGAACCAGGAGTGCCTCACTTACATATTCACCAACTGAGAGATAAACAATAAGGGACAACATGATAAATAACAGTATAAGAGGCCAGTTATAAGGGGTTGCTAAGAAAGAATGTTTAAGAAAGGATACAGTTATGGTAATTAATGTGATTCTCAAATAAATCCAAGGAAAACAATGGAAGATGAGGTTGATCATTGTGCAGTAAAAGGAGTTAAAACCAAAACAGTGGTGTTGGCATTTTTGAAAATACCCACTTGGGCTGATGTGGCAAAATTAGAAAGTGGGAACTTTTATATGTTTGCACTATGTGAGCAGAAACCAAGGACGAAGTCTTCTCGAAGCTAAACAGCTGTACCAGCATTACATATTCATCTGAATTAGTTCTGAGCCATCAGATTCATATATATTTTTCAGCATTGCAGAGTAAATAGTATACAAATTATTACTATGTATATTACAACAAAAAATCACTTTTCATATTGTAGGTAAAGCATTTCAGAAATATCCTGTACAAATTGCACTCTTAAGCCTTAAATGCATGGGTGTTTTGCTAATCATTGTTTCATTATGTACCTTTGGCACTATACTGTACCAAAATAGTGAACAATTTTCAAGACAATTAGAAAATAGTATAATGTTTTTTTCACTTATTAAAGAGATGATGCAATAAATGATAGAACGGGATTCATTAATTCCACACTGAAATTTTATGAGACAACTGGCTGTAAAATACATATTGAGCCACATAAGCTACACATATATAGTATATTCTCAGGCACCTATTGAGTTTAAAAAGGCGTACAACTTAAATAATTTCAGCAGTACAGCAAAATGTCAATAGCCAAGTTGTTTATGTGTTGTACATTTTCCACCTTGCTTTTTTTTGTCAAATAGCAATGTGAAATGTTAATCAAGTAAATCACAGAAACAAAAGCGCTATGTAAACATGCATTGGGATACTTGTAATTCGCCATGTTTCAAAGAAAATGTACATTATATAGTAAGCAAAGCCATAGATACCATGTGATGTAAACTTACAGTACATAGATATGAAAAAATCATATAAATATGATTTATGAGAGCTACAATATATATTGGTGACACTATAACATATCTCAGGTCCCTAACAAGTGTACATTTTTGGGAATTAAGCAATTTGATTATTTATTTATTTATATGCAGCTTTGGCATTTTTGTTATTGTAGCAATATTCATTAGAAAAAGGTTAAGGAATACTAAAGAGTTGAAGACATTACTCCAAAATATGGATGAGGTAGAGAGGGTAGAATGAGGTCACTAAAGACCCAAGGTATGTATTTAAAAGGGTTAAAGGGAATTTTCACCCCAAAATTTAAAAAATTGTATTGTATCAAATGTGCCGCACACTATGGCGAATTAGAAGATTTTCTGCAAATGGCAACTTAAATTTAGGTCTATTGCTCACACAAAGCTATTATATTGGTTCAATAGACGTATAATGTAGCACACAAGTTATATTGACCACTTTTATGATACTTTAAACAAGGTTCACTCAGTAGTTTTGTATGTCAAAGTAGCGTACATTGGCTTACACTGAGACCTAGTTGCCAGGATGTTACATCATTTAAACACAGTAGTTTTCAGCTACCAGTGCCATTGTAAAAATTCACTATGCACAGTACACCAGGATTAATTTAATCCATCAATGAAAGTGTCCAATATGAGATTGGACTGAGATTAAGCGAGTAGTATTCAGTTGGTCATGTGATGCTAACATGGCTGCCCCAATGAGACGCCCCTGCTCCATGTTTTATAAGGTTACTGATATAACTGAACTCATCATCTCACATGTGGTCATTATTTTATACATATGTTTCAAAACTACATTCCACAGAAGAAAGAAAATCATATCGGTTTGGAACAAAATGAGGGTGAGTAAACGATGACAGAACTTTCATATTTGGGTGAACTATTGGTTTGAATGTCCACCAAAGAATCCAACTGAAGAAAAACAGTATAAAACATATAACATACTGTATAAACATACTGTACTCTGATCGCAGATTATGGCAATTTCATGTAAAAATGATAATGCCTAAAAAATTTTGCAAATCTTGGTAGGATGTTTTCCTTAGAAAGCATTCAAGGTGAGGCTTACGGTTTGCAACTTACCAAGACAACGGTAGGGAACAACAATGAAGGAACGGGTCTGACAGTGACCCCATCCTTTCTTACACCAGCCTGGGACGGTCGCTGGAGATGAAGCCTCTTCCACATGGGAGATCTGCAGTCCTGGATACATCTGATACACATACATAGAGCACGACATACAGCCAGACAATCACACACATAAACAAAAGAAAAGAGTTGGGAAGAGGAGTCAGGATCACAACAATTGGAAAAAGGTGAGAACAGATGAGAGACAGAGAAATAATTTAAGCATGCAGAAAAAAAGAGAATACAAAAACACAGGGGAATGAAAGATAGAACCCTTTGGTTTTGCTGGTCTTAGCTGGTTTTAAACCAGCAAACCAAACAAAACTAGCCAGCTTGACTAGTCTAGGAAACAAGCTAACTATCATAGGAGGTTTAAGATAATTTTTTACAGGAAAAGGTAAGGGTAGAAAGTATAAGAGACAAAGAGGCAAAATATTTAAAAAAACAATAAATGATCCACGTGGGCCATTTCGCCACATTTATATATTCCAAAGTGAAGTAAATATCTCAATTTTAATAACAAAGCACTTTTACTGAGATCTAGGATAGCACCAATATCCTTTCTATTCTCAAGAAGTCTTGAGTCTGAAATGTTGTTTAATGTGGAAATCCATCAATATGATCATAAGACCACCATTAAAATTATGACAAAGCAGACAAATAGATAATGGATTGTTTATGGATAGTTCAGGGTTGCTTTTTTGCGGGAAAGCTCCTCATACAAACAGTAGATGGAGTGCCTGAGTCAAATGTGGTGAATAAGACACTTTCAATAACGTGTCAAACTATTTTTGAGTTTGGCCAGCAGGGTGCGTATTATTCCAGAATTTCATTGACTCATACTGAGCCATCTGTAAATCTTTAGGGCACTTGTGATTCATAATAAAACCAAAAACAATTTTATGTAATACATCAGGTGAGGGAGGGGATCATGATAGGAACAGAGAAAATGAACTGATGGAAAGAAGCACGTATATTCAGGAATATACAGGAGTATATTGCCACATGAGGTTTGTTTTTCACTATATATTTTTTTCACATATATAGATCAGATTTGACAAGACAAGGTCAGTCATACAAAAATAAAAACATTAATACACTTTTGCTTGCAAGTTTCCATGTAAGAATTCTAGACTCAGTAACCAAGACTGCCGTTCATTATATCATTACATTCTGTTCCAAAAAGCAGATAATTACAAAGAAGATAATTCCTCCTGGATGCTTATTGGTCAAAATAGTGTTCCAACTGTGCTAAAATACACAGTATAGTAATACAATATAGCCATGAATGATAAACATCTGTGCACCTAGCTACTGTGTATTTCACTGCACACTGCCATTGAATAAAGTTATGTTTCTCTCTCTCTCTCTCTCTCTCTCTCTATATATATATATATATACAGTACTGTGCAAAACTCTTAGGCACATAAGTTGCATGACAATAGGAAATATATATTTTAGACTCACAATTTTTTTTTTGCATATAGAATAGAAGAACAGGGAGCCCTGCAACAGATGTCATGGCCCCCACAGAGCCCCCCACTGAATATTGAGTCAGTCTGGGACTTTGTATGACATTAAGTGATAAATGAAAACTATTTAGTTCATTATTTTTGAAGACATCCTCACTATGCAACATTTTTGCCTAAAACGTTTGCAGAGTACTTTGTATGTATACATATATATATATATATATATATATATATTATCATTCAAATTGATGTCACATATATACAATATACTATTGTATACACAATATATTATAAACAATATAAAATAGCATATGCAATAGTTCCCTTGTCATATTTATGTCAGAAAGTATTGTTCTAGGCTCAGGGATGTATAAAATGTATTCACACTGGGCTGAACAAAATGAGAGTGGTATCTTAGAGACATATGGTCAGGGATTATTATGTTCTAAACAAGCTCTGGCAATGATGCTGCAGTGCACTGGCCGACCGCCTGCTAGTCTAAACCTCATCGAGCCAGGAGAATGACACATTCTTTGGCCTCTTCATTGCATTAAATCTTTCAGTGTCACTCGTGCCAGCTAGCTTATGTACTGTATATGCCATCCTGTGCTAGGCTAGAATGTGGGCACAATGATGCTTTTAAAAGAAGAGTGATTGACTCGATTAGCTCAGATTAGCCCACAATGAGGTGATTTTATATTGTGAAGCTAGGGACAGTGTGTTCATTCAGACATGGTTAGATAGGCTGGCACCTTTATTACATTATTCGGACTGACATTGCAATTTTCAGGGTTGCTGTCGAGCAATAACATAGAGGCTTAGAGTATTGTGCGATGATGATGCGTGGCAAAACACTTATATTCAATGATCAAAAGAATGCAAGTGAGGCCAGAATTGATCAATCTTGTTATTCTAAAGGGATAGAAATTGGCATTTTACAACGTTGCAAATCTTTAGGGATGCAGGGTAACACTATTTTGTAATGTTGCTATCCAATTGGGACAAGGAAAAGTACTGTATTTGGAAGCTCTGCTGTAAACCAAAGAAAAATAAGTGAAAACAACAGGGCAACATTGCTCATTCCTAATTCCTCTAGATGAGACAACAGGGAATGACAAAACTTGCAATCCTTTTAGGAATGAGAAAATACAGTCACATTAGCTGCACAATATGTTTCAGCCCGGGGCATTCAGAGCTCATAAATCATCATGGCTGATTGATGGTGAAAAATATCCTCATTATCCTGCACACTTAATACACCAAGAGTTTGAGACTGAGATTTGCAATGAGCATGGTGTTCTCTGTGTATGTTCATAAACTGTGCTGCACATTGCTAATATTAGACCAGTCTGCCCTCTGCGTTCACCTTGAGAATATGCCTGAGTGGAGGATGCTTCCTCACATAGTAATTAAACCAATCACCATGGATGCTCGTTTAAATGGTGTGAGTTTGATGTTTTACGCTTCACTGAAATTAATTACATGAAAGAGACCAAAAGAAAAGAACAAAATTAAAATAAAAGAGAACATAATACAACACAATTAACGAGTTTAGATCCCTAGTAAGCAGAAAAGAATAATGGATGTAAACAAAACAAAACAAGAACAAAAATCTGTATAGAGCAAATTTTTAAAAAAAAATAAACATTCAAAAAGAACAAAACCAAAAATAAAAAAGAGGGGGGGAAACAGAAGGAAAAAAAAAACGAAAAACAACAAAAATAGAATAGAATAGAATTGCACCTCCTGGCAGTATGACAGGATCTTGCTGGGCTGTGTGAAGCAACCCTGGCGCCCCTGAGGATCAGGTTCCCACTGTCCAGTCTCAGTGTTCATGTGCAGAAGCTGACGCCCACAAAACATGGCAATCTGTGGTTCTGCCACATGGGGACCACCAACTGGTCCATCCACTTCAGTCATAGCCAGAACCTGAAAAAGAGAAAAAAGATTTGGACTTTTTATTTAAATGAATCCAAACAAGCCTGCATTTGTATACAGTAAAACTTACATTTACATGTATGATTTTTGGCACGCTTTCTTACAAAACTAGACAAACCGAAAGAGCTGTAACTTGTAACTGTAACATAAACTTGAATTATTTTGTGCCACTAGCATCACCAAATGACCAAAAAAAAAAAAAGTTTTTCCCAAAACTCATGCCATCGGTTGTGGAAATCAGCTTGTATATGGCTTACTTATGTTGTCTCTGCATATTACGCTGTGATAGGAGGAAGTAATTTATAATATAATAAATATTACACACTTAGGCTTTAAGGGTAAATACTAAAAGACAAATAATAAGAATACTCCTTTAGTTCCATTCAAATCAAATCCAAAGGTGTAGATTATCAGATCATTACAATTCAAAGCAACGCAAGAGCAAGAAACTGTATACAAAAAATGTTCAGCAACCAAAAAAACTCTCAATCAATCTTTAATTTAATCTTATATATTACAGAAAGAAAAAGAGAGAGAATTCAATTTGTTCTGCAACATCTTGGGTTCGGAGTGGCCTATATTCAAGATAAAAAAAAAATACAAAATTAAGCCTGTAGCTGTTTGTTATTACTGCAAACCACCAAGTGATAAGAACATTTTGAGTACAGCAGAAATTATATAAAAAGTGGAAAGTACAGGACGAGGAGAGACATGGAGACAGTGAGACAGGGAAGAAGGGTGAGCTCAGTTGTTATCAGCTGCCTTGACAGCGTTGAGGAAATGTAACATGGAGGCTCATTACTGAATTTCAAATTGAGCCAGAAAGCCAGACTTGCAGATAACCCTAAATGCAGCTTATACATCTTCTATCAAACCTCTGTGTGTATGTGTATGTGTATGTGTGTGTGCGTGTGTGTGTGTGTGTATAATTGGATGATAGGCATTGGCAGTATTCTTTGACAGTGCACAGCAACTCTTGTGAACCCGAAGGAAATTAACAGATTCATATGGCATGAACTGTGCATCATTGATAGCCACAAATATGTCTGGTTACCCATCAGAAGATTTTTTTTATTTTTAAGCATTAAGGGCAAAGGTACACTATTATATTCAAAAATGTTACAAGTGGAAGTGATTCAATTTGGTAATTGTAATTTTCCCATCAAAATAATGTGGCATCATTCCCCCCCAATATCCTGTTTCCAGGATATCTACATAATACCCTCCCCACAATTCTCTCTTCATTATCTCTGGCTATATTCGGAATGGAATACTAGCACACTGCACAGTATTAATTGTATATTGTGTATTATATATATATATAATTCAAACACTATACAGTATGCAAAGCTAATTGTTTACATACAACATTGTATATATTCTAGTTATCAACAGCTATCAACAGTATTATTGCAGTCCGCCATTCTGAACACCATCTGTACCCAATTCATTCTTCCTTCACGTCACTCAAGATTCTGTTTTAATCATTTACTCCACCTATCTCTTTTTCTTTCTCGCTGTCTCTGGCAAAGGATGTTGGTATTGATCTGAAATCTGTTCAGTACTCCTGAAGGAGGGCCCCGGGGACAGCCACACTAGCAGAACAAACAGTAACCCTGTGCCAGAGTCAGTTGTTAATACAAGCTCATTGACCAGCAGGTCACATGAGTACATCAACATAGAGCAGGAAACAAGGGATCGGGATCAGGGAAGAGGGTTCATTTTATCTGGTTATCTATCCATTTAATTATGTAAAGCATAGTAGCTGTAGTGAGCACACTAATCTGTTCTCAGTAATGGGAAAAATTCGTGTTTTATATTATGTGTCTATCATTTGACCTTCTCAACAGAAACAAGCCCCACCTAGATTTACATTTGTTCATTCAGTAATATTTGCAAATGAAATGACTCTGGTCAAACTCTGATGTAATGATATAGCACTTTGGATATACAGCTGAGGATATATTCATTTAGAAAAGTCTTCGGTGCCATAAAATGCCAAAAAACAAAACAAAAAAAACAATATGAATATGAAGTAGCAAAATATGCATTTGAATACACAACTTATTTAAAAAGTACACAAAATGTAATGCTTTTCAAATCTAGATAATTTATTTAGATAATTGAGAATAATAACATAAACACGTCATTTTGTTAAATGATAAACAAAATGTAAACTTTCTTTTAAGTAAACTCTAGGGCAACTAAATGAAATCAAAATGCACAAGAATCTTCAGAAATGTCACAAAAGATGACACAATGACACAAGAATGCATTTCAGAAATAAAAACTACTGTGCCTTACAATGCATCATTATTCTTGGGTTTGTCAGGAGTTACATGTATTTATACTGGATTAAGTTTAATCTGCTAAATTAAGAGTACATTTTATATCAGGAGTACAAAGACTGAATTAAAGAGTAGAAACAACTTTACATGGGTGACTGTTTATTATTATGAAACTATTCATTATTTTTGCTTCACTTGGACTGTTATATAATCATATTCATACACAATTATTAAATTTGATGAACAAAGAGATTTTTAATGCTTGACTTTTAAGATTTAACAGTGTGTTGAATGTTAATAATAAAAATAATAATAACAATTAACTCTATTTTACATTGCGTATAAACATTATTAAAAATGTACTACTGTATTTATATACAAACATGTGTATTAATATATTTGTACATTACTTATTTGTAAGTGTTTATATTTGATATTGATTCTCAGTACAATTAATGGATTGTACTGATGTTTTCCATTCAGTGTGTCAAGCTACATTGAAGAATTCAGGCTGCATACATTTCCTATTTATCTTTTTATACAGTCAATAATTTATACAAGTTTGGTTATGTGGCCAAGTGTGTTTCTATGTAAATTGTAATGACTAATGACAAACAACACATTTTAACATGTAATTATAACACCAGACACTGTGTGCGTCAATCCTGAATATCGTTTTGCACGCGTGCCTTTTGAGGGGGAGTGCTGCGAGGTTTCACGGCTCTTTGCTGGTGGGTGGTGAGACACAATCAAAGCTAAAAAGCAGCTCTTAGAACCCCGTCACATGTCTTTTACACTCCAAAGCTTGCTGTATTTCAATGACATCCCCAGTGGGGGCAACCAGGCAACCCAGGCAAAGACTGGAAGGACGCCATACTTTAATCTTCAGTGACAGACAGTGTGAATGACAGAGAAGACACATAGCACTCAGGCAACCAATTAGAGTAGAGATGCCCACGGGGAAGAAGGAGGAAAAGAAGCAGAGGGAGAGAGCAAGCCGAAATGTGAGAGCGATCAAAGACAAACCGTGCCACTGCTGGCCGATGCAAAAGCGTTTGAAGTCCTAATAAAAATGTATGAGAAAATAAATATATAAATCAGAGCTGTAAATATACAATAAATATAGTGGGCCCACAGGAGAGAGCAGCATCACTGCAGAGCTGAGAATAAGAGACAAATGCCATTAGGAGCCTGTTGGATTAAAAATGATGAAAAAAAAACTCATCAGCTTGAAGCCTTGACGAATTGATTATTGATGCTGCGGCATTGTTTGCAGTGCGCAAAAGCATTTTCTGAAGGAACCAGGATAACCCTGGGGTCACGACCTTGTGCTTAGTCACCGCTTAATTTCATCTGTTGGTTGCTGCTCATGAAACTGCTCTCAGACGAGTGATGATCTGCTCATTTCTAGGGATGGGCATTTTCAAGTAATTTTGAAGACGATTACTTTAACCCACAATAAATGAGTACTCATAAATTAAAATGTATGTTAAAAATATCACATAAGTGAATCTTATATTTAATATTTTCCAACATATATAACATACATGTGGGAAAATCTATGGATTTAGTAGAATTAGGGATGTACAATTATCTCGTCAACCATATCGTTATGCGGACTGTGAATTCGGCAACAGGAGGTTGAAAGTTCTGCTGCTGAAATCGGTCTATGTTTCCGTAAAATCGAACCACTGCCCCCAGTGGCCAAAGCTAGAAGTGTTGCTAAATGTATGTATTTGTAGTAGATGATGTACTACAGTCAAGAGTAACACATATTTGATTAACTCTACCCCCTAACCCAAACCCCATCCCTAAACCTAACTCTAAACTGGTGTTTGTAAGTAATTCAGCAAAATGTTGTCGATTTCAGAGTACATGATGTTCTTGAGCAACTTTTCAATTTCCAGTATGATCATCCAATTTTTGTTGTTGTATGTATCATTGGTCTGACATTGTGAGGAGATAATATGTGGGCTTCCATGAAAACCTATTTATAAAAATTACACTACATGTCCATGGGCACTTTCCACATACTATGAAATACAACACATGAAAATGTGCTTTATTCTTCGCACATTGAAACACAGCAATGCTTTGTTGTTTGCATGAATGTATTAGGCTGATTAGGATCAGCCAAGCTGAAGTTTAGAGTTTTCTGAGACCTCTGATGTGGTTTAAAACAGGATAAACCAGGGGCTAGTATGGTGTGCTTCTATCTGCTGGGATTCAAAACTATTCAGATAATGGGATGTTTTTTTTTTTTAATTGGAGGAAGGTCATAGTCACATGGGAGAGTTCCGGATATTTGAGAAGATAACCTGCTTGCACTTGTACAGCTCTAAGTTCCATATGCACACACGGCACAAACACACACTCAGAAACACACACTGTCAAGATCAATAACAGGAGCTGCTGTACAATCTAGCTCCTTCAATCAATATCTGTGCATCATGAGCCCTGAGGTCTGATCTAAAACACTCTCTCTCTCTGCACGCATGCACTCACATGCACACACAAACACAGAAGGCTAGTTATATACCAAGGCTCAGGTTAGATCGCATTCTGAGAATGTAGATACGCGTGACTCCATGATGAGCATAATGCAATTCATCATTAGTCAATGTCGACAATGGCAATGTTAAGAATAGCATATTACCATACAGGGACTGGCCATCGGGAGCACCGAGCGTTTTCCCTTTGGGCCACTGTGTAATTTGGGCCGGCCCGCTGCTGTACAAGTACCGCCCGTCCTACAGGAGATGTTGGTGTCCGCCCTGGGCTCCAACATGGCCGTGCGGGAACTCGTAACCGTGTGAGAATTCAATAAACTTAGTATGGTCAAAACAACACAATGGCTTTAACTTTGAAATCATGTATTGACTTTTATTTTGAAATCGCTTACACAGTGGCATGGCCTCCATATGTGTTTATTTATTGTCATTATTTGACATACAAATCACAATAATATTAAGTATAAGATGAGCTCTGAATAATCACAAAATGACAAATAACTGCAAGTTACAACAAATACAATAACAGCAGCGTAAATAAAATTGGAAAACAGTAAAGCTATGAGCAGTACAAAGTCATTTACATAATTTATTCATACCAAAAAAGCATTACTGGGAGCTGAAGTGCAACTTGATGAAAAATGCTCAAGCCTGATAAAAATGCAGAAATAAGTCATTAAAAATATTACTTGGTAACTATTTGTGTCTTTGAGGCTTACTTTGCTTAAAGGATATGCTTGTCAAAGCACTTTTTCTCAAGAATAACCTGGGGAATTAATTAAAACACTGCAGATATAAAGATGCAACAAACTCACTTAGAGTGAACATATGAGGAATTCATCTGCAAAAAAACATTAAGGGGTATGTTTATTTATTCTTTACATATATTTATATTTATTTGTATTTATATATGTACATATTCTGGCCAACTTTGTTTTCATATTGTATTTTGTAAATAAATATTTACATATAGTTATGTTGGTAAATTATGAGGCGGCTGTGGCTCAAGTGGTAGAGTGGGTCTGCTGCTAATCGCAGTTTTGGTGGTTGGATTCCCGGCCCACATGACTCCACATGCCGTAGTGTCCTTGGGCAAGACACTGAACCCCAAGTTGCTCTCAATGGCAGGCTAGCGCCTTGCATGGCAGCTCTGCCGCCATCGGTGTATGAGTGTGTGTATGGGTGATTGGGACACAGTGTAAAGTGCTTTGTTAACCTCTGAGGTTAGAAAAAGTGCTATATAAGTGCAGACCATTTACCATTTAATTGACATGAAATTTTAAGCATTGTCATCAGTGTCCTGGTGTGTGACACTTTCATCATCGAATTATTTTAAACAACATTTTATGATCTTGTATAGCTATATATACATACAGCATATAACATATTGTTATTATACTTGTTTCCACAAGCTCATATTCACTAAGACAATAGTTTATTTGCACTTCTGGAATTTTTTTTTAAGTGATTAAGATCTTTAAAAACTTGTCACAGTACCTAAAATACATACTTTCCCTTCTACATTCATATCCATTTTAACCTAACATCTGTATGTTGGGGAAAAAAGTTATTTGTCTGAACCATAAAGTGCTTATTTTTGGTGCTTTTTCTAAAACATCCACTCATCACATTTACAGTGATTTTATGTTTTAAAGTTATGTCAATGTAGCACTGGTGGGGCCCATTGTCATGACTAGCAGTAAATAAAAATGTAGTTATTTTTTTTCAACACAAAAATCTGAAATTGAGCCGGAAACTAAAATAAATGAGCCGGTGTGGTGTGTTGCGGGCCAAGTTTGGAGGGCCGCCCTGGGTCAGAAAGTCTAGGGCCAATTTTTAGACCCAGTTCGCCTCTGCTACCATACTTCCTACTCTCACAATTGCTGCAACATACAGTATAGTATATACAGTTTGCCAGTTTGTAGCAGTATATTGCAGAAAAAGTTAGAGTAGTCTGGTAGCATGCTATTCCGAATTTGATCGGACTGCCAAATGTTGATGTGACAAGTTCATGTGACAACTGTAGGGTGAAACATTTTCAATGGAATAATGTCTACTGTTTAACTTACAGTAACGCAGCATACAGTGTATACTGTGCAGTATACTATTCAGTAAGTAGTAAACTACCACTCCATTCAGAATTTCGTCTGAAGCAGAAAAGCACTAAGCAGCAACTTCAAGCTTAGGTTCTGGTGTATAATGGATGACAGAGATGAACACATACCCTCATTCACTACAAGGTATTCAAGGTGCAGCCTTTTATCTTGCTTGTTGATGACAGATCTCATCTGTCTTGAAAAAATAAATTAAATGGTCAACAACACATGGGTAAGTTGAAAAAAAGATTTAGAAAGGTTTTTCCTTAAGCACTCAGCCCTGTGCTCCAGGAGATACAGAAATAAACAGTAGTAAAGTGAACGGCTGCATGTAAACAACATATTATAGCACATTTCCCTGCAGGTTGAACCAAGACTGCATTATTAGAGACAAAAAGAGAGCAAGGTTATAGATCTGGTTATAGTTTTGCTCTGAAGCACGAGCTGAAATAAGCCCAAGATAAAAACGAAAAACAAAAAAACATACAAAGATGCTATCCAAGAGTATATTTGGTAAAATATTACATTTATCAGACTCTTTTATCCAAAGCGACTTACAGTGCACTTATTACAGGGACAATCCCTTGGAGCAACATGGAGTTAAGTGCCTTGCTCAAGGAGAGCAATGGTGGTGGTGGGGATCAAACCAGCGTCCTTCTGATTAACAGTCATGTGCTTTAGCCCACTACGCCACCACCACTCCATTCCATATTACAATATGGTTCTAAGTGTTTACATTAGTTCATGTAGCAAAATAGATGTACATGAACTTTATTTTTAATTAACATCAAGACTTTAGGTTAAAAAAAAAAAAGAATTATTAATATATATGAATATATAATGGGAAGTGGATTTTAAGTGCTGTTACTGGTTAATAAATTTTATATGGTCCTGTGGTGTGACAAATTAATTTTGAAAAGTACATATATAACATGAAGCTATATAATAATTATTTCTATATATATATATATATATATATATATATATATATATAAAATAATTTTGATGTAGTATAGCATGTCACACTATGGGTATGTCAACTACCCATTTAAAACAATGTGCAGAGGATAAAATACCAGCATTCGTACACTGCTCTCAATGGAAATTACGGCATTTTATACTACAGCTCGTTAAAAAGAAAATCCCATCAACATGATTTAGTCAATGTTTTATTTTAATAGACCATGCCATCTAGCAAATGTAATTAGATTACTTTCTGATCCATTCCATTAAGTTCTGTTCAATTCAGTTCAAAAGCTTTATTATCCAATAGATTTAAAAACAGAAAATTATATTTGAGTCATAATGCAAGTCAAGCTCCACTGTAATGCCATTGAAAAGCTTCATTTGATTCCTGTATGCTCTCAAATTCTAACATTCAACATCTACCGATTAAACCCAGTTAAACAACCCTGGCTACATTCACAAGTAACACCACTCCATTTAAAAACAATGCCTGAACTTCCACCAGTCTACCTCGCCATCTGGACAATGGAAACTTAAGATTTAATTGTTCTTTTAACAGTGCCCACACATCATACTGTTTCTGAATCTGAGCAAGAAGCCATTTAGACTGGGCTGCAGTGACGTGTGTTTGCTCTTCCCTCATTTTGAAAGAGTCTGGATGTTGTGATCGATTTTCCCTCCGTCAAAGTGAAGTGCAGAAAGCTGCCCACTTTTGCTCAGCTCATCCATGCAGAGAGTGAGTGCTCACCTTACCCGAGAAGCTCCTTAATTGGACAGTTAGAACTGGGTGCAACCAGCCTGAGTATAACAGACCAGGAAAGTCCAGCACACAGACACACACCTAATCAGATACACTGAAATGTGCCTAATTTAGCACAAGTACTAAGCCAGACTTTGAACTAATGACTGCTAACCTAAACAAGCTCCACACACATGACTACTTTTGACATAGCCAGACCTATACCGTATATTGCTGCTTAAAGGTGATGTTAGACTCGATCACCAATTACTTTAATTGTATGGAAAAAAGATGCAAAGAAAGTGAATGGTGACTGAGGCTTACATTCTTCCTAACGTCCCCCTTTGTGTTCCACAGGGGAGTTGAGCTGATTAAATATTCTACACCAGTGACTTGTTTTGGTCGTAGATGCAGGATGATGTCATGCCTTACGATGATGCAATCGTGAAGAGCTGCTGGATAAGGAAGCCAGTCCATCACATGTCACCCTTTAATAAGTCAACCTACAGACAGCCCTGCAGTAAATCCAGTGTGTGTGTGTGTGTGTGTGTGTGTGTGTGCGTGCTTGAGTCCTCTGTTCAGTATAGATGTAGTCATCTCTATTTATACCATGGGAAGAGCAACAGACCATGCGTCATTTTAGACATGCGACTGTCAGTCAAGATTATCGAGCTGCAGATTTTTTTCATGTTAATGTTCTTTGCAATAATGGGGCAGCACTGAATAGTGGTCTCTCCACACTAAGGATTTAGGCAAAACAACAATCAATATTCACGCACTGTATTAAATTTGATGAAAATGATTGTGTATATATATATCTTTAGTCAACAAAACCGTCCAGGAATCATGGGCTGTGAAATGTAGGCATAAATTTGATGAAGGACAATTAAGGCGAAGTGTGTCATTTCTGCGCCACTAGCATCACCAAACAGAATTGCAAAAATAATGTCTATTATAATGGAGTTTTAACACAAATAATTACACACTCCAGCTTTAAACTTGAAATGTTTTGCTTGAAATGTGTGCTTGTGCTTATATTTCTTTAAAAATACAACAATATGAATGGACTGTACATCCATCACTCATCCTCATTTGCATTTGTGTCAAGTTTGATATAACATCTACCCTAACAAAAGTCAATCGCTACATAAGATGATGATAATATATACATACACATAAAAATCTAACTTAAACATGTTGAAAAAGCCCATAGCAGCTTTAAGTCCCAGGAGTTCAGCCAACTCTTATAGTCAATATTTCACAGCAAGTTTTATCATGTCAGGAAGTGTCCCTGGAAACACGTCTTCCTCCATCTCAGCAGTACGCTGTGCTTTTGCCGCAGTTTGGAGGAAAAAATAGAAAGCAACATGCGCAAACCACTCGCATGCACTCACACAAAAGTGCTTGTCTTTCTGCTGGACAGATGGCCTCAGTAGTGGGTGGCAACCCGGATCTCCAGCCCCCTCCACTGTTTCGCTCACTCACTTTCTGCTGATCTCAACCCTGCACAATCTGTCTACCCCTCCCTTTCTCTCCATGCCACTCTCCCTCGTCCATCCTCCCACCCCCAGCCGAAGTATTACGGCCCCTACAAGATTTCAGTGCATTCATCATTGTAATCATGCTGATTAATTATTCAGCACTCAACTTTGTTTGGCTGCCAGCCCTTGATTAGGAGAACGAAGAGTCAGCTGTGTCTACCCTGCTTTTGGAGTAGGCAAAAGCCTGATGAAAGAGCCCGGACAGTTTCAGTCCTGTCGGACGCTAATTGCATGCCCCATGCTAATTGCATGCTGTAATTAATGTTAGCGAAAGGCAAAAAGGTGTGGAGCCATCAATTCTCACACTTATCTGGTGTGAAGAGAGGACAACACAGCAGGAATGAGATGTTATGGGGGCAAGAAGTTGGCTTTCCCATGCTGAGAAGATCAGCATGAATTTCCAACATGGTCCATGCTAGTTTAGCCAGTGAACCAGCAAAATGTAGCTGTTGAATATATGCTGAATTAAGTTTATTGTTCTTACCCCATTTTGTCTTAAACATAAACCTTGTTAAATTTTGATAGATTTATTATTAAAACAGAGAAAACAACAAAAACAACAATTCTCTTAATTAGACCTACAGTATATTTTCCTGAAAAAATATATTTAAAGCTAGAAAAAAAATAAAAAATACCTGAATAGTCAAAAACATTTTCAAAGAAATCTAACAATATTTAGTGGGGTTTAAGCTTTTAGCATTTTGATACCACGGAGAATAGTGTGAGCCTTCACATGCGCTAAGTCTCTGTGGTAATGTGCTCAACAAGCCACGTGATAAAATGCTTTATGTTTTAGACGTCAATCCACCAGCCAGATTGAGGCGAAGACTTAAGAGCGCATTGGGAACTGGGCATTCCAAATTGGGGAGAATTTGGAATGTCAAAGTCCCGCCAAAAAATACCAAATTTTGTTATAAACATTATTTCCTCATTTTGCTTCTCAAGTAATTTAATCTTGTTTTAAGAATGTTTCATATTTTCACTGTAAAACAAGACACAAAAAATCAGTAACAAAATATTTTTTGCGATGTAGGTTGAAAGTTCTAAATAGGTCTGAAAATTACCAAAATTTGTATCACTGCCCCCCTATGTCCTAAGCTGGAAGTGCTGTTGAACATATAGACAGATACCTTCAAGTATGCATAGCTGCACACCGGAGACATCCAAGTGCGAGGTTCTCATCTGAAAGTGGGAGGAGCTCACTCCGCAAGTAGTAGGGTGCCTCCAAATAGGAGATTATGCTGCAAGTAGGTGGAAATCCCCATCAAAACCAAGGCTGGATATGTGTACAGCCCACTAGGAGCTAAAGCCCACCCATTTGGAGCTGGCTCCGACCTCCATTTATATTAGACTCGATACTTTAGCAACGTCACCACCTACGTCACAGTCGGATATGGTGGCAAAAAGAGTGGCGTTGCACCGGCATGAACAGTAAAACAAATTAGTTAACTTGCTTGTTTTTACTATTGGGTGGGGTTGGGGGTTATGATATCAAATTATCCTTCAGGTTCAAAGCTAGTTAAGAAGGATCATTTTATTTGATAAACAATATTTCTTAATGTAGTCACTGAGGTCATCACCCACCTCCAAATAAATATTTATGAACCTACATATCGCAGGCAGGCGGCACATCTCAAAACTCGCACCGATGTGTTTTGCGTCCTGAAGTCTTCAGAGTTCTCTCTTTTAAGGCAGTAAGGCAAGATTTTCACATGAACCCAAGAAGAAGAAGAACGTGTTCTTAGTATTGCAAAAGTTTTTATCTTTTAGCAAAAGTTAGATTAGCTAGCTAGCGCTAGCTGTCTAATCTGTGAAATCTAACACAATCCCTAACAAAAATCAAGAGTTCACGGCAAATTTGCCACAAACTTCCACAAATTCACCACTGATCGTTTTCACATGCAAATGAGCTTAGCTGCAAACGTGTGGAAAATTGTCCAGTGTTGCCAAAGGTTTGTCGGAGGTTCACCACTACTGGCAAAGAGCTGCAAACTACTGGCAAACATTTGCAGCGAAGCAAAAGCTAATTTGCATGTGAAAATAACAAGCTACAAAACTGCAGCGTTTGTGGCTAGTTTGCTTGCTGGCTTTCTGCAAAAACTTACAGCTCATGTGCTGCAGTGTTGGGATTGAATGAATGAATGTTGCATTTATGAATGTTGTGATTGGTCTATGGGAATGCATGAGCTCTGGTTTCCGGGTGAAATATTCACAGAGTGGTGCCAAAAGCAAGTTGTATATTTGTTGTAAATGATGTACATTGAACAGGAATGCATAATTATTACCCTAACCTTCTACCCTAAGTTAAAATGATGCAAAATGTCTGATGAGATATAACATTTGTCAGTAATTAAGTTGAATGGTGTAGACTTTAGGGTATAGTCGGAAGCAGCATGTCGATGGTGAAGCTGGTTGACCAAGGAAGTCTTGCTGTTGATCCAGTAAAGAAGCGTATGACATCAGCACACCAAAAACTTAAACACAACATACTGTAAACTGGTGACCAGTTGTGATTATCTTTTTCAGCAGGCTCCACACCAATTTAACTTTCGCTTCTCATACAAGGTCATTTTCTTTTTTCAACATCATATTAATTTATTCTCATGTGTGTTTGTTTTGCCATGGGACAACAGTAGGATGTAAGGCAGCTGTGTCTGAATCGGCAAGGCAGCTGGCCGCTCACTGCTCAGACTTTCATCAGTCCAGATTAGTCAAGCTAAAGCTCCATCTGCCTTGATGGCGAGCAGATGGCAGATGATGGGTGACCCCTATAGGGGTTGTTCTGGGACACTAGTGCCTTATCCACACTAATACGTTTTCATTTGAAAACGCATCTTTTTCTCTCCGTTTTGACCTTCCTTCCACACTGAGATGGCGTTTTTGTCCGCAAAATCTGAGCTTTTTGAAAACGCACTCCAAAGTGGATAAATTTGAAAACGCCATTTAAAAAATAAATGTTACTTTGTAAAACCACCACATTGCGTTCCTTCAAAGGCGAAGGGAAGTGTACTCGGAATTGGTGTCCGGGAATGGAACACGAGGACAATTACTTTTCAGACCGTACATGCAACAGGGATTTTCCGCATGCGCAGTAACATGATTTAAGCGTTTTCAAAAGTGTGGATGGAGAGCATTTTGAAAAGAAAACACTGTTTTCAAATGTATCTGGATTAATGTAAACATAGCCTAGAGTGGCTGAACCCCTACACATTTGGGTGCAGAAGGGTGCACTTCCATTTAGCTCTTTAAAAACAATCCTTAAGTAAAAGGGCAGTTGCTTTAAAGGGATAGTTCACAAAAATGGAAAATTCTGTCATCATTTACTCAACCTAATGTTAATCCAAACTCATAAAGTTCTTCTATCTATCATGGTTTTTAAATTTAATTTGTGCTTTGGCATATTCAAACTGGTGCATCATATTCGATTATGAAACACATGAGAAAAATGGCATATTTTAATATACCCTAATGCAAATTAAATTTGAGAGATATAGCTGAGGGATAGATGTTCAGCAAATAACCACTTAAATATCAGTGTATTCCTTACATAAAGCTATTGTATGGCTTCAGAAGACTTGGAATATAGTTTTAGTATATTTAGTTGCCCACACATCATACTGTCTCTGAACAGTAGTTTTTATAGTTTATAGACTACTTTTACCATACTTTTATATGAAATAATCTTTTAACTAAATGTATCATTCATTTACTAATGAATGATTAGTATATGATGATACATTTTTAGGTTTACTCATTGAGTTACATGTGTTTGTGGGCCGTGCATTCGTGACAGAAGTCCACGTCATGTGCAAGAGTTTAAAATCACACTTTGTGAAGAAGAAACCCACGATGTGTAGCCAGAGATCTCCCACGTAGCCTGTGAGCTAAACCATGAGAATAACCCTACTGGACTGAGAAGTTTCTACACACCCACATGAGTCCAGATGGGTACCAGCAGTGAGAGGTGAGTCACTGTCAATTTACACAAACACACTCACCAGACCTTGAATAACAGCTCACAGTTATAATATACAACAATCTAAAAAAAATAAAAAAATGTTTTTCTGCATATGTGCCATTGCTGCATCCTGTGAAAAAACAGCATTAACCAGCTGAAGATGGTTAGCTGTTCTCCCAGTCAGGCCAAACTGGTGGGAGATCAGCTAAACTAGCTAAAAAAATGAAAATAAATACAGCTTTGCCTGGCTGAGAGACCAACTGAAACATATTAAACCAGCTAAAACCAGCAAACCAAGGTTTACATTTTTTTCCAGACAAGCTAAGGCAGCTGAGTAACAGCTAAAACCAGCTAGAAATTAGATTTGCCTGCCTGGAAGACCAACTAAACGACCTTATATCAAGCAGTTACGACCAGCAAAATGGTATACACATCTCTTTTTTTTTTCATTTTTTTTTTTTTTTCAGAGCAGCTACATCAGATAAAAACAGCTTGTCCAGAATGTGAGAGCAGCTAGACCAGCATAACACCAGCTTGGCCAGGTTGGGAAGCCAGCTTAAACCACCCTTGGCTGGTTTCACATTTATGGTTGTTGTTTTTATCAGCAGTAATTCAATAGATAAATCAGAATGACTCATAACATTCGACTTTCAACAATCTCCTGTCAAACTAAATTTTTTCTTTATTGTTGTCACCCACTGTTTAGTTCCTCGTGGTCATTAAAGCTTTTTCTCCATTCCACTCGAGCATGGGCTACTTCCTTTTTATAGCTTAATTGCGAGAACATCAAAGATGGCATCAGCAATCTGTTTATAACAGACAAAGAGGCTTTTTCATTTTCTAAATTCAATTACTTCTTTTCAGATTGAGGCACAGTTCAAAGACAAGGGCTCTCCATGAAACACTGTTTTTTGGGTCTTTCTGATGAACACATAATGTTCCTCCAGCTCTTGAAAGAAATTGTAATCAAGCTTCACACATATGACAACTGCAGTCTGACATGCCCCAAAAAGCACACACACATGCACTCACACACACAAAACATACAACTTTGTTCGTATTTTATACATTTTCTTTCTTTCTTTCTTTCTTTTTTTTTTTCCAGTGTTAGAACTGGATTTTTACATTTTCTGAAGAAAGTGAGTGCTGCTCAACTGTGCAAAACTCACCACCACAATGCTATGGTTTTGCAGGTAGTTGCCAGGGTGTTGCTATGCCGTTAGTAAGTGTTCTCAGTGTTTTTAGTGCTTTGTTACACTATACGGTTGCTAAGATGTTCTCTGTGTTTTAGCTATGCACTTTCTAGGCTTTTTTGAGTTATTAGCACATTGCTATGCGGTTTCTAGGGTTCTATGTGTGTTATTAATGCGTTGCTATTGAGTTTCTAGGATTTTCTGTGTTATTAACACATTGCTATGCAGTTTGCAGGGTTTTCTGTGTGTTATTCGCACATTACTATGGAGTTTGTAAGGTTTTCTCTGTGTTTTTAGCACATTTCTATGGAGTTTGTAGTGTTATTAGGGCATTGCTATGCAGTTTCAAGGGGTTTCCGTGTTATTAGCACATTGCTATGCCGTTTCTAGTGTTTTCTGTGTTATTAGCACATTGCTATGGAGTTTCAAGGGTTTTCTGTGTTAATAGCACATTGCTATGCAGTTTCTAGGGTTTCCCGTGTGTTATTAGCGAATTGCTATGTAGTTTCTTGGGGTTAGAAAGTCTGTGCTATTAGCACATTTCTAGGGTTCTCCGTGTTTAATTAGTGCATTGATATGCAGTTTCTATGGTTTTGTGTGTTATTGGCGCATTGCTATGCAGTTCCTATGGTTTTCTGTGTTATTAGCACATTGCTATTCAATTTCTAGAGGTTTCTGTGTTATTAGCGCATTGCTATGCAGTTTCTAGGGGTTTATGTGTGTTAATAGCGCATTGCTATGCAGTTTCTAAGGTTTGCTGTGTTATTAGCACATTGGTATGCAGTTTCTTTGGTTTTCTGTGTGTTATAAGTGCATTACTCTTCAGTTTTTAGGGTTTGCTGTGTTATTAGTGCATTGCAATGCAGTTGTTAAGGTGTTTTGAGTGTTTTTAGAGCATTGCTATGCAGTTGCTAAAGTGTTCTGAGTGTAATTAGCACATTACCATGCAGTTGCTAAGGTTTTCTTAGTATTTTTAGCACATTACTATGCAATTGCTAGGGTTTTCTGTGTATTATAAGCAAAGTGCTTTGTAGTTGCTAAGGTGTTCTGAGCATTTTTAGCGCATTGCTATGCAGTTGCTAGGGTATTTGGAGTGTTTTTAACACATTGCAATGCTCAGAACACCTTAGCACCTTAGCAACTACAAACAAATGTTGCTTATAATACACAGAAAACCCCATTAACTGCATGGTAATGTGCTAAAAATACTAAGAACACCTTAGCAACTGCATGGTAATGTACTAAATACACTCAGAACCCTTTAGCAACTGCAAGTTGCTAAGGTTCTGAGTGCTGCTTGCCTGTGCAAAACCGCCACCACTATGCTATGGTTTTGTGGTGGTTGCCTGGGCATTTCTGTGCAGTTGGTAAGTGTTCTGAATGTTTTTAGTGCTTTGTTACACTATATGGTTGCTAAGGTGTTCTCTGTGTTTTAACTTTGCAGTTGCTTAGATGTTCTAAATGTTTTAGCAAGTTAGCGGCAATGTTTAAATCCCTAATGTAATAGTGTTGCTTGCTTACACCAATAAATACTACTGGTGTCATTAGCACATAGTCACCAATATAATGTATCAAGGTTATAAGAATTGGTTAGTGGTGGCTTGGCGTTTGCATTCGATTGTGTCACAAATGCCAAAATCAAAACCACAGGATCATGAAAAAGATAAATATTTATTATTTCTTTTCAGTTTGTTCTCTCCCTCCCACAAATCATTAATTTGGCACAATGAATCACTGTACTTCGTCATATGAAAAGTAGGCAGAGGAACCCCTGCTGTTCTTTGCTTAAACACAGAAAGTTGTTTGCCCTTTCTCTCTGCCCACCTTTCCCAACAGGAGTGCCAAACAGCATGTCACTGTTATACTAAGGACAAACCATTACCATTTCATAAAGGAAGCAGCAAAATATTTGCATTGAAGACCATAAATTAAAACCACCCCAACCACATTTTTTTTCTGACCCAGCATGCAGCCTCTAGTTTTTTAAAAGAGATTTCTTATTGCTTTTATAAAAACAGCCTCAAAGGTATTCAGAAGATCTTAACTTCATATTGAAAAGGTTTAACTACATATATACATACATATATATATTTGGAAACTGCCGTGGCCTAGTGGTTGAGTGCTGCAATAGTTTGCAACATTTCCCATTTTATATTGCTATATCCTCTCTCCACTATTATATGAATTAAAGAGGCATAAATGCCAAAAAGAAAACTAGATCTTCACATTTTCTGAAGAAAATGCATTGCAATGCATTGGTAAGTGCTTTTTAGCATGTTACTAGGGTGTTCTGGTATATTGCTTACTTGCCCAAGTCAAAAGAGCCTTTCCCAAGTCTATGCAATTTTTTACACCTGTTTTATCATCCACCAAGTCTGACTGCTAAGAAAAATAATAGCACACTATTCCTCATTTAGCCACACATTTTGAAATATCATGCATGTCCATAGCACAAACAGTGCATGACAAGCTATACAGCAAATTGTGATTCTTAGGATTAGAGGTTTAGAACTTACCCTAATGCTGGTTGTCTTAGCAACAGAGTTTGTAATGTCATTAATAAATTAAGTATGATCAGCATCGATTTGACACACACACACACACACACACACACACACACACACACACACACACACATACACAGTATATGCAGGCTCAAGTTGAGGGGGAATGCGAATCATTCCCCTTGTAGCAAGAAAAACCAAAAAGCATCCCCCCTTGTAAAACCACAATCCCCCTTTACCATCCCAGATCAGTTGTGCCATGTATTACTTAGAACTAATCATGCAAGTAAAATATATAATTGTCTACATTTGATAAATAAATAAATAACTTAAATAAGGGCGATTTGCCAGTCAGAATTAGATTTCGACCTGTGAGGTTGCTAGATTTCTATAAGTGAAATCCCACAATTAGATCTTTACACTAATACAGTTTGGAAATATTCTGCCAGGGTGACCCTTTAGAAACACAATCTGGCAGCTATGACCGTGCAAGCTCTCTCCACAGCGAAAAGATGCAGGATTATTTGAGAACACCAGCAAACATGTATTTTGGAGTTTAGTGATGGGTTGACTTGTCCTTCCCAGTGTTCATGTGAAACTAATGCCACTGAAGGTAATGCAAGTATTCAAAAGTTTTGGGCAATTTCAAAAATGGCCAAGAGAACAGCTCAAGAAAATATTTTGTCTTTCGTTAAAAAGAAGAGAACAGAAGGTGAGATATTGCTATGATGAGTGTACAGTTATAACATGTACATGTTTTTAATCCAACCAATTTTCAGTGTTTCACCAAACACTTTTTTACACCATTGTTTAAGCATCCTTCATAGAAACAGAGCAAACTTCCTATATAGTTCAGTTATTGGAGTAGAAAAAATGTGTATCTGTGACAGTGGGTGAGTAATCTAGAAAAAAAAAAAAAAAAAAAACGTTTTCAGAATCTTCATGTGGATTCTTTTCACAAAATTCATCATAAAATACAACAACGGAGGGTAACAGGTGCATATTATGGCCATGTGTCCTAAGGGTCAATTAAGTGACGCTCATATTTGTCCAGATTTATTAAATTAAAAATACGTAAAAAAATGCAATTCACACAAACCATTAACTTGAATACACCTCTTTTATGATTAGCATATTTTCAATTTCTGAGTTTAAACTCATATTGATATTTTTTCTGGGGTTTAAAGTAAAATACGTCATGTGGTGTCAATTAAAAGTCTCATTAAAAGCTAAACTTTTACTTGACGGTTACGTCACACGACAATTTTAAGTTTTTCAAAAAAGAATGAAACCAAATTTTACACAAAGATTAAATATCTGAGAACATGACAAGTGTTTTGAACTAGATTCTTAAAAATATTTCTAATTTTAACACCTTATACATTTGTCAATGACCCATAAGTATTATTAAGAGGCTTGTATTTGCTGACCATCTGCCATTGGTTCAAAGGGGGCTTTGATGATGCAAACACAGAGGACTATGCTATGTGAATTTAACATGTGGTGCTTATGTAAGTCTTGTGTTTTAAAATCTATATCTAAATCTATTTTATAATCTACCCAGACAATGTTTCCAAAGGATTTACAAAATTACCAAAAGAGGAAAAATTCTGAAGAACGTTGAGGCTGCTCTTTTTTATACAATGAAAGTGAAGGAGAACTGAGTTTATCAGTCTCGAACATTCTGCCTAACATCTCCTTTTGTATTCCACGGAAGAAATAAAGTTTTATGGTTTTGGAACAACGTGAGGGTGAGTAAACGATGACAGAACTGTACGTTTTGCGTTAACTATTCCTTTAATAATGTCTTGTCAGTGGCAACAGTTACCAGCTGCACATGTTACAATTTATTCCCAATACTCATGTAATGCATTTCATTCGTGCTATTTCTTTTGCCACTGCAAATCAGTGTCTATGCCACCTAAAAGCTTGCCAGCAAGATCTAA
Source organism: Moxostoma hubbsi (assembly GCA_032164185.1). Lineage (NCBI taxonomy): Eukaryota > Metazoa > Chordata > Actinopteri > Cypriniformes > Catostomidae > Moxostoma > Moxostoma hubbsi. The sequence continues at coordinate 33,420,891 of JAVLUX010000029.1, read as the reverse complement.
CACCCTAACCACTGTGAAATTACTAATCCTGCTTGAAAATTGTTAGCTTTTCTTTGCAGGTTATTGCAGATCAGTGAATGGCATAAGAATTGGATTTGAAAGGATAAAGATTATATTTTTTTTATTTTGTCTTTGCTAAGGCAGGTGCGTGTATCAAAGGTAATGTGGATGTTTAAAGACCAATTTATCAGATTCAGCTTGTTTAATGAAAGACCAAACAACAGCCATCAAGTGAATTACTTTAATCTGAGCTGAGGGAATACTGTGATCACTTATCCCTCTTACTGTGTGATTCATTTGTATAATCAAACATTTCATAAACCTCCCCTCTGCTTTCTACTGTTTTCTCACTTCAATTACCTGTGCTCTCTATGAGAGTACTGTTGCCCTGTTTGGGCAATCAAGGATACGCAATGAGGTTGGTGCTTCTTCCATCATTCAGTACCAGCTGTTAAGACCCATCACCTGAATATGTTATGACTGGCATTCGCCGTGGTATGCTGGGGGTCCGACCAGGCTTTTTCGCTAGCTTTTTCGCTAGCTGACTTACTTGGTCAACAAGCCTGCTCGTCCACCAGCTAGGCTAGAACTAAAACAGCTTTAAAGCTGCTGTAACTTCTGAAAACCATAAAAATTGTTCCTACTACCTGACAAAAATTGCTACAATTGCTGATCAATAATTGTTTGGTGATTCTATGTCACTTTCGGTTCATGTGTCAACTTATGTGCTCTTCTGGACTCGTACCCAGATCCTTCACATTGTAAGTGCAATGCTCTATCAGTTGAGCTACTATGCAAGTTAATTGCACATGGATTAGCTTGTAACTGTAGTTGGTTATATAATGCAAACTTTAAAATGTAACCCCTACAAGTCATTCACTAAGTGTTTTGATGGAATAAGCACTGTGAGGAACAGAGTGAAAAGTAAGTGTTAATGAACTAGTAATCTCTCATTTTACTTGTGATTTGTTTGAAAGTGAATAAAACATAATGCTGTTGTAGCGCCTCTAGTGTTAATTTCACCTGGAAACTGCCGCGATATGTACAATAAGCCGCGTAAAAATAGTAACATGATTCTACAAGACCATTGGCTACATTAGGTGTTCTGACAACAAGTATCTGAGCCGACCACAGAGGATAGCCAATCAGAAAACTTTGAGGTGACTCTCTGCCAAAGAAAAGAGTTTTTTGCAGGACAACCTGTTTTGACCTAGACTTAATCTCAGATGGCACACCCACAGACCGCCCACAATCTGTGCTCTAACCATCTTTTTGCAGATGGTTTATTGCAGGGCTTTTGTAGTAAATGGTGTTCTGAAACGTCATGTAAACAAAAATGCAGATTTTCTTACAATGTTTAAGGGTTAAGAGAAAGTGGTTTAACACACCCAGGTTTCTCCTGGAGAACTCGGCTTAATGTGGCCATGTAAACGCAAAAGGAGTGCGCATGTGCGTGTACAGACCGCATAACAAACATCATAGGATGGAGCTCAACAACAAGTCAACAAAGGGGAAAGACAACATTTCTGGGAGTACAATGGGGAAAGTACATACACTATACTTATAACCATTTATAAACACCAATTTAATATACTGACTGTCCTCACATTCATGAAAATGCGCTCATACATTGGGAATCCTGGAGTTTTAAGTAAGAGGGAAACCCCACTATTGCAGCGCAACTCCTTTTCAAGTCGTGATAGAAATTTTAAGTTACAAACACAGCAACAACTCTGGAAATAAAGCAAAGCAATGGGGAATAAAATAGCAAAGTCTTCCTTGGATACCATGTTTGTTATTTAAACAAGCATTGAGGAAGATTACGTTGATGTAGAGAAAGGTTCTTACTGCGCATATACGGTGCAGGTGCTACAGTGCTACTTTCTCACAATATGCCGCTTTCTCGGAATAAGCCACTTTTTGGTGTCCATGTAAACGTAGCCACTGAGCGCTTTTGAGGACAAATATTTGTGACATAGTGACATTTGTTTGAGGCACATAGCAGAAATTAAAGCGTATACCCACGAGTAGAACTGCATATTCTAGGGTGACCATACTTCCTCTTTTTCGCGGACATGTCCTCTATTTCAGACCTTAAAAAAGCGTCAATTTGTGAAAATGTCTTGGATTCGGCTTTTGTTGCATTATGATGTGCCTCTGGTCTAATACTTCATTGTGTGTGAGCGCATATTTGCATTGCTTTAACACCTCTTTGTAAGTCCCGCCTTCTCGCACACCAATTGGTCGATTATAAGAGGCTTGCTGCAACTATTGGCCAAATTCCTGCCAGTCAATCTCTCCACGAACGCACAAAGCACTGTTGTGTTCGGCATCAAACAGTTGCTCGACAATAGCAGAAAATGACAGCTGAGTGGAAACAATGCCCAAACAAATGTGCAAATTTACAGAAGATTTTACAAACAATTCCCATGCTGTCATCCAGGGCGAGATCCATGGGAAGCAGAATGTATGATATATAAAGCTGCCACTTATGTGTCAGTTGCTAATAAAGGTGCAAGTAATTTAGAAGAACACATTAGCTCTGCGAAGCATAAAGGGTTAGCAAAAGGTGAAAGTTCATCAGGTAAATTAACGGACTACTTTTTGCGACCAGGTTGTTATCATATTCAAAATAATAGCAAAAGTAAATGAAGGTACACTCATGGCATCAAATATTTCATTTTAGCACATGGACATTCAAAAGAATGTTGGAAACTTTGATATATTTATATATATTTATGTTATGCTAATAGAGTAACTTTTTCACTGTATTATGGTTTGCATTCATAGTAACACTGTTTTGAACCCTATTATTCCACAATTCACAATTGAAACTTTCAGTTGTTGGAATGGATTCACCTTACCAGGGAGATATATAAAAACATACACATGGATGTGGAGTAAATAATTGTGTTTATGCAACTGTTTATGTTTATGGAATAATAACGCTCTACAGAGAAGCATCTGTATAGAGGGTGCAAATGTCAACACCTCAACACAAGCAAACAGACAAACATGTTTTTCTCTTTTCTGTTTTCCCCTCTCAAGGACAATGTGCATTCCACATGGAGCTTGTGATTTAAGCTGTTATTCTTCAAGGCTGTTTCTGTGTAGCAATTGCCCATGTGTGAAATTAATATTGGTCCTGCAACAATTTTAAACAGTCATCACAAGTCCTTCAACAGCTTCTGCCTCTAATACTGTTTCTGTGTTGTCATCTGACATGGAACTCTCTCTCGCTCTCTCTCTCTCTTTTAAAAAGCACATTTCCATGTCGCGTTCTTCCTCATTACTGCCTCTTTTCTTCTCTCATCTCTTCCCCACTCTCGCTCTCTTTACTCTACACTGTGCACATCTGTTCAGTTTGTACATGGCAGGTTGCATCCTTCATGTTGCCGTCTCCCATGGATCTCTTTTGCATAAAGTACGTGTGCATAATAAATCAGATGATGACACAGGTGCAGCAGGTCTAGGCTTGATTTTATCGTCAGGAAGAAGCCAGAGAGGGGTTCTTCCCACTGCAGGGACTTTGGGAAAGATGGCCATGAAAAAAAAAAAAAGAACAAAACATGGCTTTGAAAGAGCAAGCGACTTAATGAGGTTATCAATTATGTGTCATTTAAGTCAACATTGTTTCAGATATTTGTAACATTCCTTTGGAAAGATAAAAATAGAAACACATGTGACAATTGTTGACATACATTAAGATTACACCAGTGATTCCCACTAAACATGAAAATTATATGAAAATATCCTGATTATATTTTACTCAAATCAAAAGAAACAAATAAGAAATTATATTTTGCTTATAAACAATGAAGCATTTTCTTAGGGCCAATAAAGGGATAGTTCACCCAAAAATGAAAATTCTCTGATAATTTATCCTCATGCCATCTGAGATGTGTATGACTTTATTTAATCTGCAAAACACTTTTGAAGATGTGTAGAAAAAGATCCAGGCTCAGCAGGTCCTTAGAATGGGAGTGAATGGTGTTCAGATATTTTTAGGTCCAAAAAGCACAGATAGTCAGCATAAAAGTAATCCATACTATCTCCAGAGGTGACATTCATGTCTTTTAAAGCAAATTGATTACACTATGTGTGAAAAAGAATGATATTTAAGCACTTTTTAACTATAAAAGACCACTTCCAGTCAGGCGTTGATGAATAGCCGAATTTACTGGAGTGCTCCCATAATGTAAGCATGATGGCACGTTAACTGACACGTGACAGACACACAACCAATGAGATGATGGAACGTGCCAACGCACTTACATCACGGGAACAAATGGGAAAATTCATCCGTCTTGACAATGCCTGACTGAAAGTGATAGTTTATACTCAACCCAGTCTCGTGAAAATTCGTACATATTTTACGAGTTGGCTATTTCATATGATTTTGTATGAGGTTGTTCATATGAATTTGTATGATTTCATCATGTGCAAAAGCCTGGATGTCCTATGCGGAAGTAAGCATGAGTTTTGCGCATGAGGCAGTAAGGACATGCATATTAATATTATGCCCTTACACAAACCCCTTATCTAAACTTAACCAATCAGTAGAGTTTGTAAACATGATAGGATGCTGTTATGTGTGACAGAAGCAAGTAATCGTCACGTAGTAGAGGACAACGACATCATTGGCTGTAGTTCATAGTTAGTTCATGTAAACAAATGGAAACTTTTTGTAAATTTACCAACATATTTATATTGAAATCTCTGACTTTTAATTGATTTTTGACTTTGTTATCTTGTTATCTTACAATAATGAGATTATGGAAATACTGAGATCTCTTCTGATACATGAGATAAGGGGCTATTTTAGAAGAACAATCTGAGAAGCAAAAGTCTCCATTTGCTTTCCATTTCATTGCTGTCTAGAAGAAACTATTGTGATATTAAAGAGATCAATGTTCTCCACTGTCCTCATGGTTTTTCTTTCCTAAATGGACAAACAAAAATCCACAAAAAAAAAAAAGAAAAAGAAAAAATACATATATAGATTTTTTTTAAACATATTCTACAAAATGTGCATGATCTCTTAATTTCTACAATTCTACAATCTTTGCATGATCTCACAATTTTAAGACAGATATTCTTACAGCTCTTTGACACATTTCTGTGAGATAAAACTCTCAAATTATAATAATAAACAGTATATGTTTATGCTTTCATTTACAAATCCTGCATCAGTGTAATTAAACCTAAGTTGAGTAATTGAAACTCTCACTGCTATAAGCTGTTATGTCCATGAGCCTTGAGCTGTTGGCAGATTGTTGGGGGTTATGAAGAACTTGTCAACGTCTACATCTGAGATGATCTCTCTTTCCCCAAGGAGAGAAGAGATGGGTTTCCCTTCCTTGCCTCTTCGCATTTACCTTTGTTCACTTGTTGTGGAAATTTCCACAAGGCCCAATTAAGCATCCCCCTGCATTATGGCGTGTGCGATAACACATTAAAGCTTTTTTTAATCAACTCTTTCATCTTATCACGACACCACCAGCCCAATCCTTTCCCCATCTCTCTTTCTCTCTTACTCGCATCAAACACTTCCTTGTGTATTTTTGCCACTCCTTCCCCCATTCTTTACCTCTTGCTCTCTCTTTCAGCAGCATCACTTGGCCACTAAGGCTGGTTGCTGTGGCAACAAAATTACCAATGGAGCTGGCTACCTTCCCTGTTACCGTAGCAACTGGTTCCCTGCAGGATTCCAAATTATCCACTCCATCTCTCTCTCTCTCTCTCTCTCTCTCTCTCTCTCTCTCTCTCTCTCTCTCTCTCTCTCTGTTTTCCATAATTGAACTGAAATATGCTTCCCTGGCTGCTTGATATTCAGTAGGTCAAAAATATAGCCCAAAGAACAGCTAATTAGGCACAGAGCATTAAAGCCATTTATTTAGTTTGTCTGAATGTTACGTTGATGCCACTTAAGATGGGTAGACACACACATTTACATGTGACAAATGTCCCCCAACACAATGGCTCAAGACATAATTACACAAGAGCGAGTAACCATATCAGCTAATGTAGACCAATCTTAGTTTTCTAAATGGGTCCAGTGCCTTTCTACTCAAATCTCTGTATCTGTAAATGCTACATTTTGTTTGATCTGTATCTCTTTTTTTTATCTGCTTCGTTAATGCCTAAAAGTGAATTACCATGTTACACAGATTGTTCCAAATGGTCTCTTTATTTCGCTGCCTTCTTTCCCTGATGTGACAGCAAGAGTGTCTTTATATGTGAAGGATACAAGATCTGCTTCATCCACTCTTATGGGCTCTTTAATATTAATTTACATATTCATCACAGAACATTAGCGAGTGATTACTAATGTTTTAAATTCATGTTCTGGGTTTTCTAAATCAGAATGTGTAATTGCTGCAATTAGCAAAGGTTTAGTAGTGGCTTTAGTATTTGCAACTAGAATAGATATTCTATTCTATTATATAGATGTACTATATTTTAGGATGACTGTGGTGGCGATACAAAACTAAACAACATCTTTTAATGCACATTTAATGTGGCCATTAAGTCTCCATTGTCATAAGACTACAGTAGTTTCTAGATCCTTCCCCTTCTCTCATGAGAATGTGTGTGATTTGACTTAGTAAATTCAAATCATATCTGTGAATCAGTAAAAAATATCCAATTCAATTAATTGATTCAATGCTTTGATCAATCATCAACCAAAAATGTACAAAAACATGGCATTTTACATATTTAAATGTTTTTGTAAATATATTTGGAATGATGGTGGTGCAGTGGGCTAAAGCACATAACTGGTAATCAGAAGGTTGCTGGTTCAACCCCCACAGACACCACCATTGTGTCATTGAGCAAGGCACTTAACTCCAGGTTGCTCCGGGGGGATTGTTCCTGTAATAAGTGCACTGTAAGTCACTTTGGATAAAACATCTGCAAAATGCGTAAATGTAAATGTAAATGTAAGTACATGTTGTTAATCAAAATGTGCAGTATTGTTATAAAGGTCCATATAAATTAAAACTATTGTGTTCATTTAGTGAAAACAATGTGGAAAATATGCGGGCCGGGTCGTGATGCTGCACACCCGGCCCCTAATCAGGCTAATCAAGCCCCCAAGAGAGATAAAGGCGACCGGAGGCTGCAGTTCCAGAAAGAGAGAGAGTGATCGTTACAGGCAGCTGCCCGGCATTTGTTTGTGTTTGTCTTTTTGTTTAAAGTTAACTTAAACAAAAAGTATCACGACCCCGCCCTGCCACACATGCCTTGATTATTTTTAACTATATTTCCTCCCTTTAGAGAAAATACATAAATAGATAAAGACTATTTTTGTGAAAATACTGAATGTTTTTTTTTTTTTTTTCGCCCAGCACATCTTGCAACACAAGAAAATGACTAGTATGCATAAACTAATGTAGCTAAACTGTAATTTTAAATATAAAGATGCGTATAGTGTGATGTTATAAAGGTAAAAAGATGTATAAGGTGTGAAGTTATTGCTATATAGGCCTATAATTTCTTTCTATCTTTCAGAGAATTCCTCTTAGAAACGTTTGTTCTTAACACTAACTTCCTGGTTCCCAATTTACAGGTGCCAAAACTTTACAACAATACAACTTAAAGCTGCGATTAAAAGATTAGTTTGAGCATCACCCAAAAATGTGCAAAAACATTACATTTTCTCATATATACTGTAAATAATGATTTTTTTTGGTAAATATATAAGTTTGTAAATATTGGTGTTAATCCTTATGTATTGTCATTATTGTGTATATAAATGAAAGTTCTTCTATATTATTCTTTCATGTGTTAATAGTGTGGATAACATGCCTTCATTATTTTAAATGACATTTTCACAATTTTAAGCCATTTCAGAGCAAACACATAAATATGTAAATACTATAATTGTGAAAAATACAGATTTTTTTTAGCTATATTTCCCATCACATAAAGCAATACATAAAGAATGTGTCTTATAAACGTTAATGTGATAGTTCACCCAAAAATGAAAATTCTCTCATCATTTACTCACCCTCATGCCATCTCAGATGTGTATAACTTTCTTTTTCAGCAGAACACAAATTTAGATTTTTAGAAGAATATTTCAGCTCAGTTGGTCCATACATTGCAAGTGAATGGTGATCAGACATTTGAAGCTCCAAAAATCACATGAAGGAAACATAAAAGTAACCCATATAGTGGTCTTCAGAAGAGATATGAATATATGCTTCTGAAGACATGGATTTAACCACTGGAGTCATATGGATTACTTTTATGTTTCCTTTATGTGATTTGTGGAGCTTCAAAATTCTGGCTACCATTCACTTGCATTATATGTACCTACAGAGCTGAGCTATTCTTATAAAACTCTTCATTTGTGTTCTGCAGAAGAAACAACATTTGTACACTTCTGTGATGGCTTGAGGGCGAGTAATTAATAAGAGAATTTTCCTTTTTGGTGAATTATCACTTTAACACAAATATCTTTTAAACAACTCCCACGTTCCCAGTTAGGAACAAAACATTACAACAATACCATTTATAACATTGTCAGCCTGAATTAATTCACAATCCATCTGATTTAAACACAACTCTTTTTAACTGAAATTTTGACAGTGAACATCATCAAATTGGAAAAATAAACGGTTTGTATACAATATAGTCAATGAACCATTCTTCAGCCTAAGCCCAGAGATTCAATATTTCCTATTTTTTACAAGGGAAAAATGCTGTGTAATCTGTGCTCAATAGAGTACTTCAGTTCAACAATTCAGTCAATTATCTGTACTACTGAAACTTTTTGATTGCAATAGAACTCATCTCAGCTCACAGTCGCAAGTGTTTAAAAATAGCATTTTCTCGCGGTGTCCTTGAGATTCCCTGCCGGTGTGAACTATGCAAAAGATTCTTGCAATAAAACACAATGTATGAAAGATCACACTGCACAGACAGAGCACAATAGAAAAATGAATTGCTGCTGTGAGAAGCAAACATTCTAAAAGCGATGAACAAGCGTAGAAAGACTCTATAGCTGCAGTGCAATGGTTCGAAAAGAGGCTGTACAGAACACTGAGTTCTATTACAGCGAGGAGAGTGGTTAAATTGACTGTCCTAGCAAGAGAGACAGGGAGGGACAGGGGAAAATGAGGGAAATGGGCAGAGACCATCCATATTTTATTAGAAAGCAAACAGAGAAAAGCAGTGGTGGGTAGGCTGGGGATGAACACATGGCTTTGCGGGGGACAGTAGGGGGTTAACGGGGAGTCCGGACCTTTCCAAGGCCCTACAAAATTGATGGAGCTGCAGAAAACATCCATCTTTTTTAAAGCGTGCTGGGCATCACACTCCATGCACTACAGCGACAGCTCCCACGCGCATTTTTGGGTTTATGTATAATGGCAACACAACCGTACAATTAAATTTGACTTAAAAATTGTATAAATTGCTAAAAATGTATTTCATCTGAGATCTGGATAAAACATTTAGCAAAGCCGCTTTGCAGTTAAGGCAGAACTCTTTCCTCATCTTAACAAGAGAGATTGTAAATGCTATAACAGGTTCTTATGGCTAACTCCAAAACAGGACCTTCAGAGAATGAACATCACATGTTTGAAATGCTCAGAATCAACTATTCAATCAGAACCTATCAAACCCTTTTGAAAACTCTATTGAAAAAAACCCTTTGTGTGTTCTGGGGACTTATCAGCTGTTCAGCCTCAGAGACCAGCTGGCCAACCAGCTAAACCAGATGAAGACTAGCTAGGCCAGGCAGAAATACCAGTTAAACCATCTTAAACCAGCAAACCAGCAGAAACAGATTATTATTTAAGTCCCTTTTTACTTTAAATTCTCCTCTACCTCCAGTAGGTGGCAAAATGCACGAAGAATGCAAATCACCAAAAACAAAAGAAGAATATGAAGGCAAATGTGGAGATTTATAGTAAAAAAAAGGACCTAATTATTGATCTGTTTCTCACCAACAACTATAATTTTGCTTCAGAAGACATGGATTAAACTACTGGAGTCACATTAATTACTTTTATGCTGCCTTTATGTGCTTTTTGGACCTTCAAAGCTCCACCATTCACTTACATTTAATGGACCTACAGAGCTGAGATACTCCTCCAAAAATCTTTTTTGTGCTTAGCAGAAAAAAGAAAGTCATACACATCCGGGATGGCATGAGGGTGAGTAAATAATGAAAGAATTAAATTTTTTTTGTTGCAATCTCTTTAATAGTAATACATACCCAAAACATGGGTACCACTTGAAACACACATTTTTTTTCTGAGAGGGTGCGTGCGCAACGGTCAACTCCACAATGCTAGGGTGTTGCTATGCGGCTACTAGGGTGTTCTCCCTTAATATGGCTCAGATACCTCCTTCAATATAATGTTTTTATGTTTGTTTTTTATCTTTTTTTGTTTGTTTAATGATTTTGCTAAGAAAAGTAAAACCCACCTCTTCTCACCAAACTGCAAATACTGTGCACAGCACAAACAAAACAAAGTTTAATTTCAGTATTTAGGGTTAGAGATTGGTTTAAATCCCTACACCTAAGTATGAGCAAAGGTAATAGTGATTCTTTCATTAAAGGTGTACTCGGTAATTTTTTCCTCATTAAAATAATTTTACTCCTAAAGAAAGTAATAGTCATATTAAAACATATGTATAAAATAATCAGCAAACACATAATCTGAAGACTCCAGTCATATCAGTAACCTTATAAAAGCTGATTTATTCTACATGGAGTGGGTCCACACATGGGGGCTGCCATGATAGAATCACATGACTAGTCAAATACTTCTGGCTTAATCTCAGTAACCACATTGTTATTGGACACTTTCACTCTTGGATTAAATTAATCATGGCTGACTGTGTATAGCGAATTTGTACAATGGCGTCTGTAACTAAAAAGAACTGATTCTGAATGAATGAATAGGTGTCATTGTAGGTCCAAGATGACACAAACACAAAAGTTACAGAGTGCACCTTTAACAAGCACCTCAAATTATGTTTAACATTACAATATCTTGAATAGATGAAATTTGTTGTTTTTAATTTTGTATTATCAATATTGTGGCAAAAGGGTTTGGCAATCACTGCATGAGGTTTGACATGCGTGATATTCAGATAACAGGCAAAACACCTACCTGACATCATTATTTGCATCACAAGTTTTGCATTTCCTCTGTACAAGCCAATCAGAGACAAAACATATACCCTCCATAAGGTTAAAAGTGAGACGAATCAACCTGCCATCTCTACATGATCTGTTTAATGATGCTTCTGCCTTAACCTACATGATTCCCTGTGGTATGTGCTAACCAGCATTTCTCATAAAGAGCAATATTTTTTATTCAACAGAATTCCTCCAAGGCTGCCCAAACTCTGTCTTCGATCTTACAAATCCATCTTATCTTGCCTACGGCTCCATTTGCAATAAATCTATTATCACTCCACATTTAGCCGTTTGTTTTGCACTCCTGTACGTAACTGCATATCTAGCTGCTGGTCTAAACTTGCCCATGCAAAATCACTGACATTTACAATAGAAATACTGCGGTGATTGCTGTAAAATGTAGACTAAAATATATGGCTTGATTTTCAATTGCTGCATACAGTCATACTTCAACACCTACATTTCTGCCAAGGTGACTCATTATTGCAAGCACCCTTGAATCAGTGTTGAAATCAGTTCTTGGACACAGAAATGTCTGGCTTACTTTTTATATAACATGTCCTCTGAAGATTTGTAGGTCGTACATGACTCTCCACTGACCGACATCTCCCACCAGGCCATATGTGAGTGTAGATCACTGACAGAGATAAATAGTATCGGGCGAGCAATCCAGGGCCGGAAGAGTTAGAATTTCTCCCAAAGCCTGCACTCTTTTTTGCATTTTCATCCCAATGATTTTTTACAGTATGTAAACTCTCTCTCTCTTTCACTTTCTTTCCATTTCCCTCCAGTAAAAGGCAAGAACAGTGTTATCAATTCACTGCAGAAGCTCCACGGCTGTCTGACTTAAGTCTCCTACTGGGAAGTCAAAGCTTGAGCAGGCCTTCATTTTCAGCCTTGCAATCTCTCAAACTTTAAACAGAAACAGTGGCAATACGGCTTTACTCCAGCCAAGCACACCAAGAAAGAAACTAGTGCTGGACTTTAATTCTCAATGGTTCAAAAAGTTGAGGGAAGACATCTTCTGTATTTTGCAGATGTGTCCTACTTGCTTCTATTTCCATCAGTGTTGTGTAAGCTAAAAGTTACTCAAAATTTTAGGTGGTTAAACTAAGTCAAGTGGGGCCTGGGTAGCTCAGAGAGTAAAGATGCTGACTACCACCCCTGGAGTCGGGAGTACGAATCCAGGGCATGCTGAGTGATTACAGCCAGGTCTCCTAAGCAACCAAATTGGCCCGGTTGCTAGGGAGGGTAAAGTCACATGGGGTTACCTCATCGTGGTCGCTATAATGTGGTTCTCACTCTTTGTGGGGCACGTGGTGAGTTGTGCGTGGATGCCGCAGAGAATAGCGTGATACCTCCACAGATGCTATGTCTCCATGGTAATATGCTCAACAAGCCACGTGATAAGATGTCTCAGACGTGGAGGCAACTGAGATTCGTCACTCCGCCACCTGGACTGAGGCGAGTTAAAATGCCACCATGAGGACTTAGAGCGCATTGGGAATTTGGGCATTCCAAATTGGGGGCAAAAAATAATTGTTCAAGAAACCCTTTTTATAAAATAGTTAGCAGCATTAACAAAAAGTAAGTATATTAAAGCTTTTTAAGGGGTGAATATATTTTTTAAATATATTAAAACTATCCAATGTTATAGCCATCCCAGATGTGTATGACTGAACACTGAACACAAACAAAGATTTTTAGAAGAATATCTCTATGCAATAACTTTGGGTGTGAAAGATACACATTTTTTCAATCCATTTTTGCTATAAATCTCCATTTTCAATTTCAGAAAGTGAGAGTTGTCCTAAAAAGGGACTTAAATATTGATCTATTTCTCACTACACCTATTATATTGTCTCTGAAGACATGGATTTAACCATTGGAGTCATATGGATTACTTTTATTGTTGCCTTTATGTGATTTTTGGTGACTGGAAGGTCTGGTAACCATTGTATGGACCAACAGACCTTAGTTACAGACATTTAGTTACTTCTATACACTGATTTTCATCCACATTTAATGAAGCTTCATACATGAGAAATAAATTCTATTTAGTATGCTGGTTTTTATCATAAGCTGTATCATAAAGGTGCTGGAATTCAACAGCACAGCCTTGGATATTATAATCAACAAACATAAGTGATAGTGGCTGCCAAATTAGCCACACTGCTGAAATGGCCATAATCTCATTGGTGAGTTAATGGGTTTCAATGTTGTAAGTCTCTTCTAAATGAGCAGCCTATTTCTCTTTCATATTCACAGAGCATGTCTCATTTCTGCAATGACGGGGAAAACAAAAACTAAAGGAAAAGAGGAAGAAGAGAGGAATTATACTCTAAAATTGTGTATTTCATACCCTGTAGCAAATGTGCATGGCGAAGCAAAGCACATTGGAAAACATTAGTGAAACCTGATTATCTCCCAGCTCGGAAATTAATTAAACGGGAGAGGGGAGATCTGGTGGGGCTTGCATGCTCCTATCTGTTTCAACAAATCCTCTGCCCTGCAGCCAGAGCTGCTCTGTTTCTGTACTCACACAGCCATAGTGTATTGGGGAATTGGCGTGCATGCTGGGCCATTTATCAATTTAAGCCCATCAAACCCCCAAGCTTCCCCAGAATGGCCCATCCTTGGTCTCTCCACCTGATTAACACTGTCTCACCCCTCCACCACCCACTGTTAACAATGACTAAATAAGGATTTCCAGTGGAGTACAAAGAGCTATATATAGAGACATACTAACGTGAAGAACCAGCTCACTCGTACATATACAGAGATGTAGATGTAGATCTCTAGACATTACAAAAAATGTTGCAATTAATTATACCCTCTGACCCGTACGTAAATCCCGTAAAACAGCAAGTTATGCTTCAGAGCAATTCAAGCTTGAAGTACATTATTTTGTGTTTTTACAAGCCACGATAGCAGGGGCCAGTCAGCACGCCACAACAAACCTCACAAGCAGCACAGCCTAAGAAAGAGAACCGGTCACACAGAATGCGCTCTTGACAGCTGGATGAATCCCAACAGAATGTAGGACTCTCAAGATCTGATATTTAAAGTTTCAACTACTTTTAACTTGACATCCCGTCCTAAAAACGAGCCATTTACAGTGTGCTGCTGACAACCAGTGAAATGCTCCAAAAGCATCTGTCTGACACATATGAACATAGACCGACTATACAGCTATATTAAATATAGCGCAGGCAAAATGTGAAAACTCGCTTTGTAAGATCAGGACAGATTGACAAACTCAATTGCAAATTGGATCGCTGTCAATTATAGGCTCATGTTCACTGATTTGCAAATACAACAAACAATATATTGACTTTTAAAAGCCACTTTTTGTTTTGCATAATCAATGATTTACTCATCTGCCACAATAATGCAGTGTATTTCAATCTGTATTATATATTATTTAATTAATTTAATTATTATGCATATTTACTGTATTGTGAATTCTCTTTATTTGGGGGCTTTTCTCAGCAAATATTGACACCTGTGATTAAGTAGATGAATTAATCACCATGCCATGTAATTAATTCAATTAAAATTGTAATAGCTTGACATCCATAATATATATACAGTGTACATAAATACATACATACATACACACACACACACACACACACACACACACACATATATATATATATATATATATATATATATAGGAGAAATCATAAGAACTGTACTTGCATGATTGGAAGTTGGACTTGCCTTAAAGGACTAAGGTGGTAACACTTTACAATAAGGATATATTTGTTAAAATTAGTTAATGCATTAGGTATCAGATTCAAAACAGACACACCAGAAAAACGCTGAAGAGCAATATATAATTTTAATAAACAAATCATCTAAGAGGCCCTGAGGTAAAACTACGATCACCAACGTGTAGTGTACAATGTTCCTTAGAAACTCAGTCCAGATATTCTCCATAATTGTGCATGATCTTTTGGAAACATTTCATGCTATTTTCCCTTGAGGGGCTTCGCAGTACAGCTTCATTTGGTCTCAGGTTCCATAATGTGGAGTCTCTCCACTGCTTCTAGAAACCCAATATCAAAATGTTCTCAGAGGGATATCACAATCCCAACAAACTGCACAACAGGCCACAATTCAGCTGTTTCATCCATGCATTAACATATGTAGGTCCAAAGGTCTGAGAACACTAGTGAAAATGCTACAGTTTTGCATTTTTCTAATTTAATATAAAGTGTTTCATTACAAATATTATTTTCAGCATAACCATTTAAATGCAATTTTGGAATTTAAAAATGTATTTACAAGGCATGTATATACATTAATTTTAGAATTGCTCAGTATTTAGAATGTCCCCGTTTTGCTTTAATGATCCCATGCACTCAAGCTGCAACAAACATAAATGTGGGCTAAACCTGATGATCCATGTTATCCATCATGATTTGAGAATGTTCCAAAGAGCATCTTGTGTGCGTCAGTGGGCACAATGAAATCTCCCCTTTTGTACAAAGGAGTTAAGATGGTCAGTGTGACAAATTTGCTTACACTTGATTAGTGACCATGGAAAAGTGCAGGTTATTATATACATGGTTGGGAGGGTTACTTTTAAAATGTATTCCACTACAGATCACAACAGAATACATGCTGTTAAATATCATTTGTAACATATTTCGCTAGATTACTCAAGTTCAGTAATGTAGTCTAAATACTTTGGATTACTTCTTCAGCACTGGTAGATTTTTTGTACCTTGTTTTGACTATAAAAAATCTGCCAGTAAAGTATAAAAAAAAAAAAAATACATGTTAAAAATGCATTCTCTGAAAAACCTAAATATCTTATGCAGTGTTGCAAATGTATCTTGTTTTAAGGATTTTTAGATGTGTTTAAAGAAATACAAAAATTCCCATCAAGACTAAGATTTTTGACCTACTATAAGAGGTCTTACTATAGAAAAAAATATATATGATCCAACGTGGATTTTAATATGATTGTAAAATGTCAAGAAATAGCATTTTTAACTTAGCACAAAGCTAAACGTTCACATTTCTGCTGCTGCAAACATACTACAAATTTACTTCTCTGTCTGCTCATATAAATGTAAAATATAATAAATGTATGAATGCTGTTCAAACGCTCCTCAGATCACATCATTTACACGGATTAATGTTTTCCAAATGAATAGGCTAAACATTAAATGAAATAAATGACAATAAAATGCAAAGTATTTTGAATGCAAAGTATTCAAAATACTTTTTGAATGTAACTGTATTCTGATTACCAACAAATTAATTTGCAACTGTAGTAGAACACAGTTACTAACATTTTGTATCATGTATTCTGTTACTCTTCAAACCTGATTATATATTTCTTCTTCATTTTACATCTTAACTTTTCTTTAAATTTGTCAAAATCCTAAAATGTTGTTAAATTCAAAGGATTCAATAAACAAAATCACACATTTTAAATGTGGTCTCAGAATTTTGGTCTCCACCCTGGTATGAGAGAGTACTGTGACGCTCTCGAAAAAGAAAAAAGAAAACCCTGAAAAAACCTTGAAAATAATCTCTTTTTTCTACCATCAAAAACAATCCCTTCACAACAGTCTAAACATTGCTTTCATAAGGGAAACATCACCCAGAGACGATTACGTGAGGTACATTTTAAGGCACGGTGAAAAAAATTGTGCTTTTTTTGAAAACCACATATTCGTGGGTATTTGAAGAAGTGGTTTTATTGTGAGTCAAATACTGGGGAATCCAACACGCTCAGTCGTGATTGCAAAACCCAGATGAAGCCAAGACTGACGGTACACCACAACAGAGTTACTGACTGTTACTGTAATCCCAGTAATGCTCTTACCAGTCCAGAATAATTGAACAATAAAAGATGGCTTATGGCTAATAAATTTAAGCACTCTGCACTGACGGTTAATAAATAAAGAAATATTAATAATCCTCTTAGGATCTGACTGTCAACTTTTTTGCAAGCACCCACTTTCAAACGACAATACATGGGATTTGTACCTCATCCAGATTATTGCTAAATGGAATTATGCTCACTGTTTCACACTTCAAGGTGACCTGACAGACTCTCACACTTATCCCTTCAGCTTTCATCTGTCATACAGGTTTATTTGTATGGTGTTACATTTGTAAGATACTGCATTTGCAAGTAGCACTGTCGCATCACACCAAGAAGGTCCCGGGTTTGAGTCCCGGCTCAACTGGGCCTTTCAGTGAGAAGTTTGCATGTTCTCAGTGTGTTCGCATGAGTTTCATCTAGGTACTCCGGTTTCCCCCACAGTCCAAAAAGACATGCAGGTTAAGTTAATTGGAGACCCTAAATTGCCCATAGGTGTGAGTGAGAGTGTTAATGTGCATGTCTGTGTGTTTTGAACTGTGATGGACTCCAATTAAAGAATAACATAACTGAAATTTGAAATATTTTTCTACTTGAATGTCGACCTTGACCTACCAATGATTATATGTATAGTGAATCTGTATAAATATATATACACACATACTGTAGATTAATTAGTATATGGGTAACACATTACCATATGGATCCATTCTTTAACATCAATCTAGTTAATACAAATATTGTTGTAATTTCATTATTAAATGTATAAAATGTATCACTGCTGTATACTGTATGTTGAATATAAATAAATAAAGCAAATTTATCCTTAAACTATTTGTGGTGAGTAACTGAATGTTTCAGGCAGGGCCGCCGATAAGGAGGGACAAGTGTACTTTTAGTCCTGAGCCCGGGTTTGAGGGGGGGCCCAAAGAAAGGCTATTCCATATTGTAGATCACATCTAAATGCATTCAGCGGTAGATACGGATATACACACGGAGACTGTGTGCAACAGCGAAAGCTGTCGGGTTGGTACACGTTGATGGGATAACTGTCTGCATAATTTTTTTGTCTCATGCTTATTTTAAAAAAATATATATATTTTCTACCTTTTTCTCCCCAATTTCGCATGCCCAATTCCCAATGCGCCCAAGTCCTCGTGGTGGCACAGTGACTCACCTCAATCCAGGTGGCGGGAGACGAATATCAGTTTCGTCCGTGTCTGAGAACATCAATCCGAGCATCTTATCACGTGGCTTATCGACCTAGTACATCTGGGGGCTTCATGCTATTCTCTGCAGCATCCACGCACAACTCACGACGTGCCCCAACGATAGCGAGAACCACATTATGACGACCACGAGGAGTTTAACTCAATGTGACTCTACCCACCCTAGCAACTGGGCCAATTGGTTGCTTAGGAAGCCTGACTGGAGTCAATCAGCACGCCCTGGATTTGAACTTGCAACTCCAGGTGTGGTAGTCAGTGTCTTTACTGTCTCATGTTTATTTTTAAATAATTTATTATTAAGGAAGTGAGAAATGAGAAATGAGCATACATAGAAATTGTAACTGTCAAAGCTTTTTGATGTTTCATTTGAGCTTATGCAAGTGCATATCTAAGTCATGACTCACGCTGCCTTTCAGATGGCAACAAAGGTCTTGAGGGGGGGGGGGGGGGGGGGTGTCATTTTCAGCAATGTTACATCTTAGGGTAAAATTTAAAATGCCTCCTCAGATAAATTACCTTGGCTCTGACTCTGGCCTTAACTGAAGACAAATAAAGGTTGCAGAGGTCGAAACATGTACGGTTGAGTCCAAAAGTCTGATTTTGAAACATTTTATACAAATAAATGTAAAAGAAGAACACGTTTCTGCACTATTTCTAGGCAACTTAACAAATGTCACGTTGACCATGCTTCATTGTGCAAAAGGTCAGATTTCCTAGCTTTCATCGAAGCACAAGATGCTCTTCGAAATATTCACAAATCATGTTGGAATAACATGAATCGTCAGGTTTTTTGTGTGAAGTCCATGCCAGCTTGAGTGCATACTTTCATTAAAGCAAAAAAGGGGACATACCAAATACTAAGAAATTCAAGTTATGTTGATATTATCATTTGTCACAAAACATTTTGAATTAGAAAAATAGCAGCGTTACATTAGTGCTCTCAGACTTTTAAACCCCCACTCTACTTAAAAGAACACACACACAAAAAAAGGTTCTACCTTACACAATCTGCACAAATACGTCACCACATTTCCTGTCCGTCTGATATTTTATAACAACTGCAAAGTTATTGCTAACGGCAAAGCTACATAAGCATTAAAAACAAATAGGTATTCCCTCATAAAGTTATATAAGCTTTGATCTCCGTGCCACAGACATAACAGATGCATTTTATCAACCTGCTATGCCATCCCAATACTGACACACTGGGACCGTGCACGTTTTAGGTGACTGTGGGTCTCCTAGACACACCCTAAAGACTCTGCTATTCATTTCCCTTTTGGCCTACGACAGCATCTATGGACCAGCAGCTAGAGGTGAGTGCTGATCCAATCAGACAGCAGGAGACGGGACAGTAGAAGTCAGCCAGGTTTCCCTCCTTCTCTCTATCAGGCTGGGGAAGGTGTTTATACAATTCCAATGTTTTTCATTTATGACTCAAAATTCAGGTTGATATATTAGGGTTTGGACAGGCTTAACAACTACTCATTGGAAAACTACATATGCCATCACACAGCTGCAGATATATGTAATGTTATGAGGGAAAATGCAACCTCCTAATCACAGTCATCACTGATTATATGAATTTGACTACTTCCTGGTTTCAACATGTGATACGTAATGCCACAAAGAAAAGTAAACACGGTTGAGCCGATGCAAACATGTCTGATGGGAGATGATGCTTGTCAGAGAGTCAGCGTATGGTCGCCGATCCTTGGGTTCCGGAACTTGTTCCAGAAACAACATGCCAACTTAATGTATGATCATGTTGCCATTTTACCCTATTTAAAGGGATAGATCACCCAAAAATGAAAATTCTGTCATCGTTTACTTGCCCTCATAATATTCCAAAGACATATGACTTTCATTCACAAAAGGAGAAAGTCATATGGGTTTGGAGGAGCATGAAGAGATGCTAGGCAGAATATCTGCCTCAATCACTATTCACTTTTATTATATGAAAAAAGATGCAGTGAAAGTGAATGGTGACTTAGGCTAACATTCTGCCCAACATCTGCTTTTGTGTTCCAGGGAAGAAAGAAGGTCATATGCGTTTGGTACAACATGTGGGCGAGTGAATGACAGAAATGTAATTTTTGGGTGAACAATCCTTTAAATCCCGTCCACAGAATCAGCGCAGATTCTGTCTGGGCCCGGGTATGGGTTATTAAATACAGTTCATATACCTCAATCACTCTAATTAACCATCTGCTTTCTATGAGACACCAGTTTAATTAAAGCTGATTGATTATTGGTCAATATGGGAAGGATGACACCAAAGTAAGGACATCTTTAGTTCAAGCACTTTTCTTCAGTCGAAAGAAGTCATCGCTCATGCTGGGCTTAAAGGAAAAGTTCACCCACAAATGAAAATGCTCTCATCATTTACTCACCCTCATGCCATCCCAGATGTGTATGACTTTCTTTCTTCTGCTGAACACAAATAAAGGTTTTTAGAAGAATATCTCTAAACTTTTGGTCCTTTCAATGCAAGTGAATGGTGGAAAGAAATATGAAAGTCCAAAAAGTAGCTAAAAGCAGCATAAAAGTAATCCATAAAGGCTTTTACATCTGAAAGTGAAAGTGGAGATTTATAGTAAAAAAGGACTTGTATATTGATCTGTTTCTTACCCACACCTATCATATAGCA
>JAVLUX010000029.1:33057500-33395000 GCA_032164185.1 Moxostoma hubbsi | reverse complement strand
CGGTTCTGACCCGGAAACGAATCGTAATGGCCCTGTTCAAGCTGGCAACCTGCACCAAGTTGTGGGGTTTCAGTCTTAGTTTAAGTACCATCCATCAATGTGTATATGCTGTGTGTACAGTTATTAAAGAAAAAAATATGCGGTGTAATATCAGGGTTACATTCCTGATATTCAATAGCCTATTTAGAACAGTCATCTAATCTAAAGCATCGCCATCACAACTGCATTATGTCCTGCATATTTGTCCCACAACTTTTAACGACCAACTGAATTTGATTGTTATCTAAAATACATTTTAGCGTCGTCATGCAGTTTACATTTTCTGAAGAAGCTCAGCAAATGCGATCTGAGATAGAGAGGTTTAGATTAAAAAAAAAAAGTATGTATGTATGTTCAAAAGCTCGTTTTCTGAAAGTGAAGTCAGCATTGGACAAATAGTTCTGGTAGTTTATAGTCTTGAAAAAGTGCAGAACATTCTGAGAATGTCATTTGGCTGACTTTTTTAGTCTACAGGGTAGGGCTAATTTAAGTTTATGTAAAGAAAATGTATGTATAGGTTTTAAAAAATATATATATTTTTTAATTTGGTAATTATTTTTTTATTATTTTATCCGTTTGGCAATTTAATTTAATACAGGGAATTTGCCAGCAATTAACATATTAACTATCATTTTCTGAAATTGGGCTACAGGTATGTGTTACCTGTAGCCCACTTCAGCACACTGAAGCTTTTCTCCTATTGTGTAGTAATAGTCTTTAATTTAAAACATCTTTGTGCACAGAAATTATGTGTTTTGTATTGTGGGCTAATTCCATGACTGCCGTTTACTATTTTGAATGGTGTGGAAAATAAACTTTAATAAATAAATGGATGTCTACCATGATTAAATTAATCGCAAACAGTGGTCATTCATTTGTTCTCCATACACTTGTCGATGTGCATGAAACGAGATGTTTTTGTTGGCGCTCCTGGAAGTGTCACGTTTGCAGATCAGATCTATATGCCATTAAGATCAATCCATAATCACTTCCAATAAATTGGCTTTCAAGGATGTATACCTTGTCATCATGATTAACACAGGCTAATGTTTGGGGCAAATTCTGTCATGTGACAGAATTTTCTCCAAAAATGTGTTTCCAAACCAGTTTTTCGTGACATCTGAAGTATCGAGTTTATGCGCTACTTAAATGGAAAAATATTATGTCAACCCTTGTGGAATTTTAGCGATAATTCACATTTCCATCAGCTTTATTTTGATGCTCAAACTATTTTCGTAAAAAAAATAAAAAAAAAAAATACTTGGATAGAAACGTAGTGGTTGATCTTTTGTCTATAAAGTGCTTTGAGCTGAGCAAATCATTAGTTTGTTCCTTGAAGGAGTAGTTCACCCAAAAATGAAAATTTGATGATAATTTACTCACCCTCAGGCCATCCAAGATGTATCTGAGTTTCCTTCTTCATCAAAACAGAATTTAATATTTTTAAGATTTCATTTCCTCCACCATTAAACAATGCAAGTGAATATTCGTTCCAAAATGCATATTTAGAGTGCATCAAAATAATCCACCCGACTCCAGTCGACAAATAAGGTTCTTCTAAACACAAACGATTGATTATGTTTAGAAACAAAACAATACTTATTTACTTCAGCAGAACTGAAGTGAAGATTTTGACAAGCACATTTCAACTCTGTTTGTCCATGCAATGGAAGTAAACAGGTGCCATCAGACTCCTGGCTATTTGATGGTCTAAAAGGCATAACGGCAACAGCAACGTTTTAAAGTTAAAAACGTTTTAATTAGCTATTTATTTCTTACACCAACCTATCGGTTTGCTTCAAAAGACATTCATGTAGATTATTTGTATGCTGCCTAAATATTTGCCCTCTGGACCCTCAAACAGCCAGCAGCCCGATGGCCAGGTTTATTTCCATTGTATGGACATGAAAATGTGCTTGTGGTAGAAATGTGCTTATAAAAATCATAATTTAGGATCTGCCGAAGAAGGAAAATCATACACATTTGGGATGGCTTAAATGTAAGTAAATCATGAGAGGATTTTCATTTTTCAAATTTTTTATTATTCAAGTGTTAATCATTGTCAATGAGTTGTGAATAGAAGGATGATGCCTACGCCTTTGGGCTTGGCTACTTTTTCGTAACATTTATTCTGTGGGTGTAATGCAGTGTTCCCAGACATCAAATCCACAGTTTAGTTTGTCAGTCTTGACAAATGACCACCGCAGAATGTTTGTGCCTTGTAGTACCGAAAACCAAGCTACTGTAGGCCCATATTTGGTAAGCATTTGTTTGTAGTGGTAAGGATACACATCTTGATGTGTTGTCTCTCAGTAAACAGGTGCCATTAGGTAATTATGACCAACCAATTACCTAAATATGTTGACTTGACTTGATGAAGCCATATCTGCCATTAATAAGACCTTCACTGCAATAGGGGGAGACACTGTTTGCAGCTCTATCTAGGTCTGTTTCCCATTAAACACACCTAGATTTCCAGGTATTGCAGTCTCTTCTGATCCTAAGGCCTGTTGTATCTTGATTGCCAGAATCCTTAAGTATTCTCAGAGCATTACCGGATGAAGTAGTCTTAGTTTTTCTTAGGCTATCACAGATTAAATTATTTCAGTAAAGTTAGGTTGGTTAGACAGATGACTCCCAAAAATTATTTAATGGAAACTTTATGGAATTATGGAATATTTAATGGAAACAATTTGCAAAATGTTTATAAGGTATAAGAATAATGTAAAAATCTGCCATGCTCTCAAACTTACTATACGTAAGAGGAATTTCTCAGATTCCTGGCTAATATCGCCTAAAACTCTAACCAAACTTTGTATAGCATTTTACTTGTTTCTGTTTAGTTTTATTCAAGTCAATTTTGTGCACCATCCCTCTGATCAGAATTTTATGTTTAAAAATTAACTTGTGGTAATGAAGAAACTTTGAGCCTGCTGTTTTGTCTCAAGAAGGCCACTCATTTTTTTCACAGATTTGTTCTTTTGAAAAACTTGCTGTTTTTCCTTGTGGCCAAAAGCCAATGCCTTTAAACTAGGTTGGAATTTATTTGTTTTATTATTATGTTTTTATATGGACTGATGATTCTGAGCCTGCCATGTTTATATTCTCAGCTGTCCTTATCCTAGACCTGCGGTTATCTGATCCCTTCTGAGCAATAAAGATGAAGGCAATACAAAAATGTTTTTGTAATGGATGGGATTTCTTCACTGGTTTTAGGTTGTGTTCTGACATGAATTCCCACTAATACTATTTGTAGGCTTGTTAAAATGTGGTTTATAGAAATACCAGGCAGCATGATGGAATGGGCATTGCAATATTTGGGTTTAAACTTCGTTCAACTTAGTCATTAGTTTCAGCTTAGTTGTATGAGCAAGCTTCTGATACAATAATCACCTTGATACATGTTTTGTATCTACACTCATCCTTCTTGCCAGATTCAACCACTTCTTACACGCTTTATCAAGTCAATCAATTTGGTGCTTTTCACTTGACTCCATTTGTGATCTTGTCATCATGTGATCGTTTGACTCTGCACTGATTCATCTTCTGTCAGCTGCCAGTTTCAAATGTGTTAACCTGAGGATCTTATTGGCCAAGTGGGTTTATCTGGCTCTTAAGTTCCAGGTGACCTAGTTGGAAAGCTGCTTTGTTGGGGGTTTAGTGAATGGTACAATGTGCAATAAAATGCTAAGGCAAGATCAAACATGACATACTATATCTGAAATACAGTATTGTCACAGACAGACATTTCTTATGTTTAATTTGTCAATCCTGTTTCTCACCATGCTTGAAATAAATTCAGTAGCCCTGAAGTGGTTTTCTTTTGTGACCTCTCAACCCTTAAATGTAGGGGAATTTCACTAAACACTATTACATAGATCCAACACTTATATTTATCAACAAACAGATTTACAAAATGCCCAGATAGTGTCACATTTTCTATATATTTTATAGACAATTGTTAAATAATAGTATAAAATATATATTGATGTTTTCTATTTAACAGAGCATATGCAACAAATCAGGAGTAATCTAAAACCGGATACATGACTTTCACACTGAAATTAAATGAGATGCAACTAACTGTAAAAAACACATTGAGCTACACATAAGCAACACATGTATTTTCTCAGGCAATTTTTTAGTCTAAATAGATGCACAAATTACATAATTTCAGTAGTACATCCAAATGACAATAGTCATACAATACTGTTCGTGTGTTACACTTGCTATAATTTACTTCAACGTTTCTTTATTAAATAAAAATGTAGTCTCACTGAAACAACAGTGCACATACTTGGGCTCTCAAATTACAATGTGAGATTCAAATTTTTGGCGAATTTGAGAAAAAAACGAATGCACATTAGAATGCTAAAACCGTACATTCAAATTTTATGTGTGCACCAAGGACTGACGATGACTTCAGATCGATCGCATTCTTGCTATAAAAAAGCTATATAAGACTAATACAGTTTAATAGAAAGCAAGTGTCTCAAGATGCTTTTTAAAATTCTTATAAGACACAGCATCTGAAAAAACTGTGCTCCTGCACAAGATGCTAAATAAATAAAACAAATTGAAACATAGACATTAGTCTAGCACGCATTTACATAGGAAAAAAAATGGATGGTTGCAAAAGTGTTCGGTGTGACAGCCCCTTACAATAGGTGGAGGTCTATGGCCTTTACATTTTGCTCTCTAAGTGTCTCTTAGATTAAGCAATTTGCTTTTAAATGCTTTGTCAGGAAAGGAGTTCATCCTTGTGTTTGGTTCCATTCTGTTGTGATCCTTCTTTTTGAACAGCCCCTGGCCAGGGCTCATAGTCTGAGCCACTTCACCACCGAGTTCAGCCGAATACCACAACTATCTAGAAAATTGCTACCCTACATTCAACTGCAATGAATAAAAATTTCTCCATTATTGTGGAGCCTGAGTCTGGGGTAGTATACTGTGGCATCGGTGCAAGTGTAACGGCACGCAAACTGTCTATTGAAGCTTTTTTTTAATTTTACTTTTGAATAGACATTTGAGAATATGGACAGACTAAAATGTTTTATTTATTTATTTTATGCACATTAGTTGAAAATGTAATGCTTTATTTTTTTTAAACAGCCAGGAATGTTCTTTGCAATAATATTACACAGTGCTGTATGGTTTATGCATTTGTTGCAACTTCTTGTGGACTAGGTGAACAACGTCAATTTAAAAATCAGCTGCCTTTAAAATTCAAATTTAATTTGAATTTTGAAAATATTTTAGGTAAAATTTCAAATTTAGTTTCTCTGTCCAATTGACAGCCATTCTAAATAGATGGGTTGCTGCATATGGAATGCTGATAATGATAATTTACTATATCAAAATCAATTTGATATAGTATTTATTTGTAATAAAAAATAATGTACAAATTTCTCTTGTAAAAAAACAAAGAAATAGATTTACTGTGAAAGTAAACTTGTATAGATATGTAATAGTCATAAGAATATAATTTATTGAAGTGCAAAAAAAAAATTATAAATAACATTACATACCTAGGGTCTCTAATGACCCCATACACTTTGTACTTAACTTCATAAATGTTTATAATGGTTTTTGGCATCTTTTTTTACACTATTTATGAGAGTGCGATTGAGGAACACTAAAGAGGTTTGGGCACGATGACAAAAAATAGATGAATTACATAGGGTGGTTTGAGGTCCCAGTTCCCTAAAGACCTGAGGTGTGCATTTAAAGGATAAACTTTAATAGGAAAATATCTATGGTAGAGATTAAGTGTAACAAGATTGTTTATAAGAGATAGTCATTCATCTGTTTAATGAAAGATTTTTATAACTTGTTGTTTTTTTCATTTATAATTGGAAGTCCCCATAAAATCAATTTTCATCCCCATGTTGAAGTTATTTTTATTTATGTTTTCATTACCATTAGCTTTTAGTCACAGTCATGACCCATGATTTTCTACTTTCTATTGCTAGTCAGATAAACCTTGTATTTGAGAGATGGAACATTCTCATTCTAGAAAGCATTTGATTAGATACAAATTTCATTACCACTGTGAGTGCAAGATAAGTCATTAGTTATTATTTTTTTTTTAATTAAAATTTTTCTAGAAGAGACAGTTTTATTTGAGTATGTCTGCTAAAAGTTAGTTATATTATATAGATGGACTCATTGGCACAAAATTACACGAAACAGTTTTGTAAATGATTAGCATTTCCTATTTTCATATTTCCTTGTTGTAAAGGAGTTCATTGTGGAGTGAAAGAAGGAAACGTGAGCTTTAATTCAAGTTGGTCTTTAATGATATGCCACTCAAAAATATATTTTCAGCTTCCCCACAAACAAATAACATATGCGGGTGAAGTCTGACTATCTCTCTCTCTCTCTCTCTCTCTCTCTCTCTCTCTCTCTCTCTCTCTCTCTATCTCTCCTCACATCTGGCACGGTTCCTCCTTATATCGCTCTCCCCAGTTCTTATTGCAATCAGAAACAGGTGTTAGACATTATAGCGCTCGGGTGTGTGCACCCTTACCACTTTCTCTCTCTCTGGAAGAACGCTTGACCATGCCCCTGCCGCCACATACCCCCACTGCCCAACTTAAGCTGGGGAGTCATCCGGTCTGCCCACCTCTCCCCCTCCCCCATTTCTGGAAAGTAAGTCTGTGACCCCATCTGCACTCCTGACCTGTGGACCACATCAAACCTAAACCACTAAAGAGCCAGATACCACCGGGTGATCTGTGCATTGGTAGCCTTCATGTGGTGGGGCCATTGGAGTGGGATGTGATCTGAACAGAGGTTGAAGGCACTTCCCATCAGGTAGTACCATAGAGTGAGGACGGCACACTTGATGGCAAGACACTATTTTTCAATGGTGCTCTGTCACCCTCAGAGAAAGCTTGCGACTTATGTACAGCACTGGCCATTCCTCCCCCTCCACCACCTGCAAGGTGAAAGTGGTCTGCCACAAAATGCAGTTTTCACCTGCTGTCTTGATGTGGTGCTGACCAGGGTGACATGATTAGCTTTAAGTTCTTCTCTGCCCTCTCCGGAACCACCGTTGCCAATGTCAAAGGGACCACCTCTTTCCATAATTTCAGGAGGTTGAGATGGTATATTTGACGTGTGTCACCTCTATCTGTTTGCCTTACCTCATAATCGAGATTTCCTGCACATCGTTTGACCTCAAAGGGCCCTTGCCACTTGGCAAGTAATTTAGAGCTCTACGTTGGGAGTAATACAAGCACTTTGTCTCCCAGTGCTAATTCCCATAGCCAAGTACACCGGTCATACAGTCGGCTTTGGCTTTCTTGAGCTTGGAGCAAATTCTCCTTTGTTAGGTGACCCAGGGTGTGGAGTTTTGTAGAGCGTGGGCTTTCTCCTTGTGCAGTAAGCTCAGAATCATGTTCCGGTCCTTTGCTTGAGCCTGGAGCACCTCCTGGAATCGACAATCCTGGTCCTTGCGCAGCTCAAGTAGGGCTTGATGTTGAGTGTGATGCATTCTGGCAATGGACTTGATTACTTCCGCCAATGGTGAAGACTCCATGCTGCCGTATATTTCCTCGAAGATCCTGGGTTTCAGCACCAGTGTAAAGGAATTCGTTGTGGTGTGAAAGGAGGAAACACATCAAAACTGAATAATTTTCTCAATTATACTTTCAAAGGTGGTGTCGCATAATGCAATTAATAACTTATGCAATTATCAGCCAATTGTGTGATAGCAGTGCAATGCTTAAAATCATGCAAATACGGGTCAGCAGCTTCAGTTAATTTTCAAACAAACCATTAGAATTGGGGGAAATAATGTGATCTGTGATTTCGACTGTGTAATGTTTGTTGGTGCCAGACTGGCTGGTTTGAGTATTTCTGTAACTGCTGATAGTTTAGGATTAGCGGCAGTTCTGCGGACAGATAATTCAGAGCATTATGTATGTGTAAAATTAACAGCCCTTATTTAAATATTAGGAAATATTGATGATGCATCTTGCATACATTGGCGTGTGGATTTATTTAATTATTTTTTTTTTTTTAACATGACTGCCTCTACAGAAAGACATACATTTGTCCAATACAGTAAAATGCTCTCTAGAATGCAAAGCACAACGTTCCTAGTTTGACATGGGAATAGCAAGTTAAGTTCAGGTGTCAGATTTGCTGCACAGTTGCTGCAGAACAATTAAAATATCTGTAAATGAAAACTATAAAAGTAGGTAGCTAAGTCAAGTCCTAATGCAAGACCTCACATTACTATTGAAACTCTCGAATGCAAATACTAGAGCATACAACACATTCAAACAGTACAGGTATGTGGTAGTACTAGAATGAAGTCAAATAGAAGTTGAGTCAACAATCTTTGCTGCATCTGTTACAGTGAGGCTAAACACAGTGAGAATGTAACTGTGAGAATTATATTCTTAAACAGCTGCAACCCTGTGGGTGATTCTTATCTGGATAGAGAATTACTACAGTTTTTCACTGTAAAAAAACAAAAGTATGTTTCTTATATTTTTGCCCTTCTCAGCATGTTGAAAAGGTTTGGTTATGCTTGCTTTCAATGATTTTCCATGTGATAAACTGAAATTATTTTAAAATACTGGTCACATCTTAATTTTCAAGAACACCACTCCTTAAAAAGATGTGCCCTTAAAGGGGCCATGACATAAGGAATAAATGTCCCTTGAGCTTTTGAAAAACAGTATAATAGGTTATTGTATTATAAAAAAACACACTATGTTTCAGAACTCAAAAAGTCCTTCCTATTACAAAAAGAGCATTTATTTAGACCAAGCTGCAAAATAGGCTTGTTTGAATTTTCTGTGCCTTGTGACATCACACAGATGAATACATCAGCACATGACTGCCTCTACACCAGCTCATCAACACCTACTTTTACATCATCGCACCCTTGGACCCTTCCACTGGCACTGAGGTGGCTTAAGAGAAGAGAAGAATACAGATGGGTTTAATATTTGTCCACACCAAAGGACACTTGCACAGGACATCTTTTGCCCATCTGAGCAATATTGAAATGTTTTTTTCTAGCCTGTATAAACATGCACTATTTGTTATGACTGCAAAACTAAGTAACCAGTTTAATTTATGAATGTTTAATCTGTTGACTGTTTGATATTGATGGTGTATGGTGCAGCTGGGCTTCGGGAAACAGTTTGTTACATTTGGAATTTTGGATGCAATGTGTTTCGCTGCCTTGCTATTGTTATTTTGTGTTAGATGTGATGTTTGACTTTTGATATGTAAACCCTGAAATATAGGTTTTGTTGTTTTTGAGCTGGTTCATGCTGTCTTCCGACTGTGTTTCATATGGCTTTATTCAAGAGGCTGCACAATGTTCATTATGTGTGTAATCATAACAGTGGGTGTTTACCTAGAGTTTTAAAGAACATGTTAAGGCCGCAGGGTGGAAAATTCTCATAATACAAAACTGTTTTTGGTAAAAAAAATGTTTACTAACATTTATAAGGGGAAATTATAAAACAATAATAAAATAAAGAAAATGTCATGACCTTATTTGAACACCCTTTGCTGTGGGAAATCCACAGAGCAAAATTCTACTGACTAGGCATTTTTAGTTGTTTTAGTTTGATTATAAAACTATTACAACAGAAGTTAAAACAGATACAAAAAAATCCAGGGTCATGCAAAATCGTGGAAATGTCTTTTTTTTTTTTTTTTTTTTTTTTTTTTTTTTTTTTTTTTTTTTCACCAGATGGAAAACCCAAGACATTAATAAAATCATAAAGACCCATGAAATTGTTTGTCATGTGCAGTTTTCTCTCCTGTGTTGACATGTATTTTTTTATTTAAACAGGTTCGGGCAGAACGTATCAAAGGGCTTGTCCCTTTTTAGGCAATTTGTTTGCTTGCTAATCGGTGCAGGTGGTTAAAAGGGGAGGGACATTCTCATTCTCGAGAGCATTAAAATAGTCAAAATCTGTGTAGTACACCATGAGTCAACAATATTTTTGGCCCGTTTTCCCACAAGAGAAAGACTAAGACAAAAATATTGTCAACTCATGGTGTACTACACATGTATTACTATCTTTTTTTTTAGCAGTACGCTAGCATATACTGTATATTGATTAAGTCACAAAACTCAATTTGACATTTTGATGTCATGAGTTCTTTTAATAAGTAATGAAAAAGCCATGGAAATGAGTTTTTTTTTTTTTTTTTTAACCTGTTATGAAATTTTGCTTGGCTCTGAAATTTTCTATCTGCTAGAAATGTCAGTTTATGAGTGCAATCTGTATGATTAAAAAAACAAAACAAAAAACGGGAACCATGGATACAGCT
Organism: Moxostoma hubbsi; assembly: GCA_032164185.1. Classification (NCBI taxonomy): domain Eukaryota; kingdom Metazoa; phylum Chordata; class Actinopteri; order Cypriniformes; family Catostomidae; genus Moxostoma; species Moxostoma hubbsi. The sequence continues at coordinate 33,384,650 of JAVLUX010000029.1, read as the reverse complement.
TTATCAAGCACAATGCATAGTATTTTATATTGCAGAGATCAATTCCTCAGTGCTTTTCAAAGTGGCACTGTCAATATGTAACCAAGTAAACTAGCCTGTATGACGTTATTTTGAGCCTGAACTCATGCTTATGTGACTGTGGCAATTTTTTCATAATGATATTACATGGTTCCTTAAACACATCCGAGTTACATTTTCTCCCAAACAGGGAGACCTTTTTAAGGTTAATGCTCTGTTGATTTCAAATCAATAAAACATACTTCCCTATTCTAAACCTTCAACCTCAGCCTATCTGATAAACCTAAAAAGCAAATGTGAAATGAAAAAATGGAATTGCTGAAGCAACCCATCTTTTTGTGGTGCTTCTATTACACTTTCGGCTCATGTGTTGACTTGCATGCTCTTCAGGGCTTGTACCCCGATCCTTTCCATCGCAAGTGCAAAGCTCTATCAGTTGAGCAATACTGCACAACTGTTTTGATTGTGCTTGAACAAGCTTGTAAATTTAGTTTATGTAATGCAAACGTTAAAATGCATGTCCTTACAACCCAACGCTGTATATTTGAAGTGTTTAGAAATAATAAGACCGCACTGTGTGAGGAACAGGGCAAAAATACATTTTTATGAACTAATAATCTGCCGTTTGAAAGAGAACAAAAGTAATTTTTGTTTTAGCAGCTCTAGTGTAGTTTTTTTTCTTTTTTTTTCTTGCTGGAATCTGCTATATGTATAACAAGCCACGTTAAAATAATTAAGCAAAAAATGTGTAGTAACGTGTGTCTATGAGACCAGGTATATTATTTTGCTTTTATATACAATGGTTCCTTTTGTTTGTTCCATGTTAAAGCTTGATGAACACGTAATGTTTAATTCTGGTATTATCTCTCCATTCTCTAAGCAATCCTCACTTTAAAGAATAAATGCACACCATCATTATGCAGATTACACCTGTGAAGGAGCATCTAATTAAATTTGTCTACCCTAGCTGATAAAAGTGAGAAGGATTCACTTCTGTTTCGCTTATGGCACTGCATAAGAGTGATACATCTTCTGTATGGCATTTTCCAGAGGGTTATGGGTAGAATCAAGCCATGTAATGGTGTTATTAGGCTGTGATTAGGGGGACCGATAACAGATACCCACAGTGGCAAGTGACAACCCCCCCCCCCCCCCCCAACCCATTCCTAGATGATTCTCTTAATCTTATGCCATAATAGCTATTAAAAATCCCAATTTAGGCAGCTTGACTGCCAGTTAAGCTTGGTAAGAATGGCTTTAATTGTGATGAGTTATCGTAAACTCGGTCGTAATCAAGCCTGGATCTTAAGGGGGGTAGCACATCTGACAAATTGATTTAATACCAATGTGTTTCTCTGTCCCTAATGATGTTCTGATTCGTCTTCTCCCAGGGTGCAGACACTCCAATTTCTAACCACTTTTTAATGACACCCCTTTCCTCACTGTTTGTGCATTTGCTTTCAGTTAAAAAGTGCAATGCACTTGGATAATTTTTGCAGTCCCTGTTTAACTTCACTGTTGTACCTCTGTGGTAGTGAATGGTTGATTTATGGACAATTAGAGATTTTTTTATTTTTTTTGTGGAGTCAACAAACTGTGGAAATTAGAGAGGAGGCTGGCCTTAAATGCCTGGCTGTAGTAGATGTCAGCTGTTGGTATTTGGTAGTCTTTCATCCTCTTAGAATTCTGCATATGCAGCAATTTCAAATATGTCATAACAGTACATAAACCATACCTTGCAAAATCAAGGCATGAATTAAATCAGTTTCCAAATGCAGACCTATTAAATTAAGCAATTTAATCAGTTGCTTGCAATTGGGCAAACACATTAAAAACTGTCTACAGTCTTGCCCCTCTGTCTTAGGTTAAAGTCAATATGAAATAAAATGTATTTAATACTCACTTGGGTGCCAGTGTTTCAAGAGGTCTGGCTACATTCTGGTATGGAACGCCCACTTTTTACAATTCAATCAATTTCGGATGGATAAAACAAAGTACTGCCCTACTTTTTTTTTTTTTTTTTTTCATTGAATATCCTGTATTGCACCAACAATACGGCACATGATGGTAGTAAAATGGTGGGGCTGCATATGCGGTTTCTTTTTTAATTTAAGAGTGCTGTGGTAAACCCTGAATTGTGTTCTCAATCCTATTTGGTATTGAAACTTCAGTATTATTAGAAGCCCACATACTCCTATGTAGCGACAAAATACTACCTCCCATTTTGAAGGCAGGTAAGTGTTTCTTTCTATATGGGTTTGCAAGATATTCATCTAGCCAATTCAAACTATTTTTTTTGTATTTTTTTTTTATTGCCACATTTAAGATAAGCATGCAAACAGTCTGACACTCTGCACCATTGTTGGCTGACATGGTCATGTAGCTTTCTGGGCTTTTGTGTGTGTAAGGTAACAGAAACGGGCCTAACTAGTAATGATGCAGCATTCCTAAAACCAGTCTTTGCTTGTGATGCAGAGAGCAGCAGTGCATGCCTGCATTTACATATACGTTATTTATTTGAATTCCAAATGGCCTGCTTTTGAGAGCAATATTTGTAAGATTTTATTTTTACAAATGTGAAAACACACCTCAAACTTTTTGTTTTGATTGGATAAGGACATTTGAGACTTCATGTTCTGTTTGTGAAGGGGGGGGGGCACATACCAAGTTTAATTAAAAAAAAAAAAAAAAAAAGGGATACTGAGGGATATAAAATGGGTGTTACAGAAATACAGTGTCTAGTTTGCATTTAAATCTCTTGTAGGTGATGTGTTATTTTTGATGTTTAAATACTTTATCCCAACTTAATTTGCAGTAAACTACAAGCAAGTTAGTTGTTGGATGATTTAACCAAACATATTTAAAGAGGAAACTAAAGTGAATTATTTTATATAAAAATATACATGTATGAAACAAATCATTACTACTTGTGCAAATAGGGCGAACTTTGGATGCACTAAATGAAGAGCTATTGAGGAACAGACTAACAAAAGAGTTTTTTGTTCTTTTTCTGTTTTTAGGGAGGGAATGGGCCTGAGCAGGTTAACTTAATGACAAATGAACAGAAGACCATGAACAAAACGGCGTCAAAGCGGAAGATCAGCATCGTTGTGGGGGTCAGCGTTGCCCTGCTCGTAGTGGCCGCAGTGGTTGGATTTCTCTTGTGGCTGTTTCTTGGTACAAAGCTTCAGCAATCACCTTAAGCAAACTTGCTCTTCGCATTCAGTGGTGTTCAAATCTGAGACCAATAGTAAAAATACTTCTGCTTGGCATTATTCTAATGTTATGTATTTTTCACCCCATTACATATTAGGTTATTGGCTTTACAATCTGAGTGAAAATGTACATGAATTTTCATGAAATTTCAATATTTCTCAGTATTTGGTATGCATGCTCTTCTTTTGCTTGAATGACAGCATGCAAATCATGAACATTTACACAAATTTGCTTATTTGATTAGTGACCTAGAAATAGTGCAGAATCTTGAATAGGCTATTTCCTCTTTATTTTACGTTATAACTTCTTTGTTGTAAATTTTTCAAAATCTTCAAACTTATTTTGAGGTTTAAATGTGATTTCACATCACAGATTTTCAATGTGGTCCTAGACTTTTATTCAATCAACATTCTTCTCCGTGAATGTCTGTATAAATACACACATACAGGCCACTTTGATGTTGCTTCTATTGATAGTTGAAATATATATGTAATTGTAAACATAACATAAATATATAATAGTAATATAACCGCAACATAATGACATAAGAGGGGCCTTTGCATCCAGAGCTTGTGATCATGACCGCTTGTTTGTAAAAATTGTTTCTCTCTTCCAGAAAGGTCCAAAAAGTTGGAAAATGAGTCCAGGTTCCTGCAGATTAGCCCATCCTCACTGGTTTACAGTGGACACATTAAGCTTCTTAAACCTGAGTATAGCCCAGCATATGAGAACCCCGAAAGCCCGGAATTCCAACAAGTGGCAAAGGATTTGGAAGGAATTGTAAGTGTCTATTTTCTATGAACTTTTCCCTGCCTACTATGTCATGAACATTCTGATAACCTTGAGTTCATTGATTCTCAATCAAATTGCATGAGTCATTCCATTTCTATTTTTTTTTTTTTTTTTTTTTTTAATAACTAGAAAGACAGCAGTTGTTCTCAGCTGATGGTTACGACCCAAAAAATAGGTTGCAGGTCTGTTCTGTTGTAGTCATCATAAAAGAAAATACAAATAATGCTAAATACAAATAGAAAATGCAACTAACAAAATAGTCCTGCATAGGGTTATCAACTATTAAAAGGGAGGCAAATACGCTTGCCAAATCTGTTGTAGGCCATGTGTGTTTTATTTTGTCATAAATGTTATGCAAATCAATTTGAATATTGTTGTCTCACCGCAGTCCGTTGTAATGTATAATTAATAAAATATTGCAATTTTATTGTTTGATTTTCAAGCCTTTTTTTTTTATTTATTTATTTTTTATATATACTTTTTGTCTGATATAAAATAGTTGTACTGTGTTGGATAGGCACTTAAAATCCAATGTGAAGTCTTGGTCGTTAAGTAAAACCAGTTGAGCAATACTATGATAAAGTACTCAAATAATTTTTCTAGCAGTTACTAGGTCCTCCAATGCGCTCTAGGTCCTCGTGGTGGCGTAGTGACTCGCCTCGATCTGGGTGGCGGAGGATGAATCTCAGTTGCCTCCGCATCTGAGACAGTCACTTCGCACATCTTATCACATGGCTTTTTGAGCTTGTTACCGCAGAGACATGGCACGTGTGGAGGCTTCACGCTATTCTCTGCAGCATCCATGCACAACTCATCACGCGCCTTACCGAAAGCGAGAACCACATTATAGCGATCACGAGGAGGTTACCCCATGTGACTCTACCCTCCGTAGCAACTAGGCCAATTTGGTTGCTTGGGAGACCTGGCTTGAGTCACTCCGCATGCCCTGGATTCGAACTCGTGACGTAGTCAGCATCTTTACTCGATGAGCTATGCAGGCCCCCACATTAAATCTTTTACGTTTTTAAAGGTCTTTTAAATGTTCCACAAAGCTGCATTTGAAGTGGCTTAGATACCACAAGAAAATTATGTGTTTTCACACAATCATGGGACACAGTATATCACAAGTTTCATTGTTGATCCATGTGCCCTTTAGAAAACAAGACATGCACTGATTGTCATGACAACATCAAAGTTTAAGACACTGACAGCATTTCGTATACACACTCTGATACATGTAGAAAAAATGCTTTTAGACTCAAGGTTTTGAGTGGCAGACGATTATTTCTTGATGTCAGCTGTCATATTATATGAATTTTCAGAGAATCATGACAAAGTTACTGGCTATTCTTAGACAAGGCAACCAGTTTTTGTCTCTCTGTGATACATATGGTTATTATTTACTGTAGAATATCTGATAATAGACAGGACTGTATACTGTGTGCTGTTTCTTGCTGGCCAATTACTGTTTGATGTAGTTTGCAGCTGTCTGTTGCTGTCAGGCTTGTCTCAGAGGGGTTGTTTTATCAAATATGTGTATTTGTTCCCAATCATGCTTAAAAGCACAAGTCGTCACTCCATAAACTGTGCCTGCCTAAAACAAAATGAAATTTCTATTGCACTGCGGAGCCATTATATAAAGCATCATAAGGTGGTTTGCTACAATATGAAGAGGTTTAGTCACATGTCAGGCTTATTTATGTCTCATGAAGAAACATCCTGCTCATATTTTACCCCCAAAATCTAAAAGAAGCCAATAAATAAATACATTAAATTAAACATAAATATAAACAAATGAAGCAATACTTAAAAATGTAAATTTACTCACCCTCATGCTATCCCAGATGTGTATGACTTTCTATATTCTACAGAATGCAAATAAATTTTTTTAGAAGAATAGCTCCGCTCTGTCTGTCCTTTCAATGCAAGTGAATGGTAACCAAAACTTTGAAGTTCCAAAAGCATGCAGACACAGCATAAAAGTAATCCATAAGACTACATTGGTTTAATCTATGTCTTCTGAAGCGATCTAATCAGTTTTGGGTGAAGACGGGCCAAAATATCATCATCTCCTTTTTCACTGTACTACTTGCCATTGCAGTCTCAAGGCCCGATTATGGTTTCAAGCACAATTACATTTTTTTTTTTTTTTTTTAAACACATGTGCAGAGCGCTAGATGGTGCTAGGAATTGTAGTTCAGCTTTAAATCATGATTGTGCCAAAGAGACTGCTTATGTCAAGATTTATTGATTAAAAAAATAGATCTATTTTGGTCTTTTCCCATCCAAAATTGAGTTGATCTCTTCAGAAGACGTGTATTAAACCATTGGAGTCATATTGAATACTTTATTGCTTCCTTTATGTGCATTTTGGAGCCTCAACGTTTTGGTTACCATTCTCTTACATTTGTATAGACCTACAGAGCTGACCTTTTCTTCTTAAAATCTTCATTTGTGTTCAGCAGAAAAAAAAAAGTCATACACATCTTGGATTGCATGAGGGTGAGTAAATGATTGTTTAAATTTTTGGTTGAACTATTCCTTTAATTTAAATGCATAATCTGCACAACACATACCATGATGTATACTTTTAGCATTTTAAAGTGTACTTTACAATTTCAATGATGTTGTTATTATTATAATTTTTGATTACAGTAAAAAGAATACAATTACAGTCAACTACTGAGAATTGGGAATGCGTGTTGACCTTTTTCACCCAGAGTTGAAGGCTACTTCCGTTCCTCACATTGAGCGTTTGTTGGGAATAGACACTTCATGTATAGCCTTTATCAATAGTAGCAACCACATGATGGAATTTGCTGTTGCTTTTTATTCAAATTATTTCCCATGGATGCTGAAACAGATTTGTATCTTATACGACTGTATGAAAGCACTCATTTGTAGTTTCAAGGGGAAGAGTGCACACTGTAAGCAGCAGTTCAGAGTCTGACAATGTTTTTTATTAACTAACGAAACATGACAGGGACAATTTACACTACAAAATGTACATTTATTTATAAAGAAATACATTTGTACACTCCTAATGAATGAACAGAATAAACAATACTAGCCTAATGTTCATGTTGCTCTCATGACATTACTACTTTATTTCATTTAATCTCCATGTATGTAAGACCAACTTTAAATTAATCAAATAAAGGAACCTTTCCACCTCAGAGTTTGATTTATACGAGAATCACTGTTTTAAATATCTTAAATGTAGTCACACCTTCCAATTTGAGTTGAATAATTGGATAAGTGTTTACCGGTGACATATGTGTGTGCTTTCATACAGTCGATTAACATAAAACTATTTTCTTAGATACTTTCATCCCTAGGAAATCACTGGAGCCTGAGGTAGGGTTATTTAGATTAAGCATGTCTAAGAAATCGTTTATTAAAAACAATAATTCCATTCTGTAGTTGCTGATATTAATAAAGGCTATACCGGGAGTTTCTATACACTACAAACGCTCAATTGTGCGGACCGGAACTAGTCTGCATGAAAAAGGTATATGGTATTTACAATAATGTCACAATGCAAAACATCTTAAAGGTCCTAAAATAGGCTCTCAGAACAGCATGATCTGTATTTAAAAAAAAAAAAAATCTAATTCTGTTGCAAACTGAGATCAATCAATATTATTCTGCTGTTTGTTTTTCAGATGAACGAATCATTCACCAGAGATCCTTTCCTTTCCAAATACTATATCAAGTCTGTCATCGTCGCATTCAGGTATGGCTGAGCTAAATCTAGACATGTCTACATTTATATACATCGAAAATGCAATAGAATAAAAACCCATGTCTTGATTGTAATGCTTAGTGGTTTTGGTGAATAATTACTAGTCTCCCTAAACTAGTAAAAAAATGCAATTTCCCTAATAGAATCCAAATGGATCCATTTAAAACAAAATAAGATTGAACAAACCTTTAACCCAAGTGTTTAAAATGTGGGGCTCGTTGAGGAGACTTTTATTTTTAACCACTTTTTTGATGCTAAAACAAGTGATAAAACTACTATTCACTTAATTTGACCTAAGGCATACAGTATCTGTTGACCAGAATTTAATAGAGACTTGAGGGGTGGGATCTTTTGACTGTTTTGCCAGTAAATGAGCTCCTTGCAACCCCTCAGAAAACCCTAGCACTGAAAATCACTCATGTATTTTGTGCACCATCATGGCAGTGAGGGAGTGTTGGCGTATCATTGGACCCAGTTTGATATTCCTGTGGCGGACCAGGAGCTTCTCCCTGAGATGACAGAGGAGCGTGTGGTTGAGGCTCTAAGGAGGAACATCCGCCAGGAGGGTAGATTCATGGGGAATGTTGCAGTCACTGCCACTGACATCACAGCATCATGTAAGATATTTGTTAATAATAAAGAAAGGGAAGAGGAAAGATATCTCGCATTCTACAGTTTATTTTTAATTGTTTGGTTCCCAAGAATTACTGTAATATGATATTGAAAACCTACCATATAATAATACAATAAATTCCAGGACCATTCCTTTAATTCTGCCCTGATTATATTTGTTTTTCTAGGTTTATGGTAGTTGTTTTAGATTGTCCTAAAGGGGTCATATTATGAGGAATTTCATTATCTTAAATAAATGAGATCAAATGACTTTTCGACAAATACTTTTTTTGTTGACAATTTTTTGTTGTCGATAACGTTGACTAATCGTTTCAGCCCTAGTGCAAACTATATTGTACACAACAGCGAACCTACAGCCTGCACTCACTGCATGATTAGGAATATTACGGTCCTAATAAAGTGCCCGATGTTGTCTTCTGCTGTTGTAGCCCATCTGGCAAGATTTCAAAGGTTTGACATGTTGTGCATTCTGAGATGCTATTCTGCTAAATAAAATTGTACAGAGTGGTTAGCCTTTCTGTCAGCTCGAACCAGTCTCGCCATTCTCATCAACAAAGCATTTTCGTCTGCAGAACTGCCACTCACTGGATGGTTTTTGTTTTTGGCACCATTCTGAATAAATTCTAGAGACTGTTGGGTGGGAAAATTCCAGGAGATCAGCAGTTACAGAAATACTCAGGTGGCGCCAGATGGGCTGGTATGTTTCTATCATGCCACGGTTCAAATCGCTGAGATCTGTTTTTCCCATTCTGATGGTTGATGTGAATATTAACTGAAGCTCCTGAACCATATCGGCATTATTTTATGCCTTGCCCTGCTGCAATATGATTGGCTGATTAGATAATAGCATGAATAGGTAGGTGTACAGATGTTCCTAATAAAGTGCTCAGTGAGTGTACAGTGCATTCAGAAAGTATTCAGTATTTATTTATTTATTTATTCCACATTTTGCTATGTTGCAGTCTTATGTTAAAATTCTTAAAATTATTTTTTTTCACATCAATATACACTTGTACACCATAATGACAAAGCAAAAACCAGCTGTTTGATATCTTTGTGAATTTATTCATTAGAAAAATCTGAAATATCACATTGACATAAGTATTCAGACCCTTAACTCAGTACTTAGTTGAAGCACCTTTGGCAGCGATTACAGCCTCAGGTCTTTTTGGTACAATGCGACAAGCTTTGCACACCTGGATTTGGGGATTTTCTGCCATTCTTCTCTGCAGATCCTTTCAAGCTCTGTCAGGTTGGATGATACTGTCAGTGGACAGCCATTTTCTGGTCTCCCCAGAGATGTTCGATTGGGTTTAAGTCTGGGCTCTGGCTGGACCACTCAAGGACATAAACAGAGTTGTACCTTAGTCACTCTTGTGTTGTCATGGCTGCATATTTAGGGTCATTTTCTTGTTGTGAAGGTGAACATTCGGCCCAGACTGATGTTCTGAGTGCTCTGGACCAGGTTTTCATTAGGGATATATCTGTATTCATTGATGTATATGTAATCATTCAACCCTGATCAGTCCTCAATCCCTGCTGCTGAATCACTGAATGATGCTACAACTATGCTTCACCGTTGGGATGGTATTGCGCAGGTGATGAGTGGTGTCTGGTTTCCTTCAGACATGACGCTTGGATTTGAGGGCAAACAATCTTCATTTTATCAGACCAGAGAATCTTGTTTCTCACAGTCTATGAGTCATTTAGGTGCTTTTTTTATGCATCTTGCACTGAGGAGAGTCTTCCGTCTGGCCACTCTGCCATAAAGCCCAGATCAGTGGAGTGTTGCAGTGATGGTTGTCCTTCTGCAAGTTTCTCCCATGTCCACACATGATCTCTGGTGCTCAACCAGAGTGACCATCGGGTTCTTGGTCACCTATCTTACAAAGGCCCTTCTACCCCGATTTGCTCAATTCAGTCAGGCGGCCAGCTCTCAGAAGAGTCCTGGTTGTTCCAAACTTCCATTCAAGAATTATGAAGGCTACTATACTCTTGGGAACCTTCAATGGAGCTGTAATATTTTTGTAGCCTTCCCCAGATCTGTGCCTATACACAATCATGTCTCTGAGGTCTGTAGGCAGTTCCTTTGACCTCATAGTTGGCTGTTTGCTCATATATGCATTTTCAGCTGTGAGACCTTATATAGACAGGTGCGTGCCTTTCCAAATCATGTCCAAAAAGTTGAATTTGCCACTGGCGGACTCCAGTCAAAGTGTAGAAACATCTCAAAGATGATCCAGAGAAATGGGATACTTATGTCAGTGTGATATTTTAGTTTTTCCTTTTTAATACATTTTTAAAGTTATAAAAAATCAGTTTTTTGCTTTGTAATTATGGGGTACGGAGTATAGATTACTGTGAAAAAAGGGATTTTGCAGAAAGTGGCATTCTGAAACATGTAAATGAAAATGCTGTTTTTCTTACCCCATTTAAGGGACCTAGTGCATTACACCCCCAGGTTTCTCCCAGAGAATGCGGTTTACGTGGCCTTGTAAATACATTTGTTGCATTCTTACAGGTTTCTGAAGAGCCTGCATGTGTGTGGAACCGACTTGATAAATAATGTCTTGGATGGAGCATACATCATATCAACAAGTCAACTCAGCAAAAATAATTCAACAGTTCTGGGAGTACAGTGCAAAAAGCACATGCACTGTAAACTACTTTAAATATTGACTACTATCCCTTACGTCTGCATATATGCGCTTCCGTACATTGGGGAAGTTTTAAGAAAGAAGTAAACCCCACTACTGAATTGAAATTCCGCTGTAGATCATGATGAAAAGTTAAGGAAAAACACCGCAAAACTCTGGAATGCAACGGAGAATAAATTAGTGAAATCTTTTTCAGATCCCATACTTATTATTTACACAAGCATTGCAGGGAAATTACATTACTGACCAAGCTGCATGTACATGAGAGTAAAAAGAAAGCCGCAAACACGGTGCATATAAACGGGAATGCCGCTTTCCAGCCTTCCTTACAAGGCTTCCTTGTAATTAACAGCTTTCTGGTGTCCATGTAAATAAGCTCACTGAAGTCTTACGAGCACAGCAGCAAAAATGTGACAGTTTAATAGAATAAAAAAAGATGAATTTAAGATTCAATTAGTCAAAAATCCTTGACTAAATTTATAAGAATTATTTTTTTTTGGCTGGTTAGGCCAGTCATGCACTGCTTATTCCTGTCCAGCTCAATGCAACAAAGTAATTCTTTCTTTCTGAAAAGAATCTGTGACTTTTCTATTCTCTGGTCTCCATTTGCATTGTATTCATGAAAGCTGCAGGCCTGAGTGACACCTCAGTGCCCTGCTTAAAATGATACCTTTGTTAGAGACTTGTGTTGCTGTGGTACAATGAGAAAGTGATATTTGTGAACGTTGGAGTCAAGGTGAAGAGTAGAGGAGGTGGTGGTGGTGCAGAATGTCTGACAGGCTTGTGGAAAATGGAAGGAAAGAGTGCTGAGAAAGTACAGCATGCATAATTCTCTCTCTCTCTCTCTCTCTCTCTCTCTCTCTCTCTCTCTCTCTCTCTGTCTCTCTCTCTCTCTCTCTCTCTCTCTGTCTCTGTCTCTGTCTCTCTGTGTGCAGCCTCAGACCCTCGGATGGCCAGGCACCCCAGATCAAGTGAGTGTGTCCCATTTCAGTCACCGTTGCACTGTAATTTTCCACCTGGGTTGCCATGCTCTCTCCTGTCAATCACTGAAAAATGCCTGCCTGCCTCCATCTCACACTCGCTCTAATTCTATCTCCTTCCTACCACTTCCCTTTCTGTGCAAAACAGCACAGGGAACTCAAAAAGCTTTTTTCAACCTCTAAAAATGTGTAGCTTCTCAACAGTAAGTCATTTTTATTTGTATAGCACTTTTTACAACACACATCGTTTCAAAGCAGCAAAATCATGCATTAACAGGAAAAAAAAATTAACTAATATCTATAAAGTCTTAGTAATCATTGTGTATTTTAATTAAATATGATTGTAAATTGTGTATACAAATGTAATTATTAAATAATTGTATTGAGAACTCCTGTGAGCATCACCTCTGTTTACACTTGTTAATTTATAGTTCATGTTAGTTCATAATGCATTATCTAATGTTAACATATACCACATTAAATGGTTAACTATGGAATGACTTATGTGCCATTGGAATTTTACATCTTTACTTGAACTTGAAATTTGCAGTTTTTAACTTGTGCCATTGAGACTTGAACTTGAATTTTAGGACTTGAATTTGATAATGTTTACTTGAACTTGAATTACATCAATTCAAATGAACGTGGCACAAATTCAGATTGTGAAATAGTGCCAATGTGGGATCATGGCTGAACGAGAGCCACAACCTCTCTCTAGTGTAAGTTATTGTTCTTCCTTGATGCAAAATCCAGAAGTGTGATTTGTAAACAGGCTGTTTGGTGCATAAAATAAATGTTTGCCATGGGTTCCAAAAGGCAGTTAGCTTTTGTTTGCTTTGTTTCGTGAGTCATCGACCTTCTGTGTAATACCATGTTTCTAGATAGTCAACTCTTTTATTTCATTTTTCGAGTTTAGATGGTAAGTTGGAAGTGCCTCAAGTGTAGGTGTCCTAATTGTAGCAACTGCAAAGTTAACTTGACATTTGTCAGATCTGGAACGGTAGACTACGTGTTTTCTCACCAAACCATTTGGTGCACGATTTTGTGGCATAAAGTATACTAAATCTGTGTACTATACTAGTAAAAGTGAGTTACAGTAGGTATCTAGAATGTTTGTTTGCACATATCTACTATTTCCACATATCTAGACCTTAATTACTACTACTTGGCAATATTGTGTTAACCAGTAGCTGGTTGGCTCTCAAAACAGCAGCAAAGATTAATGTATCACCTGGGTGTTATGAAGAGCACTAAAAAAACAGCAGCAGCAAAGATTAGCTTTCTGCCTTGTAGTTACAACACTGGTAGCAAATGTAGAGTCATTTTCCTGTTGTGAAGGTGAACCTCTGGCCCAGTCTGAGGTCCTGAGTGCTCTGGACCAGGTTTTTATTAGGGGTATATCTGTATTTTGCTGCGTTCTGATAAAGTAGGCACGTCAGAAATCAGATGACTGATAAACATTTATTTCATCCATCAAACAGCCTGTTTACCAATCACACTAAATACTTCTGGAGTTTGCATCAGGGCAGAACAATAACTTGCGCTAGAGTGAGGTGGTGGCTCTTGTTCAGACATGATCCCACGTTAGCACTATTTCACAGTGGATCCTTCCTTTTCTAACTGTGAGCTACTGTACGTTGTGATTGGTCAATGGGTTGGATTACATACAGGCTCTATTTTTTTTTTCCTGAGTACCACGGATATCATCTTCAAATTTACCCAAATCTGAATATAAAACCTCAATCAGTCTATTAAAAAAATGTATCTGATTGTTATGATCTGAATGTTTCAATGTAATTCAGGTTCAAGTAAACATGTTTAAATTCAAGTCAGTATTGTTTATTTCCATATTATGGAACTTATGTCATCTGCCTATGATTGGCCTACAGTTCACACAGTCCATTTTGCTGTTGAATTTGTCAATCAGTCCGAGATATTTTTATTATGAGGTTTTTTTTTAATGACGTGTCAATGCACACATGCATCAGATTCTTTTGGAGCGTCTCATTTGCGTCGCATCATAAACATACTGTTTTTAGATCGCTGTGTCAAATTGAACTTAGGCTGTGTCTCGTTTTGAAGGCTGCGTTTTAGTTAGGATGCGTTCTTTGAAGGCTGCAGTATACCGAGTGTCCTCTAAACAAGCCTTATTAAAACGAGTTGACCTTCGTAGGACAAATGAAAAGGGAACGTAACATGGTTGCTATGACAGCACGCCAAGTGCTTTGAGTGGGAAGGGAACAAAGTCCCTCTGGAAGAGAATGTATGAGGTAAATTTTTGGAAAGTTATAATGATGTAAAGAGAAAAGAAAATTGATTTTACAGGTGTACTTTTAGTCTAATACATTTATTTTAATTAAATATGAATATAATTATGTGTATTACATACTCTGCACCCATCTACTGAGGTACTTCAACTTGGGAATTAACATTCCTTGCATTTGAACGTCATATTTACGGGCAAATTGGCATAATTTTTTTTTTAGATATTTCAGTTGAAGTAAAGAATTGTGGGTTGTGAGTGCCCACGAAGAGTGCCACCTCATGCATCCTCCGAATTCCTGTGAAAGAAGGTCTCATTCGAAGGCTGCATTCGAAGTGTCCTACTCGCTTTTCTGAAACGAGACAGCCTCGATGACGTATGCGGCCTCTTCGGAGGACGCAGCCTTCCAAACGAGACACTGCCATAGTTTGAAACTTGGAAAAACACGTCTTGAGATCCCTGCATTCGTGTTTGCACTCCATCATGCTGTTTTTGAACGCAAGAACGTGTTCTCATCTTGTATTGACTGCTGTCGTTGAGTGTGGTTTGTTCTCCATATTAGCGCATTGCCTAAACAGCTGAAGTTTTGCTTACTGCACCGTGGAGCAAACAGGTGGTATTTAATTCCATATTTAACATGTTCTAGTTTATTTTGAAAGTAACAAAATTATGAAGTGCTGTGAATGTACTGTTCATTGTTAGGTCACGTTAACTAATGTTAATGTTTATTTGTTAAGTGTTAGCAATAAAATTTTGTCCAGTAGGGCGCAATACCTGAAGGAATGTTGTTGAATGCACTGTGGTGAGCTTTAAAATTAAGGTTCTTCTCAACATAATGGTTCATCACAGAAGGATGAAATCTTTCTCCCAGACACCAAATGAGATTTCTAATTTACCTTCTATTTTGTTTTCAGAACGGTGCCTTTACAGTCTAGCAGCTGAACCCACTGTCAAAGAGTTTACATCACCTGGGTTCCCTAACAGATACCCAGCCCGCTCCCGATGCCAGTGGCAGATCCGTGCACCTAAAGGCTACGCCATCCTTGTCAAGTTCAAGACTTTCCATGTAGAGGATGACTGTGCCAATGACTATGTGGCCATCTACAACTCCCTCATTCCTGACAGCTCTCAGGCCATCACAAAGTGAGTTTGTGCTGCTTTCACTCTTGAAATTTGGCCATCAGTCATTAGACTTTATTGAAACATACTGTACATGCTGCAACATCACTGTGTCACTTGGTGTTACCATATGTGCAGTTCAATAAGCCATTAGAAGTGTAGTCATTTAAAGATACTTGTGCTTTTACAAATCCATATGACCCAATTTCTTCCTTGGAACACAAAAGATGTTGGGCAGAATGACAGCCTCAGTCACCATTCACTTTCATTGTATGGAAAAAAAAGATGCAAATTAAAAGGTAGCAGAGGCTGTCACTCTCTAACACTCACCTGAAATTTGCTTTGTTGTTCAACAGGAGAAAGTTGTACAGGTTTGGAATGACATGATTGTGAGTAAATTATGTCATAATATAATTTTTTTGGTATTTTAATGGCGGTCCTTCCTGCTCCCTTAACTTTGGCAGCTAGGTACTTCGATACTTCGGATCAGATCTGGCCATTCTTGAAATCACATTTATAGAATAATATTAAGCAAATTTCAACATTTTGGAACCAAAATGGGTGTAAGTGCAGTTCACTTTTAATTTAATTTTGTTGTTTTATTGTGAGTTTTTATTATATTTTTAATTGGGATACACAGATGCATTGGCCGCCAAATTGTATCGGCCAATTATTGACCAAATTTAAACCATCAGCAAATCGGTTTTAAGCATAAAAATGCTGATGACATACATGGTTAATTTATAATGAATTATCAACACAGTGTAAAAACTCTTTTAATTCAAATGTACAAGTCAGAAATAATGATAGCAACAGAATGTAGAATAGTTGGCACTCCTAAAAACACGTAGTGTAATATTTAATTTATGATCATTCTCGTACTGGCATTGAGGAAAAAGTGAGGAACTAAAAACTATCCAAAACACTTTGAAACCAGCAGCAAACTTTGACTTCTGAGACATTGGTATGGTGTCCATTAAGGCTGCATAATTGATTGAGTTAAGATTGAAATTGCAATTTGTTATTGCGCTATTGCGAAAGCTTGAAAGGCTGCGTTTAAAAATAGACTGCAATCAGTGCTTCATTCAGCATTGTGTAAGCAAGCGGCGCCCTCTAGCAGTCTGGATGAAATTTTCCATTATCCACTACACCACAAGAAACAAAAAGGGAGTTTTGTTCCTTTTGCCAACTTTTTTATTTTTCCATGATGTGGTTGAAATTTCTGTGGAATTGCACACATGATATTAAATTGTAACGTTCTATTATATATATTACAAACATGAAAACTATTAATTTTATTGTTTTGAACTTAAACTAAAGTTATATATTTTATTGTGACTCTCTTTAAAATGTTGGCCTGTAATGTGATCTACAGATCCAATCCATGTTCAATGAAATTTATTTGTTGTTAGAACAGAAAAGCTTTTGTAGTTCTTTGTACATTTTTATAACATACGTCCTAAGCAAAACCGTGATCTGATAACAAAAGGTAAGTGGCAAAATGTCGGCATCAGTAATTGGCCAGTCATTTTTGATAATATCAGTAGTGGTCAAAAATGTTCATATTGTTGCATCCCTAATTTGTAATTATTTGCAATTTAGCAGTACCTTCTAAAATCAAGGACAGAAAGTCTATTTTGTTGTTTTAGAAAACCATGACAAACTTGTCTATTTCATGTTGTTGTGTTTTTTTTTTTTTTTTGCATCTTTTACATAGTTTTTAAATCATGGTTGGCCTCTTGCTGGAGATTGCCTTGTTTAGACCCCCATTTAGTGCCTTTCTGCTATATGCCAAGTTTTTGTCACCTTGAACTAATTGTGTTAGACTTTTTCTTAATGCATTTATACAACATGTCAAATCAACCAGAGCAAACTGTATCTTGAAGTAAGTGCTCTCTGAACATAGTTTTCGCACCCACACTTAGCCACTGTCCTATTACCAAGGTGACACATAGATTCTGTTAGCCACAGCACTATAGTTCTTAATATATTTTTTTATGCCAGAGGTATATCTCTCTTCCTTTCTCTATGAGTGTGTGCTGTAAAGCTTCCAAACTTGATATACTAACTTGACTTTGTTTGTCATTGTCTTTTACTTAAGGTTATAGCTACCTTAATGCAGTTAACACTATATTTGATTTAGGGAGGTTTGTGCTTTTGGTTCTGGAGGAAGTGGCACTAGATGAGGAAATGCCTAAGCAGCATAAAGGGAATTAATTTGTCTTTTGATGATGTTCTCTTTGTTCAGTAATAACTGTGGTCAGTTTTGTTCTTTGTTTCAGTAATAGGGTGAATCTCGTGAAAAAATTGTCACATTTCACTCAAAATCCAATAAAATAAAAAAAAAAAATCTTATTTTGCATAAACAAAATAAAGACAATTTGATAGGACCATTAAGATTTTCGATGTCATTGTGATGTTATTGACAATTAAACCCATTTCCCACCCAAATTCCATTATTCTCAATAGTTATTGTACAGAAATTATTTTAGAGTTAAGCACTAATGGGTGACACTTTACAATAATGTGAACTAACATAGACAATAAACAATAGTTCATTTTTTCTTTTCTTCCCAATTTGGAATTCCCAATGCGCTCTAAGTGACTTGCCTCAATCCAGGTTTTGGAGGACGAATCTCAGTTACATCTGAGACCGTCAATCCGTGCATCTTCTCACGTGGCTTGTTGAGTGCGTTACCACAGAGGCGTAGCGAGAACCACACATTATAGCGACCACGAGGAGGTTACCCCATGTGACTCTACCCTCCCATACCCAACTGGGCCAATTTGGTTGCTTAGGAGACCTGACTGGAGTCACTCAGCATGCCTTCTCTGATTTCCCATTATTTTCCCATTCACACATTGTGAAATGAACTCCGGAGCTGGAATTAAAAATCACATCACAAAATGACGTCATGCCATGCAGTGTTGTTTTTAAATCAACTGTAAAGCTGCAGGAAACACGGAAAAGACAAGTGTTCATCAGCCCCATATTACACAAAGCATTTGGCTTGACAACTGTTTAGCACAAAGGTGGAGAAGGTAACCGGGACCCATCAAATGTGTCTTTCGCTGTCTGGTAAGATATTATATATATATATATATATATATATATATATATATATATATATATATATATATATATATATATATATATATATATAGTAAATATTCATCAAAAATGGCTGGCCTACTCAACATGTGCACCTATAACCGCTATAATCGCTGACTGAAGCTCTGAATGGAGATTGTTTCATAACGCACAGCATTTTGCTCTTTTGAAATCGAGCGACGCAAAATCATGATTTTATTCTTAAATCGGTCAATCGTGCTGCCTTAATGGATACCATCTGGATGGCTCAATGCTCAAAGTCTGCAGGATTAGATCATTTTGATGATTTTCTGTAATGAAAGTGCCACTTTTACATCTGTCATATAAGCAATGTTGCTTTTTCCTCAATGTAAAAATGACAACGAATAGCAATTGAATATTGCATGTTCTTAGGAGTGCCAATCCTTCTACATTACTACATGTGGCTATTATTATTTCTGGACTGAGTATATAAATTCACAGTTTTTAAAGGGTGTTTGGTCTCCAAAAAACTATACCGCAATAATTTATCTCTGTGTCTGATTTAAAATGGTAAAAATTCTAGATCTAGCAATCTGTAGATAAAGTTAACCATTATTTTTTTCTTTTTCAAGTCAAAATATGCATGCATTAAATAAATAAAGCTTGAACTATTCAGTGCTAGCAAGTGACCATGGTATAAACGGGATAATCCATGGTTAAGTGTGAGTTAAGCGATTTTAAATGCAAACCCTTTGCTTCACGTCGGGTGGTTCTTCGCCTCCACTGCTTGCATTTAAAATCGTTTAATGCGGTCCTAGCTGTGGATTATCCCATACATATCGTCTGTGAAAATGAAAGGCAATGCATTGTACAATTACCTGGAAACATGTTACTTTTATGCATACTGTATGCCCCTCTCATAATTATTAATTGTTTATTAATCAGACTCTTCATTTTGTAATGTGAAAGGCACTGTGTAAAACACTCATGTACAGATGCCACAATTTTAACTGTTGCATCCTTCCATTACAGACAGTGTGGACTTCGGCCCCCTACAAATCCTCTAGAAGTTGTTTCCTCTGGTAACATCATGCTTATCAACCTGATCACAGATTGGGTTCGGAGGACAGGGTTTAAAGCTACGTACACGGCCATTCCCACTATTACTGGTAAAACCTGTTGTGTGTGTTTTAGCTCAGTGGTTCTTAATTGGTTTTACTTTAAATTTCCTTGAACTTGCATAGTTTTGTTCATGGATTTCGTAGATGAGAGGATATTTGGCAACCTTTCTATGTTGTCCTCTGCCTAATTTGTCTAGCTTAACAAGTGAAAGATGAACTTGCACTCAAAATATCATGGTTTGATTGGATACACAGCATTTGACATCAGAAGCAAGATATGGGAAGCATTTTCTCCTTCCGTTATAAAGTTGATGAACCTATTTATTTAGCCAAACTTGCTATACAGAATTGTAAATTGCACTGAAAAGTACTCAATGCCATTTTTGTAATATCTGTTTCATTTTCCCCATATTTATATTTCTAGCTGAAAGCTGTGGAGCAAATCTGACTATTCCCACTGGAAACTTCAACTCTCCTTATTTTCCTAGTTTCTATCCTCCCTTGGTGGACTGCAAATGGCACATCAATGTAACCCTCAAGAGTCTTTTTCACTTTCTTTGGATAGAAACAGATAATTCATACACTGAAAAAATAATTTTGTGGTGAAGTAAATATGGTAGAAAATGTTACGTTTTTTCTACATTGACTAAGTTAGTTTAAAGTGAACTTGAAAATATTAAGTAAATAATTTTGTACTCAATTCAAGCATGTAAAAATGAATTCTCTAGCTTATAGGTAAATATTATTTATAATCGTTTATCTTTACAATACGCCACCATGTACCAATACTGAAGTAGAAAACTTTGTCATATTTATTCGCTAATTAAAGTAAATTTCACTGGTAAATTTTTCTTTTCAAAGCTGGTTTTCCGAACATGCAGTGGGCTTGAATAATTCAGCTTGCGTGATTTTACTGTTTGCAATTTTATTTGCACAGTTTATTTTGCTGATGTTGTTGTTACGCTTGGTAACTTCTTGTTTTGTGTAGTCTGATGTTTATTCTACTCAAAATTAACCATTCATGATCCACAAAAAGAAGGATTGTTAATGTCATTGTGCACCAAGTGTTGAGGTCTGCGTGCACAGATTTCTATATTGTTTCTATTGCTAGTAATGCAGGGTCATGTTGTTTAATAGACTACATAGCATGCTGTAAGCTTCCCTTTGGTACATATTTAAACGTGTGAACACAAGGAAAGCTAAAATGTTCATTTACATTTTTACTAAGGTATTTAGGTAACATGCACATCAGTTAAAAGTTACCGTATTAACTTAAATGCTTAAGTTAAATTTACTCAATTTATTCAATATTATGTCATAAAGGAAGTAAGACTTAAGTTTATACAATTCAAATTTAGAACAACTGTGTGCAAAAACTTGTGGAAAAAAATGTAAGTAACATTTACTAGTAATTTTTTTCCATGTAGTTTGAAAGTAACTAAGTATTTCGACTGATTGAATTGTTGAATTGAGCCTTGGCCTGATGACCTCTGTGCGGATCCTTCAGGTTCCTTATGGCAAGAAGATTAAGATTGAGTTCACCATGTTCCGTGTGAAGGAGCCAGGCGTGGATGTTGTTAGCTGTCACAAGGACTACGTACAGGTGCTAGGTAGAAAGTAAGTTGTCATTTTGTCCTGCATGCCAGTCAGAGAAACCTTTTTGTTTAGCATGACAAATTTGTTATGATGTTCTGATTATTAATTGTTATATGTAAATTCTGTCTTCATTTACTTAATTTGCTCATCTCATTTCAAACCTGTTAAATGCATCCTTTTGTGGCCTGTAGAGGACAGCAGCTCCTCCAAACAAGGAAACATATAGCATACAAACCATATGGTTACAATACACGGATAACTTATCACCCTTTACCTTTGAATCAAAGTAAATGTATCTATTTTTGTTAAATTACTGGTGTAGGTTTTCAACAGATTTTTGTCTTGCTCTCATTTCTCGATAAGGTTTTGTGGGGAGAAACGTAGACTGGTGCTCTCTAGCCAAACCAACTTCTTAGAAGTGAAGTTCCATTCAGATGAATCCTTCACGGATAAAGGATTCAGGGCTGCTTACACTGCCTATGATCCTGTAAACCGTAAGCAAAATGATTCAAATTACTTTAAATGACAATCTCTGTGCCCTAATCTGAGTGATCAGATATTATAACACAAATCATTTCTCATTTGTGTTGATCTCTCTTTGGCTTTTTTTTCAGCTTGTCCTGGTCAGTTTGCCTGTACCTCAGGCTACTGTATCAAGAAAGAGCAGCACTGTGATGGCTGGAATGACTGCGAGGACATGAGTGACGAAAAGAACTGCCGTAAGTTTTGTCCCAGTACAAGAAAGAGAAAACTGATTAGGACAGAATTTATGTTCCATTTAGCCAATAAGCTGGCAGTTGACCCTTAAATTGGCAGGGACAAATTATTAAAACTTAACATTGTTTGTCAATTTTACTGTTTGTATCTCCCAAAATACATTTGCCAGAGCTTCTGAGCTTCTAATAAGCTTTCAAATAATTTAAAGCATAATTTTATATTTTATATATAAAGTCAATCTTTTATACCACTTACAAAGAGAACTATGATATTACTATTTGGTTTTCTTTACATGGAACCATGGTAATGCTATGTTTTTTGGACCAGTACCATAGTAGTATTTGAAATAACTTTGAGTGCTATACTAGGGTATATCAATGTGCTGTAGTTATTCAGTCCATCCATCCATCCATCCATCCATCCATCCATATTTTTTTTAATGTTTTTCTCAGACATTTTGCCCACTCACTCACTGCCCATCGCCAGTCTCTTAAATGCCTATATTTTCCCCAGGATACAAAAAATTAAACAACAAAAAAAAAACATTTAAGTCGCACTGTAGTGACTTGATGAGCGCTGTTTTGACTCATTTCATTCTGAAACAGGAATTGGGGGTGGGACATATAGAATGACTCATCCCATTTAAAAAAATAGCCAGTAGGCTTTAGTTTACAGGCACACACACCACTTTCCACCGTGCTGCTCATGTCAGAGTCGCTTAACGTGAAAGCTTGAGATGTGATCTCAATACCGGCTTTTCAAAAGTTTTGAGAACATAATGTTCAAACTGTCAACATTACTATATAACCAGCCCACAAACAGACAGGCACACCGCGCTCTTTGCTTACGATGAGGCGAGAGCCTTTTTGTGCCAATACAGATGAATGAGAAACAAGTGAGTAAAAAAATAAGCAAAACAATATAAATAAACTCCAGCCACTTGTCCTCGAGCACAAATGTGAATTTTCCGATATTCCTCCTCATTCGAAGTGTAAAATTCAAGCCAACGGGCACACAACCAGGGTTGTTTGGGGATGGATAAGATGAGGAGGGGGATGAAACTAATCTGGCAATTGGTCAACCTTATTGACCAGCCCTCATGGGAGTACATGCATCAACAGAGAAGTTGGGTGTGGCAAGTTTAATGTTTTTGATGAAAGATTAAGAGTTCAAACCATTATAATAATAATAATTATTATTAATATTATTGTTGTTGTTGTTTTTAAATGTGCACAGATAATTCGTTTATAATAAATACAGCATCATCCAATAATAATATTTTTATTTTTTTTTAAATTTATGGTGACTTTAAGGGTTTGCTCATCATATCCGTTTATTTGCATGTGAAAAAGTCTTTTTAGGAGTGTTCACATCAACTAATGTCTGTGTATTTTGTTCCAGAATGTGAGGATGACCAGTTTGTTTGTAAAAATGGCCTGTGTAGGCCTCCGTACAGTGTGTGTGACAGGAGGGATGATTGTGGGGACAACAGCGATGAGCAGGATTGTGGTGAGTATCTTACCTCCAGCTGAGAATAAATAACATGGTCTGAGTTTTTAATGCAACATTTCTGGAAAGTTCTTTCTAAATGGGTCTCTTAATCTCAGGGAGGAAGTACTTCTAAAAAGTCTTTTAATAGAACTAAAGTGAATTTGCATAATAAAAGACACTTAAAGGTATGCAAAGTCATTTTTCCACACATAATAAAAGTTTTAAAAAATTACTACTGCCTTACAAATTCAAAATGCAGTAACCAGAAAAACTGTGAAACTAAGAAATGGTTTCAAAGTTTTTTGATTGATTGTCCAACCATGTGGATCATCACATTTTTACACCTCTAAGATAAAGGTCTATTGAAGCCCTGACCTGGCCTGTATCCGAGAGTGTGTGACCTGACCTGACCCAACGGGTACTTAAAAATTTTAAGCCAGACCCGAACTCAAAATCACTCTCTCTTAAAAAATGTATTTTCCAAGCAAGTAAATTTGTTGCATTCTGGATTCAATATAAATTAAGCTTATTCGAAAGTGTTTGAGGCATAATGTTGAATACCACAGAAATTCAATTAAACTTGTCCTGCAAACAGTAAAATACTCACAGTTTCAAAAGTAGTCATTCGATTTAAACAATATGTATGTTAAAATGATTTAAGTTTGATAAAATTGCTTACTAACTCTACAGCTCAATTAATATACACGTTTTAACAGAATAATTAAAGTGCTTTTATAAATTTCTTAACTAATAAGCAATATAAATAATATAAACAAATATTTGTGCTTTTAAATCCTCCAACACAATGGAAGTGAAGCACACAACCTCAGTTTTTGCTTTTTTTTTATATAAAGAAGGGATGAGACAAAATTATTTCTTATGTCAATCAACATAATGCCACTAAACTTGTTGATTGATCTTAACTTGTATTACACTTGGAATATTCCTTTTAAGCAGCATAGGTAACATTCATAAAAGTAACAGCAAACATACAGTTTTGTTAAGGCACGGCGGTCCCTCAGCTCACCAGGGTAAAAGAGAAATAGCATTGTCTTACATTTATCAAGCGCTGTTTTCTGAACTTCAGATCATCGAATCCTTTACACAGCACTAAAAAAGCGAAATGTATAAAACAGAATGCAGATGTCTCCCAATGTGGAGAAAAATTACGGTTCTTTTTAACTTCTGAAAAAAACATCTGGTAGTCAAAGATGTCCGTCCAATGCTTGTTTACATAGAAAATCGGCAAAATGTATGCATTAACATGAACAGCCCCTAAATCTCGTCGAGCATGTCATTTTTCAATAATTACAAACCCGGACCTAACCCGTTAGTTACACTTGAAAAGCTGACCAGAGCCCAGCCTGAAATCCGACGGTTTTTCCATCAGTCACAGAATGGATCATTGTCCAAGAGACCTGATTTCGGTTAGAACTCTGTTTTGATCAAATGTGAAATTACTGCGTCTTGCCTTTGCAGTTAGAATAGCACTTTTTTAAATATAGTAGTAGTATAAGTATGTTAAGTATATTTACAGTGTACTTACCCAAGAAAGTAGTGTTTATTTGGTAACTAGATGTATGTAATATGTGTTAAGGCTAGGGTTAGGATTAGGATTAGGGTATAAATAATGTGGATGGTTGTACTTGCTTGTTTTGATTACTGGGGGGTTACCTTCCCCCATAGCCCCTGGAGTCTATGCCCATGATTGAAAAACAGACTTAACCTTTTTCTCTGCCATTTCTTTCACCTGATTAGACTGCGGCAAGGCTCATGGAAAGTGTGGAGATGGTGCTTGTATTCCACAGGACGTTATATGCGATGGAAAAAAAGACTGTGCTGATGGCAGCGATGAGGTCGCCTGTATGGAATGTGAGTAGATTTAATCTTGCCATCTAGACCTTATTCACAGCAGCACCATCTTTCATGGGAATGACAATGAGGCTCTAACTGATAGATGTATAGTCTCTTCAGTTGGTTCTACAGTTGTAGTACACTCTAGTCAGTATACTAAAGAACTCCAGACAACAGTTATTGAAAATTAGGTGTTATTTATGAGCTTTTTGATCGCTTAATACAGTGCATATATCATTGAAGAGACTGAAAGTCTGTCCCCTCACAGCTTCATTTTCAATCCTGTGAATAAAGTCTAAAGAAAAAAGTAGTCTCCCCTGCTCTTAGTTTTATGACTTTTACATATTTAATGTATATTTATCTCTACTATGAGTGGTGGTGGCGTAGTGGGCTAAAGCACATAGCTGGTAATCAGAAGGTTGCTGGTTCAATCCCCACAGCCACCACCGTTGTGTCCTTGAGCAAGGCACTTAACTCCAGGTTGCTCCATGTAGGATTTTCCCTTTAATAAGTGCTTTGGATAAAAGTATCTGCCAAATTAGTAAATGTAAATGTACTTTGTTTCATATTAACCTTGCATTGATAATAATAATACAAAATATTTAGCACTGCTGAGGAAGTGTTGGTAAAAATGGAAATGTTCTCTCATCTGGCTGCCGTTATCCATCGCTCTGTAGTTTTTCCTCTTTTGGAAAGTGGTGAAAATATAATAGTGATTTGCCTACTATAGTTTACTTCCAAACCCCAAAATGTAAAAAGGATCCATAGGGTTATAGATGTTACACTGCTTAATTATTACACAACTAGTCTTGAGATTCATTAACCTGTAAAAGCTGAAAGAAGTTAGTCATCAAGAGTAAATTAGTAGATGCTGAAATGGTGAATACTTTAAGCATGTGTGGAAGCCTCAAATCCAGTGGTGTAGGCAGAATTTTATTTTTGTCCGGCCCTCGGCAAAAGTGAGATTTCTTGCTTCAGGTTTTAAGATTTTGTAATTTTGTGTGTTATCAATCAGTGAAACGACAATATTTTATTAAATAAAATAATTGCATCGTTAATGGGTGGGCCTATTCTTCATAGTGGGTGGCCTTGGGCAGTCAGGCTCGTCCATTGGCTATGTACCTGCTCAAATCCAACCTACTTTTTAAACCATATAAAGCCTTTTGTATCAAATATGATAAACGGGTTTGACGGCTCCTGTTTCACTCTGTTCTAGCTGACGAGCCAAACAACCTGTGGTATGTAGTTTCACATGTTTATGACACTGTCTAATGATTAATTGTGAAAAAAATTGCTTTCGATGTTTATATCGAAAAAAGTTTGACAATTTCCCTTTTTTTTTATTTCACTATAGTGTTTGGAGCATAAAATGCATATGATAAAAATGGTTTATTGAAAAAATATTTTATTCAGATCGTATTTGATGTGGTGAATTAAACTGTGCTATATTTCAAGCCATATTTATAGACCAAGGAGAGGAAGTTGTCATGGCCAATCTCTCAAATATTTAGTATGTCTGAAAAGCCAAGGGGGTCTTCTGATACCCCAAGATTTACCACTGTAGCAATTTAAATAAATTAAATAAGTTAAATAACAAATGTTACACAATAATACACAAAATACACAAAAAATTAATGGCTGGGCCTCAGGAGGACAATGCAAAATGTATTTTTTTCATTTTTTTGTTTGTGGTATTATATGGTACTAAATTTAGTGGCACTAATAGTACTGAACAGTTTAATATATAATTTTTTTTTAATTTTATGACAATTCTTTCATATGCTTTACAGGATTAAGAAGCTGTTTTCAAATCTTCATCAGAGCCATTAACTTAAATTGAATATGCAAAATAGACCATTTTGAGCAACAGCATTAAAGCTGATGAGTTTATTTTTTTATATTATGTTAAAATAATTCTCCATCCCTGCAATATATATTTAGAGATAACTATAAGCCATTGGCAGGTTAATTTCCCATAAAGCATTTATATTTGTTGCTTTATGACACAAGATTTTGCTCTGTTTGTCTGAGTATTCTAACTAGCTCAATACAGCAACATAGTTCTACCCCAAACTCACGTCATTGGTTGAGCCGATCTGTTTAGTCCAACCAATGAAAGCTGAGGAGTGTTTGGGAAACAAGTTAAAATGCAGTTTTATTTTGTTTGTTTTTTTGCTATTCCATTTGGTTGTGCTAGAAATCATGTCATGTTTTAAAGCTTGCGCTTAAATAGTGAAATTACATATTTTAGTCTTTTCTACTTTATGCAGTCTTTCTTTACCACCCCATCTCAGAACTGTTCATTGTATCTGTATCCTTCAGGAGAGAAAAGTGACTTTTCCCTACATTCAATAGGCCTGATCGATTGGCTGACTCTTGCATTGTTGCAAGGCATAGCATAGCTCTTTGGTGAAGGATGGAAGCTGATCTTGATGTTTAATTCTCCTTGTGTAACTTGATTTTAATTATTTGAACTTTGTTCCTCTTTCTCTCTTTAGCGGTTGGTGTCTGCACAGATTACTCCTTCAAGTGTAAAAACAAGGACTGTGTAAACAAAGTGAATGCAGAGTGTGATCGTGATAATGACTGCTCTGATGGTTCGGATGAACAGGGTTGTGGTAAGTTGCATGTGCTTATGACATATGGCATGTGCATTCCTATTTTCCGCTGTACTGTTTACATTGCAGTAGAGATATCTACACAACTGTTATTAGCTGGATGGACTGTTTTACGTCATTTTCACATGTGAGAAACAAGAAATGCAGAAATGTGAAAATACAGAGCGGGACGTGTTTCAAACAAGTCAAATTGAGAAGAAATTGTTATTAAAGGGTTTTATTGAGCACAAAATGAAGCAGAGTTTAATTGTATATGGTTGTCAAGTTACATTGCAACCAGTGTCAGAAATTAAGTTTTGTTTTATGGGGCAATGTTTGCCCCCTGGATTTGATGTATCGGAGGCATTTTTTACCTTTTATGAGGGCATTTTTTTTTTTCAGAGCAGCTGTGTCTCAACTTAATGTGTCAAACATATTAATTATATCAGTTCGTTAAAACATATTCTCAAGATTGAGAATTTATTACCTATTACTCTTGAAATTAAATCAACCTCAACTAATTTTTATGCCATAATATGTATAAACTAGGACTGTAGTATAATATTAAGAACTATATCAGATATTTCAAATAAAAAAATAATTTTAATTTTAATTTTGAGAGCATTTCTTTACCCCAACATTTTTTATTTCTGGAGCATTTTTGTAATTTTTGGTGAGATTTTTGCCCTGAGTCCCCCTCAAGTTGAACCCCCTGGCAAAAATGATGGAATCACCACACTTGGAGGATGTTCACCCAGCTCTTTTTATAATAATAATTTTAAAAAAAGAGTCACCGACACACAACAATTTTTGTTTTATAGCTGAACATTCTGGCTTTGTGAATAATCCCTCAAACAAATTTATATTAATGGCATATTTTTTTCCAGATTATGTAGAGGAAAACATTTTTGAATCTCTGAATGTTGAGGAAACTATTATGGAATCATATATTTAAGCAATATCACCCTCGCAATCCTGCTATATGGCCCTACATCAGCACTGCTGTGATTCGGCCGCAGGCCGAGTGCCATAGGTAATTACAGCATTGCTGATTTAGGGCCATATAGCATGATTGCGAGTGAGATATAACTTTTTATACAACAGTTCAATGAACAATTACATTTTAAAAATTTGTAAAAACCGAGTAAGGTCATAAAAACGCATTTGTGCATGGAACTACTTTATTACGCTACGGATCAGAATCTGCCTTTGCTGGTTCAAAACATATGATGCGTCCAAACCTCCATTAGTAATTCAAAAAGTTCACTTCAGAAATAGTATCACGGCTTGTACTGTTTCTAACAAGTTATTGGATAAACAAGGATGGATTGATGGTGTGTGCGCGGGCGTGCGTGCGTGCGTGTGTGTGTGCGTGCGTGCACGTGCATATGTGTTAGAGAGGGAGAGTGTCTGAGAGAGTGTGATCACATGTTGCCACTCCCAAGCAGATATGCTGTCAGCTTTCTGAAGGTCAGCTTTCTCAGTGGAAAATAGCGTCCAAGTCGGGGTATTTCTCCCTATTTTGTGGTAGCTGCCCAAGAGTCGATCACTATAGAAACAGCTATGTCCTCCGCCATTTTTAAAACGTGTGTATTCAATGTGGAAACTCTGTAAGCGCCTCGAGTTCTGTAATCAAACAGTCCTTCCTGTCTCTCAGCTGCAATGAGCCTTAATCCTGAAATTGTTAATGTAAAGCCATTTAAAACAATGT
Organism: Moxostoma hubbsi; assembly: GCA_032164185.1. NCBI lineage: Eukaryota > Metazoa > Chordata > Actinopteri > Cypriniformes > Catostomidae > Moxostoma > Moxostoma hubbsi. The sequence goes on along the minus strand of JAVLUX010000029.1, from coordinate 33,355,067 downwards.
CCTAGCTTAAGTAATGTAGTTGTAATACGAGTGATCACAGAGCGCTGTTCTATGTAAACAATGACGGATTCACTTTACATCACCAACTGGCTTATATTACACACAAAAATGATCTTTTGCCACCACCTGCTGGCTAACATATGTAATGTCAAAAATAAAGGCAGTAACACCTAACAGATATGCACTACTCTTACACTTTAGTTTAGAACGGCAGGAACACAAGCGGAGTGATACACACACAGTGAAGCATCCGAGTGCTGATGCAGTCAGACCATCAGTGCTCATGGAACGTCTCTCGTCCAATCAGATTTGAGGACGGGAACTAACTGTTGTAAAATCACAATTAGTACTTTCTAGGCTTTTATACTTTCTAGTACTTTTATAATTCTTTGAGTCATGGACTAATGAAAAAAAATATTCTCCAAGATGGTTTCATTTTTCTCAAATAGTGGTTGACAGATCCACTTTGCAGGATGGAGACTTCCTGGTCATGGACCAATTCTTTCAATTTCCACCATACATTTTCAGTTGGATCGAGATCCTGACTGTTTCCTGGCCATCTCATTGAGTTGATATGCATTTCCTGAAAAAAAGCTTTAACAATCTGTGGCAAGCTGCATTATCATCCTGAAAAATTACTTCATCACCAAACCTATTTTCTATCGATGGAATGAGAACAGTGTCCAAAATTTCAATGTACACCTGTGCATTGACTGTTGAGGTAATGATTGCCATCTCCCCTGGTCCTTTACCTGACATGCAACCCCATATCATAAATGATGGGCTGTGTCCGCCCATTTGTTTTTCATTTGTTTTGTTGTGCATTTTCTTTTTTCAAGGCATATTGCTTTCATCCTGACACTTTGACGTCGTCTTTGGTCTGCCTGTATGTTTTCCTTGTATAACCTTGCCATTTTGTTTGTACTTGCACCAAATTTGTGACACAGCTGACTGGGAACAACCAACGTCTTTCGGCACTCTCCGTGTTGGATTTCCTTCTTGAAGGTGTTTTATAATCCTTTCCGTTGATTAAATTGACAAGTCACATTTGTTTGGTCCATGTTTCCTTTCAATTAGCCAAGTCCAACAGCTTGTTGAGGTCTGTAAACACTCTTTTAAATGCAGACTAATTTGCTATTTTAGACTGCAAATTACAAGGTGATTCCATATTTTTTTACTCAACATTGAGTGATTCCATTATTTTTACTCGATCTGGAAAAACATGTCATTAATTAAAATTATGTAATTTTATTTGTTTCAGGGATGTTTCATGAAGCCAGAATGTTCAGCTATTAAAAATTGTGTCATATCTGTTATTTGTTTATTTTCTACAAAGTAAATAAGCTGGGTGGACATCCTCAAAGTGTGGCGATTCCATAATGTTTGCCAGGGGTTGTACCTTATTAAGAAATGTGAAACTGTTTTTGTATTGGATTATCCAAAAATGACCACGTGGTTTTTAAAAGGATCAACCAAAAAATGTACAGTTCTCTTTTACTTACCCTCATGCCGTCTCAAACTCGTATGACTTTCTTCCTTCTGCGGAACACAAAAATATATTGAAGAATATACAAGAATTTTAAGCTCCAAAAAGGATAGAAAGTCAGCATAAAGGTAACTATATGACTCAAGTGGTTTAAATCATGTCTTCTGAAGTGATCTAATCACTTTGAGTGAGAAACCAACCAAAGTCTTTATTCACTATAAATCTTGACATTCGCGGTTTCCGTGGTGCATTCATGAGAGAAGCTCATTCACACACATCTTTGTGCTTAAAGCATGTGCAGAGCACTGTATTAATTTGGAGTACTTAGCTGCCTTGAGGCATGAGAATGAATAAATAATGGAGAATTATAATTTTTGGGTAAACTAACCGTTTAAAATGTAAACCATTTTTTATTGAATTTCCTGGAATATAACTGTATTGTGAAATATACCTCTACCTTGATATATAATTACTCATACTGTGATAATAAGATTTTGATCATAACAAAAAAATAAATGGCCTTCTCATTGTGTTTTCAGTAACTTTAATAACAATTCTAATTTATAAATGTTGCTGCATCATGCGGCAATTAGTGTGAAAGATTCGGAGCCCGAGGCCATTTAAAAAATAAAAAATTAAACCTTTCTTGGCTTTTCTTTTATAGGCCTCAGGGTTTCTCACTTCTCTTTAGATTCCTCATTGTGTTTTTATCTGCTAACTTTTTTCCTTTCTCCTATATATCTGCCTTGTTATGATTCTGCTGAGCCCAGTTAAAGGCCAACGGTCCTTTGAGTCAGCAGATGGTTCAAGGAACTCTATATCTGCCAGTTGAAACCGCTCAAGCTATTTTGCAGCTGGGCCTCTGTTCTTATCATTAAAGATCTTTTGCAAGACCTAATAACATCTCATCTTAGATTCTTATGCAATCCCTTCCTTAATCTTGAATGTTGCTTGTGGTTTCTAAACGATTCTTACAATTCACTTTTAGACTGTGGAATCCGGCCCTACAAGCACAACCGTATTGTGGGTGGACAGAATTCAGATTTGGGTGAATGGCCATGGCAGGTCAGTCTGCACTTCAAGACAGATGGACATGTTTGCGGTGCCTCCGTCATCTCCAACAAATGGCTGCTGTCTGCAGCCCACTGTTTCATACAGACTGATACTGGGTGAGACCGTTATTGCATTACATCTCTATGGCTATTAACACAAAAAAAGGTTTTTCTTTTCTTTTTTTTTTTATCTTTTCATCTTTTGTGTACTTACAAGGATAATACACAAAAGAATTGTCATTTACTCTCCCTTATGTCATTCCAAACATGTGGGACTTTCTGTTTAACATGAAGAGAATTTTGACAGATGTGTTTTTTTTTCCATAAAATGAAAGTGAATGGGGACTGAAACTGTCAGTCCATAAAATTTTGCCCAATGACTCTTTTCGTGTTCCACAGAATAAAGAAAGCCATGCGGGTTTCGAACAATATGAGAGTGAGTAAAAGACAGAATTTTCAGATGTGGGAGAACGATCCCTTTATTCCCATTCTGTACACACAGACTACTTCTATTTCAGCATTGACAACTGCACTCGGCCCCTCTCTCAAGGAAAGTTTGCTAAAATGTGGCTAGTGTTAGCAGTTAGCACATCTTTGAAATATGTAACACCAAAACAGGTTAAAATGTTGGTATCCATGTTTCTTGTTTATAGCCGTGAGATCATTTAAGCCAAAATGCTGTGATGACTATAATATACTTTGTCAACTGTCGCAAGTGGGGGTAATGTCTCCTGTATTCCATAAACATACACACATAATGATAATTCAGGAGGTTCATGCCTGCATTTAAATGCGGTTGTAATCTTGAAAACTTTGCAGTGTGTATATGGACCTAATGGTCATTAGTGTTTAAGCTAATGTGCTTAAACTAGTGTCCAAACGGTCTTTTTTTCCCCCAATGTTGGTCTGCCTGCTTGCGTTTGTCTACTGCCTGTTATGTGTCAGTAGCTGATTTTATTGCAGATGCAAATTAGACATCTACTTACTATGTGCTTTTTCGCTGGATCAGCTACCATTCACTCTGCTGCACATTCACACTCTGTGTTGAATTATGCTACAAGTGAATGGTATTTATTATCTTTGGCCAGCAAGTGGCGCACTAGACCTGCAATAAAATATCTGCCTTAATTATATATTCCAAGTTGCTTTGACTGAAACTCCAAAACAATTAAATTTTATAACCATAAACTCTCTTGAACTGTTTTGAAGTCAACAAGAAATCACTATAAATGACTATTTGTACTTTTATAATGCAAGCACCTAGTGTTTTGAAAGATTAATTGGTGCATGTTATTCATTCCAAAGAAAAATATGTTTGTATATGTAATTTTCAATAAAATAAATAAATAAGAATAATAACTCAAATTACCACTTCTCTTAATCGCCAATAATCTTAAAATGGACAAATATTGCCAGATTATTCATTTTAATAATGATTATTTTAGTGCAATGTAAGCATCGGGAAGTATGAACAGCAAGTACATGAATATGGTACTATATGAATGGTATAATATACCAGGCCTCAATTTTAACACTCCATTTTAAACTTTGTGACTATGTATGTCCTATCTCTCTCTATTCACCAAATGGACATGGCCACTTCAGTTGAAGGAATAGTTTACAAAAAATGAAAAATTCCTTGTGAATTCCAAACCCAGATTAATTGCTTAATGTGGAAAATAAAAGGAGATTTTTGATTAACTACATAGCCTGCCCTTTCAATATAATGGCAGTGGAAAGTGTGTCAAATATTTCTGTGAAAATCTTGATGTCCTTTGCATGTTTATGACTGCTATGAAAGAAGCTAGTTCACGATGGCTTACATATTCATTTGAAAACTTGCTATGTTTCTTTAAAAATAATATAAGTTCTCATGCGAACATGCATGCTACTGTGAATTCTCATGAACTCACAATAGTATTCAAGATTTAAATTGAAAACTCTTTTTCATTTAAGTACCCCTTTTTTAAGTACTATTAATAACTACAGGCTTGACCAAGAAAAAATAGGTATGGTTTTAAAATGGTTTAGAAGCTGTACTTTACAATGCAAGTATACATTATGACCAAAACTGAACAAGCGCTTTGAAATTTGCAGACAAATCAGATGTGTTCCATTTTGATAATTTATTAATAATTTTGCACTGCACGTATTTTTGCAATCAATAACAATATTGCACTATAGCCATGTTTCATATGTTGTTGGAAAGCTCTCAAAGAGTAGAATACAACCAGCCTATTTGGTAGTTTCTTATATGCTGCGTATATTATATTATCTATACATCTTATATTGCTTATAACTTCAAGAACAATAAATGGAACATAAAATGCCATATACCATTACTTAGAGGCAGCGATTATCTTTAAAATGAGCCCACGCACAATGTAATTGAATCATTAGATAATCCACACAAGGATTGTAATGCACACAACACATAATTTGCTATCTGGCTAAAAAAACATTACCTTTCGTGGATCAGATGACTTCATTGGAAATTATGTAGTATGCTGTCCAGCGTCATGGAATGCTAAACCAGTCATATTAGGATTCAGATCACTGCAACCAGATTTGAAAGTCATCCAAATATTGGCAGAGAGGATCGTTCACTTGAATTACATATGGCCACCAGGAGATGGCGCCAAGTACATGACACAGACTCAATGATGGCTCAAATGACAGGGGATGGAACTGAATGAGATCTCTTTACTCATGCTTGCATTCGTTGAAGAGAGAGCATACGTTGAAGAGAGAGCATACCTTTAGTCATTGTTGTATTTGCTTGTGTAAGTAGTTATATACAGTTATTATGTTTAATTTCTTTGGAGAGGCTTTTGGACACTTGGAGTTTCTGTACACTAGGATAAATAATTTTTGTAAAATTGTACTCCGTTACAGGTGACATGATTGGGAACAAAACAAAAGCAGTTTTTCAGAGCTACCTTATTTTTTACCTTGTTTGTTTGTTTTTTTAGCCTTTAATTTTGGGTATGCCACTGAAAAAGGAAATCTTTAAAAACACCCTCAGATCTTAAAAGGTTAATGGATGAAATATTCCTTTATTCAAGTGGGCATTTGTTATCATCTGAAATGGTAATCTCAAAATTAATTGTCTTGAATGAAATATATCGGTCAACAACTACAGCATGGTCAAGAATGGATCTGTCCAACAACATTGCATCCAAAACAGACTCCAATTTATAAACCAAATTCTTACACCATCTCTTATCCAACAGCTACAAAATTACATCTAACTGGATGACATATAGCGGTCTGCGGGACCAGAAAGTCCAGGACAACACTGTTCAGATGCGTACTTTGAAGAACATCATTACTCATCCAAACTACGAACCAATGAGCTCCGATTATGACATCTCTCTGCTGGAACTGAGCCAGCCGTTGAACTTCACCAACACCGTGCATCCCATCTGCCTTCCAGCGTCATCCCACCTCTTCGCAGCAGGCACTTCTTGCTTTGTTACGGGCTGGGGCACGCTCCGAGAGGGAGGTAAGCCAGATTGTGTGCCTGAGGGCTGCCCTTTGCATTTGAAGTTTGTCTTTCCTTGAGCTACCTTTTTGAATTTTTGTCTCTGTTCTTATTTGTCTCACAAGTTTGACAGTTATCGTTCTTTCTCTCAATGTCACTTAGCACTGTGTTATATTAGATAAGCATAACAAGTCTAAGGGGCCGTTCAGACCGAAAAGGTTCTTGCATTAAGAAACAAACTATAATAATATATAGTAAACATAAGTTTTCACTATGTATTGTAATTGGGTTAGGGTTATTCCTCCAGAAGACTTATGTTACGCATGAGTCACAATTTTTTCAGTGGTTGAATCCATGTCTTCTGAAGCGATCTCTAATCGATTAAGTGTTGCTCCTTTCACTGTATACCTTGCCATTGCAGTCTTTAGGCACAATCATTACACTTCCTAGTGCTTGATGCATGCACGGAGTGTTAGATGGTGCTAGGAAGTCTAATCGAGCTTGAAATCATGATCGTCAAGGAGACTGCTTATGTCAAGATTTATAGTGAAAATGGAGTTTGGTCTTGTTCTCATCAAAAACCGATAACTTCAGAAGACATAGACTAAACCACTGGAGTCTTATGGATTACCTTTGTGAAACCTTTATATGCATTTTGGAGCTTCCAAATTTTGGTCACCGTTCACTTGCATTGTATAGACCTACAGATTTGAGATTTTTCTAAAAAATCTTGTTTTCAGAAGAAAAAGTGTGACACCTGGGATTTCATGAGGGTTATTAAATGATGAGAGATTTTAAATTTTGGGGTGAACGCTTCCTTTTAAGAAATATTTCAAGTGCAAAAACCCTTATGAAGTAAAGCTCTTTGAGTAGATACTCTTATGGTATTTACAATACTGATTCGACTCACAAGCTCTAAAGTTATATGCATGTGTTACAGGGACTGTTGCTCAAATCCTGCAGAAAGCAGAAGTAAAGGTCATTAATGATACAGTATGCAACATTGTGACCGAGGGTCAGGTGACCTCAAGAATGCTGTGTAGTGGCCACCTAAGCGGAGGTGTGGATGCTTGTCAGGTAAAAAACCGTACACATTCTCACAAACTGACTGACGCTGACTACATGAAGACAATTTAATAATTTTAATTGCCAAAACAAAAACAACAAGGATTACACAAATACATTTAAAATATGTACATTAGGTCTGAAATGTGAGATTTGCTTTGAACAATAACAATATAAATTGTCAATAGAAGTAACATGCTGCTAAGGCATACATTTAACACAATAACTTTACAGTTCTTTTAATTTCATATGCTAACAAAATATGAAATCATTATGAATTTTTGACAGGATGAACATGACAGGTTAGGGAGTTTTTAGACATGCTGGTAACTTGAGGAGTGTAACCTGTGTCTGTTTTGGGCTACATTTAATTGATCATGTAAAAACCTCACAGAAAAATTTATAAATAAATACATTTGCTCAGAATTTGGCACTTTGGCATGCTGTAGGAATGTAGCCTTTGCAAATCTTGCACATACAGAACGAACTGTGTTATACAATGCTAACTGTCCATAACACACACACACACACACACACACACACAGAAATAATGAAATTATTTTCAGGCAAATTCTCTGGAATGATTGGCTCCCAAAATATCTGTTTACAAAAAGGAGTAAAATTATTTAAAATTTAAAATTGAGCAATACATTATTACGTGTATTCCAGGTTAAAGAATTTTTTATAGGCATTTAGATGCATTGTCAAATCCAGAGTCTTTTTCATCTTGTTCTGTTCATTGAGAAACACCTACAGTACACACATGATAGGAGCATAATACCATCAGAGTACTCAACTAATGTTGTTGTCTTTCTGTGGTGTGTGTATGGCCTCGTAGCTGAGAAGATTCATTATTCTAGCATGTTCCCTGATATTTAAATTAGCTGATTTCCATAATTTCTACTTCAATCTTACTTGTTATTCATCTTGCTTTCCTCTTCTGAACGCTTCATGCGTCTCTTATTCCAGGTGTAATCATCTTAGTGTGCTATTCTCCCACACAGGTTCCGGTCTTGGTCTTATGACTCTTCTCTATCTTTCAGTTCTGCTATAGAAACGAATAGATTTTGAACTCTCACTCTCTCTCTCTCGCCCTTTCTTTGCCCCATACTGGATTTCCTTGCTAATATTCTTTTATTCTCTCTCTCTCTCTCTCTCTCCCTCTCCCAATTCAAATATGCTTTATTGCCATGTCTGTTAACACTGCAATATTGGCAAAGTAATTAAGAGCCAAATTGTATTACATAAAAAACAAATCATTCAGGAATAATAGCAATGGAATGAAATGACACAGTAAATAAGCATCTTAAATTAGAGGTACAAAATAATAAATTGGTGATTACAACAATAATTAAAATGTCTGCAATTGCTCCACAAGCCCCTCCTTTTTGCCTTTTCCATCATTTGCCCCTCTTTTTACACACATACGCACACTCACATTGGTGCGGCTATCCTTATGAGGACTCTCCTTAGATATAATGATTTGTATACTCTAGCTATAGATTCTTTCCCCTAACCCTACCTCTAAACCTAACCCTCACAAAAAAACTTTCTGCATTTTTACATTTAAAAAAACATTGTTTAGTATGTTTTCGAAGTGATTTGAATTATGGGGACAGTAGAAATGTCCTCACAAACCATATTTATAGCACAATACCCTTGTAATTACCAGTTTGTAACCTAAAAAATGTAATTGTAAACCAACCACACACATCTCTATCCCCTCTCTTAATTTCAAGTATTGTATTGGCATGATGGATTTATACACAGTAGATCAGCACACAAGATTAAAAACGGGAACAAAAGGTGACTGGAAAAAAAAAAAACCCAGCAAGGTGCCAGTAATGTTAATGGAATAATCATAACAATGTTCAATAAATATAAAATAATTATTCAACTAGACATTAGTAAACCCAAAAATTATAATTCAGTCATTGTTTACTCACCTTTGTGTTATGACCCCATATGACTTTGTTTCTTTTTCTTGACACAAAGGGAGACATTTTTTTAAATGTTGTGCTCTGTGATGTCATACAAAGGCATTTTATGGCAACTACCTCTTCAAGCTTCATAAAGAATGCAAAATTATAATTCAGAAGTCTAATAAGTTATTGCATTCGACTCGTGCCTTGTTCTGAAGGAAAAAATTATGGTATTATTTGGTAAGAAACAAACTGAAATCGAATATATTATTTAGTGAAAATCTTCACCGACCATTGATCTCCAGTGCGTGTTCATGAGAACGCCTGAGAGCTGCAGTATACATAGCCCCTGCTTGTAGGATTGGCCATTCACCAGCGAAAACTGGTTTTGATTATCTAAAAAATAAGTCTGCCACAGTTGTAGTAACAACAGAACACAACACTACTGTACACAAACCAGAGAACAGAATTTACAAAACATGTTTGAAGAGTTTGAAGTCGAATAGATGATGCATTTTTATGACCAGCCTTACTTGTCCGAGTACTCCAAAATCAAACTGAGAGAGATTGAAGAGGCAGCCATAGTCACACTCAGTCCTAACGAGATGCAAACGACACTTTATGTATCTTTATTTATGTTAATCAGAGTTTTTGTCATAACCAGCCATGACAGGCGACAGGACATTCTATCGATCGCTTGGATTCTATTTGCAGTGTTGCGCCGGTTAGCCTGTCCGCTTTGAACAGGCACTGGTTAAAAATATTTCTCATAACAGTATATTGAAACTAGCATCTCACTAGTTGGTTAAAAAATTACTTGTTTATTGCCAATGTTGTCCCACCTACTGTCTTTCTCTGAGGTCTTGCTCTCTTCACTGGGAGTTTTGTCTCTCGCACCAGTTCAGAATTGAGAAGACGTGACGGTACAATCTCTCTTCGCCTTTCTCTCTGGTTGTTTCAGTTCAATTTTGATAAAGCCCCGTTCGCTAGACTTTGCGATCTATGTCGCTGGTGGATGTGCCTATTGCTGCCGATGCTCTAACGTTATTGTTGGACTGCACAACTGGCCATAGTAGTGTTTGAAATGCTGAGTACAGATGATACTGCCGATAAAACGAAGATATCATTCTAATTTGACAAGGAGTCAGTTCTTTTGTCTGAAAAATGCACATTTTGCTACGGAGAGAGATTTTTATGTAACCTCCAGCAGTGCTTAATGCATCATATCATTAAACAAGATGAAGGTTATATCAATATATGAATCAAACTCACTCAGAATGCCACACAGTTTTCCAACACATAATTTTATTAGGCCTTAACCATTTTCACTCTCATCGGTAGTCGCTCGCAAATATCGCACATTATTTGCATATAATTTTTTCCAATGCGCTTTTAAGTCCTCGTGGTGGCCTTGTGACTCGTCTCAATCTGGGTGGCAGAGGACGAATCTCAGTTGCTTCCACGTCTGAGACAGTAAATCCATGCATCTTATCACGTGGCTTGTTGAGCACGTTACCACGGAGACCTAGTGTGTGTTGAGGCTCATGCTATTCTCCGCGTCATCCACGCACAGCTCACCACGTGCCCCACCGAGAGCGGAAAAACCACATTATAGCGACCACAAGGAGCTTAACCCAACGTGACTACCCATCCTAGCAACCGGGCCAATTGGTTGATTAGGAAGGCTGACTGGAGTTGCTCAGCACACCCTGGATTTGAACTTGCGACTCTAGGTGTGGTAGTCAGCATCTTTACATGCAGAGCTACCCAGGCCCCCCTCATTGGCATAAAGTTGAAATTTTCTCAACTTGTCTTGTCACTTCCACGGTGATTTCTGTCGCCAATGGTCGTGGCAGCTCATGCCACCGGAGGTCGCTGTGCTCAATTTTCTCATTGAAAATGAATGTGATTGTGTTGCTACCTCGAGAGATGTTGCTGTCGGTGTGAACGGGGCTTAATCAAAACCTCAAACTTTGTATTCTTCTGTAATTTCTGTCTTACTGTAGGTTCTGAGTGTGTATGTTTTCCTTCCTCCAGTTAAAAAAAAACAAGGCTGGGCATAGAAATGCATTTCCTCTTTGACTTCAAACTCCATAAACTCAAAAACAGTGGCGGGCCTTTTTTTTTTTAGATCATCAAAATTAGTTTTTGCTTGAACGGCTCATCTCGCGAGCAGGGGCTGTGTATTCTGCTGCTCTGGTGCACTCGCACTGGAGATCAATGGTCGGTGAGCATTTTCCCTACAATAATTTAGTAGAATTTTGAATTATACTTTTTTATAATTACACAATTGTGTGGACATAACTGAGCACAAGATTTTTCTCAATTTCTCCCTTTGTGTTAAGTCACATGGGTATATAACCACACAGGGGTTGGTAAATCATGACTTTTTCAGTGAACTATACCTTTAAAGGAATAGTTAACCCCAACAGAGGTCAACAGAGAATGGCTAGACTGGTTCTAACTGACAAAGTCTACGGTAACTCAGATAACCGCTCTGTACAATTGAGGTTAGAAGAAGATCATCAATACCATCTATGGCAAGAATATCAGGGGCACGAGGGGGACCTAAACAATATTAGGCAGGTGGTTTTAATGTTGTGGCTGATCGGTGTATATTATCTACTTTGACATGTACTGAATGTGGTGATCAAAGCAGTGGTTGCTTTCTGAAGGTGTGCAATTAAAATGTTTGCACCAACAGTAACATCTGCATTTGATCTTTTTTTAGATAATTTTGGAAAATATGGAATTAGGTTTTCAAGTTTCTTTCTCTATGCTTTTCTAGGGAGACTCAGGGGGTCCACTTGTATGCACTTCTGATGTTGGTAAATGGTTCCAGGCTGGTATTGTGAGCTGGGGAGAAGGTTGCGCTCGACGGAACAAGCCCGGCGTCTACACGCGTGTTACCAAACTGCGTGACTGGATCCGTAGCATCACATCTGTCTAGTGGAAACTGGATCTGAAATCATAGGACAACCAACACAGATAAATGTTCAGTACCATAAATATTTAGTGCTGAAGAGGACAAATGTTCAGTTCCATATTTATAGTGTATACCAATATTTAGTGATGAATCATCACTTGCTCCGACAATACTGAATACAGCTTTGGTTGGCATCCTTTACAACAAAATAGATGATAACTCCAAATGATTCAAAACCACAAAACCATGAATTAAATAAGTTTTAAATAACTTTTAGGTTTTTTGAAATTATAATAATTGCATTTTTCATTCATTATGGCTGTGAATCATTTTTTTTTTTTTTTTTTACAGCTCAATCTAAAGTTGAGTTCAACATTGTCCAACAAATAAGTTGGACTCAACTTTAATCAACTCTATTGGAGAAGAAAAAAAAAAAAAGAAGAAAAAAAACATGAATTTACCAGTATGGTGGGAATATATATTAGTGTTCTGTACTGTTACAATCAGGGTTGGATGGCAAATTGTGAATGCCATCTTATAAGCCATCTTTTTGATGCATTTGTAGTGCTTCCGTTTGTTGAATACTGATTCTTCAACAGTAACTTCATGAACGGCATTTAAAGATCAAGCTGGACTATAATTATTTTGCCATGACTTATGACCTGGTTTAGGTCATTTTATCTTCCTGAGTAATATTTTAAAAAGTAACTTATGTTCATCATATGCCCAAGATTTTGTGCTTTTTTTTTTTTTTTATAACAAGTATTGTACCCAGGCTCTTTTCAGAAACAAGGGTGTTTGTGTCTTAGGCTTTGGTGCAAGCTCCAACTGAAGTTCTTATTGCCAAGTTCAAAAGCTTCTTTGCAATTTAGACATATCTGTATACATTGCACTTGGTTTTACTTTTTTTTTTTCCCTCATCAGTGTGATCTTGGTACCTCAGTGAAGAAGTTCTAAAATGGTGGTTTAGGTCATCATCCATTTGCCAATAAAACGAAGGCCAACCAGGTCACTCGCTTCTGCTGAATGTTAAGTTCCATCCAATCAATATCAGATTTGTTGGCTGGAGCAACCTAGCAGGATGGTCTCTCCATCAATGAGGCCTGAATGTATCAAGGAATCTATACTGCTCGTTCCTTACAGACATGGCAAGTTCCTTTCCCATGGAAAGGCCACTTGCTTGGTAAGATGCTCAGGATTTGTAGCGTGAGTGACATAATTTCCCTGGAAGCACGAGAGACTTGAGCTGTATTTTGAGATGAATCAAGAAGTATATGCTATATTTTTGTACTAAAAAGTTTTCTTGTAGCATCTAAAAAATAATTTTGAAAGCTTTAGTTTTTTTAAATTGTGAACATATTTCAATCAACTTTAATCGATAAATTGCAATGATTGTGTATGTCTCATTCTTTTAAGTGTTTTGGGTGACTAGCATTTTGTAAATCTTTCCATGTGCTTGTTGGTCTTGTTAATTTAGGTTTTAAGAGTTTTTTTGTTGTTGATTTGTTTTATAGTTAAACTATCAAATGTTTTATTATGTGTTCAAAATGTACAATCCTTCCTTTGCAATAAAATACAAGCCGCGTTACATTTGTCATGTCTTTGCTTGTTCAATTGTTTTATCTTGGTGCCAGAGTACAGTTCTTCAGTTCATTTCCATTTAATTTAATTACCTAAAAACAAATGTACAGAAGAAAGCTGAAGACTGATATCAATATTGAATCAACTGGCCTTTGTAAAAACCAACATCAACATTGTATTTAACAATCATTCGCCCATCGATCAGTGGTCTCTGAGCTTTAATGGAAATTAATTCAAAGAGAAAGCTTCACAAATCTTCCCTTTTATTTGATGTGTCTTTAGAGCCCCCATGATACAGAAATATAGATGTGAATATACTTGCTTTTGACCTTGCTCCAATTATAGAGCACAAGGTGTAATAAAGCATTGCATTGCAATGCTCTGTTGTTTTAAATAGTTGGCAGAGTATTGAACGTGGGACCTTGTATGACCATAAATTGGTTTTCAACCTTTTATATGATCTCAGTATAATCAGTGCCTTAACACTTGCACTCAAGCAACTTGCACATGCTAATATGATATACTGGCAACCAAAGACCTATCAGTGATCAACTATTACTAAATGGGGCAGTATAACCCAGTAAGCTAGATAAAGAATTGATTAAAAATTATTTTAATGAAATCTAGTTTTCGTAGTAGCACTCTTTTTTCCACATTTTCCATACTGCATTTCTCTTTCAATATCCTACTCTAAATGCTCGCAGGTCTTTCATTTGATGTGTAGCACGTGTTTGTTTTGCGGTAGTTTTATACTTAAGGTCAATAGAGTTCTGTCATGAAAATTAAAATACAAATGACAAAAATCCGTTACTGTACTTGCGCGCTCTTTTTAGGTGAGGCGGTAACTTTTTGATATTTTTCTAAATAATTTGTTTATTTTAATCGTATTGCCTCATATTATAGAAGCTTTACTGTCAAGACGTTGAACTTGGCAATATATCATGCAATATTTGTTCCACATACACTAGGTGCGAGCTAAGGCGACTTTTTACATTTTGAATTAATCAAGATTTCAAATAACTCTCAAAACACACAAAATAATATCCCATAAATACACATGATACAGTTCACCCAAAAATGAAAATGCGGTCATCATTTACTCACACTCATAGGAACTTGTTTACTGTTAAGCTCCAATAATAATAATAATAATGAAGCTTTGCAAAGGTAGGTACCCAAAGTATCCATGCAAGTCCTATGGACCAGTCCAGTTATACCATAATGTTATAACATAAAGGGCAAACCAATTTAGAATTGACCAGTAAATGATTCCAAACTGGCGGCCAAAGGTTTGGAATAATGTACAGTTTTTGTTGTTTCAGAAGGAAATTGGTACATGAATTCACCAATGTGGCATTGAACTGATCACTATGTATAGTCAGGACATTACTGATGTAAAAAAACAGCACCATCACTATTGAAAAAAGTCATTTTTGATAAAATCTAGACAGGCCCCATTTCCAGCAGCCAACACCTTATCCTTGAGTAATCATGCTATAGAAAATTACTTGCCATTACATCTAACACAGTTGAAAGCTATTTGGTTTGTTAAATTAACCTTAACATTGTTTGTGTGTGTGTGTGTGTGTGTGTGTGTGTTTTTTTCTGAGCTGCCACAATATGCAATAGACTAGCATGTCTTAAGGTCAAATATTAAGTCAAAAATGGCAAAAAAGAAACGGCTTTCTCCAGAAACATGTCAGTCAATCATTGTTTTGAAGAATGAAAGCTATACAAAGCTTGAAATTGCCAATAAACTGAAGATTTCAAACAAAAGTGTACACTACGGTCTTCAAAGACAAAGGACAACTTCTCTAACAAAGACAGAAAGAGATGTGGAAGGCCAGATGTACAACTAAACAAGAGGATAAGTACATCAGAGTCACTAGTTTGAGAAATAGACACCTCACATGTCCTCAGCTGACAGCTTCATTGAATTCTACCTGCTCAACACCAGTTTCATGTACAACAGTAAAGAAAATACTCAGGAGTGCAGGCCTTATGGGAAGAATTGCAAAGAAAAAGCCACTTTTGAAACAGAAAAACAAAAAGAATATGTTAGAGTGGGCAAAGAAACAGACATTGGACAACAGATAATTGGAAAAGAGTGTTATGGATCTTTTGTGGGATCAGCTAGAATGTAAGGTGAGTGAGAATTGCCCGACAAGACAGCCACATCTATGACAAGTGCTACAGGAAGTGTGGGGTGAAATGTCACCTGAGTATCTGGACAAACTGACAGCTAGAATACCAAGGATCTGCAAAGCTGTCATTGCTGCACATTGAGGATTTTTTTTTTATAAGAAATATTTGAAGCATTTTAAGATTGTAATTGTAATTTTTCACATTATTAATGTCTTGACTATATATTGTGATCAGTTGAATACCACTTTAGTGAATAGAAGTACCAATTTATTTCCATAAGAGCGAAATCTGTACAATATTCCAAAATTTTGGCAGCCATATATCTCATATATATGTGAGAAAATGTTATTCTGTTTCTTTTCTAAGACACACTGGAGCAGAAGGCCATAAACAGTCATGACAAGCAGTGGAGAAATTTACAGCAGGTCAGAAGTCATGAACCAAGCAAATGCATTTAATGGAATGTTCTGGGTTCAATACAAGTTAAGCTCAATCAACTACATTTGCGGTATAATGTTGATTAACACAAAAATATATTTTGACTTATCCTTTAAAAAAAAGCAAAAATCTGGGTTCCAGTGAGGATCCAATTTGTACACATTAAAATACTCACTGTTTCAAAAGTATAGTCACAAGACATAAACAATATGAATGCTAACATGATTTGAGTGTGATAAAATGGCTTACTAATCTTTTCTGTGTAACGTTATAGCCTCTTTTACAATTTCATTGCCAAAACGATGTCAACAAACCCTAAAATGACTATAACAAATTACAACTTTACAGCTCAAATAATACATGCGTTTTAATAGAAGAATTAATGTAAGTGCTTTTATACATTTTTTGTTTTTGTTTGTCTTTAATTCCTCAATACAATGGCCTCATACACTTCCATTGTGTTGAATTGCATGGGGCCTTTTTTTCACTGTCGTTTTAGGGATTACAGTGTTATGTCTTCATGGCAATAAAGTTGTCAAAATTGTTACTAAGTGATTTTAACACACTCAAATCAGGTTAAGACGTATAGCCTATTGTTTACAACATCTTGT
This sequence comes from Moxostoma hubbsi, assembly GCA_032164185.1. NCBI lineage: Eukaryota > Metazoa > Chordata > Actinopteri > Cypriniformes > Catostomidae > Moxostoma > Moxostoma hubbsi. Next base: position 33,338,357 of record JAVLUX010000029.1, on the reverse strand, counting down.
GGCTATTCTTTTAAAACTGCAAGTATTTTAATGTTTATGTATTGGCCCCATTCACTTCTATTGTAAGTGACTTACTGTACCCCAAATAATAATAATAGTAATATATATATATATATATATTTCTTTTATAAAATACGGGGTGGGTTGAATTTAATTATTGTGGTAACAAATGCTTTCGATTAAGATTAAGTTTATTGAACCCAGAATATGTCTTTAATATATCTATACACACTTTTTATGCATGTTGTTTTGTTATTTGTGGCAATACTACTTCTATACAAGTGATGACCGCTTAAGAAAACCTGACCCTGAATTTACCATGGTAGACATCAGTTCATTTGTTTATAGCTGAGTACGTGTTTATGTCCTGAACAATCCCTGCGGTTAAACTCAGCATGGCATGATGAAATCTGAGAGACTGGTAAACACGACAAGATAATGTTGTCACACAACACCCGCTCTATCAGCGCAATATTTCGTTGTTTTGATGGAGACGGCTTGTGCCAGCTATGTTTGATACACAGACAGCGGGAGGCTGCGGAATCTCATCCGTCTTTATTAAAAACCCTGCTGTCGCCGAGGGAATAGAAGAATCAACACAGGCATCACTGCTAATTTATGTATTCATCAACTCGGCAGTCCCGGTATTGTTTGTCCTTGTTCCCTTGTGACATTTGACGAGACCCACTGATGTGTGCTCACTCATTCCAGTCAGAGCAGATATTATTTGAAATGGTTTTATTTAAATATAAATATGTGTACAAAGTTACAAGCAACAATAGCTCATTTTTTTAGCAAATAAAATTATTTGAACATTATAAAAAAAATAAAAACAGAAGAAAAAAGTAAATTAGTTGTGTAACACCACCTTTTACCTCACCAAAACTGATACTGTAATTAGCATGGGGTAAAAACCATTGTGAACCAAATAAGGTCAACTCAAAGATACAGATACATGCTTTTATAATAAAAATGTACTTTACAATAGAGCAGCTTACAGGCTGTACATTAAGGCTTATATAAAATATAAAAATAAAGACAAGCAATGTTTTGTTTTACCTATCTTACAGTTCATTTGGATTTTTTATTTTTTATTTTACCTTTCCAAATGGAGCCAAACATTCAGGCTCAAAGGATAATGGCAGTATGGAAACCTGTAAGGTATCCAAGATCAAATTGAAGTAGGGTGCAGTAAGCGGTTTCTCACACAAGGAACAAACAGATGAGACGAAATGCTGAATACGTTCACATACACACATCTGCATGCAACAGACAGAAGGAGTGAAAATCCCAACAATTTGTACAGTCATCGGAGTGGCTCTAAGTGGATATGGATAGTACTGCATTTCACTTGCAATATCTTGTTCTGATTTCTTCTATGTAAACATGTTGGTGCTACCTGATGGTCAATGAGTATGACATAATCAGCTAGGCACACTCTTTAATAACATACTGTGGTCACGTAAGGAACATTACAGGAGTATTACTGCATACCGCAAGGCCGTGTGGTTATTTAGGTTTGCCATTCAAGGCTTGATGTTAAGAAACCGTGGTCCCAAAATGGGTTATACTCTGAAGTCTGCAACAAATCCTTGTGAGTATAGCTTTAAAAGACTGCAGATTTAAATTGGTCAGATATCTTCTTTGGGGCTTGGCCTATCTTGGCTCCATCAACCAGACAGAAATACAGCTTATGGTTGTCATCCTTCCAATTCCAGTTTCCTGCACTGGTCCATTGAGGCTTTTCATAAATACTCTCTTGAGAGCCCAAAAGCAGTGCAGACTGCAGATGGAGCTTGTGGAGAAATATATTAGGATGACCGCATGCGCTCGGCCTCCATTTGCTCTCCTGCTTTGTGGATTGAACTTTGAGCCACTTTGTGTAGGCAAGACCTTTTGTCATCGATACACAAATGGGCTTACAATTCCATAAGCATGCCAACAAACACGTATTTATGAATTTTTTGTTTGTTTTTTACTTTTTTGATTGTGTTTCAGCATAGTCATGATCTTGTCTCCATTTAAAAAGGTTAGTTCGGGAGAGCAGTTCCCTTCTTCTGCAACACTGTCTTCTTCAGGATCATGAAGTGTTGGTGCTGGAGCATTTTTCGGCAAATACAGTGCCACAGGGACAAACGGTGATTATTTCACCTAAAGTTCAGCATTTGGATGAAGTAAATCAATTTGAAGTAGGTGACTCTTAAGTTTGAGTGGCACATTGAAGTTCTTTCAAAAGAAGTTTCCAATCGATCCAACATTCAATTCAAAACAGCAATAAAGCAAGGACTGCATTCTTAACCTCACTCTTGAATCTCAATTTAATGTTTTCTTAATCCCTTCTGAACCTAATTCCGTAGAATATCTGATCCAAGTCCAGTGACGCTTATCATTCCAGACCATCAGTTGGTCTTCAAGGGAGCCAATCACACGTGAGTCTGCATGCGTTGCTGTGAGGGCCTCCCATAGTCAGATTGCTGTGATGACACCTGCGAAGATGCGTACGAGAAGCGAGAGGAACTGGACACCTTGCTTGCTTGGTCCGAATGCTCATAACCATCAACCTTCTCGTAGGAGGCAGGTTTGACGTAACTGGTGAAGGCACGGCCATAGGTGGTGGGCAGGTAGGCAGAGCCTGCATAGAGTGGCTCCTGGGGGTAGATGGTGGGAGTTTGCTGTTGTGGCTGTTGTTGTGTTTGCTGCTGTTGCTCGTAGGTGGTGCGCGTGGCAGGGGTTGTGGCGTAACGCTGGGAGAAGTCATACATCCGTGGCTGCGTGGAGTGCTGGCCATACAGCGGGCTTGGGGAGGGAAGCTGAGAGGGAGTGTAGACTGGCCGAGCATTAGGAACATATTCAGAGAACCCAGTTCTGGTGATGTGGCGGTCCTCATGAGCTCTCACATTGTAGTAGCCATTGGTGGGGTCCTAGAAGGAGAGAGAAAGAACTTTGTCAGGTGTGAATTTATCAACAATTCTGAAAAGGATAATCAAAAAATGTATTGTTCTAGTCCTGGATGCTGCTTTGTTAATATAGCATTCTAGTCATGCTAAAAACCACAATATATAACATTATCATATTTATAATATGATAATGTTATATTATAAATAGTATATTTATTATTTATACACACAGCAAAAAAAACAGTCAAAGCTGTGTTATGCATTGCGCCTTAGAACTGCCTTTAGCCATGACTACATTCACAGCCTGTCTTTTAAGCTTTGCTTAAAAGTATTTCATTTACAGAATCTCACACAGATTAAAGCCAGCTAGTTAGCCAGCTAGGTGTTAGCAATCACTGTCAGTTTTCTTGAACATGATCCAAGCTTGTGTATAATAAAAATGGGATCTCAGCAAGCAAGTGTTATTCAGTACCATAGTACAAACCTTTGAAAACAATGCTCAACCTTTTGCATTTATCAGATTAACCTCTCACTGATAGTCATGCTTTGTGAAATGTAATACCTTGATATCTGATCTCTCCTCATCCTCCTCCTCCAGCAGGTCACTGTGCTCTGTCCGAGATGTTCCTGGAGACTCACTGCTGTTGGGAGCCTGAGACAGGTGCAGAGATTTTAGTTATAGACCATTCTATGTTCATTTTAATACTAATGTAATTTTTTTTGCTGCAGCACAGCAAAGTCATGGTAATGGAAAACCTATTGTGTATTCTAGACTTAAAGGGTAAATTCACCCAAAAATGAAAATTCTCTAGTCATTTACTCACCCTCATGCCATCCCAGATGTGTATGACTTTATTCAGAACACAAACTGAGATTTTTTGAAAAATATTTCTGTAGGTTTATGGAATGCAAGTGAATGGTGATCAGGCCTTTACAACTCCAAAAAGCAGATAGAGTCAGCATAAACATCAGACTCCATTAGTTTAATCAATGTCTTCTGAAGTGATGCAGATGGTTTTAGGTGAGAATAGACCAAACTATAACAAATTATTCTCTGTACTTCTTTAAAGCAGTCTCCTTGGCGATCATGATTTCAAGCTTGATTACACTTCCTATAAAGCGATCTAGTGCTCTGCGCATGTGTCAAGTGCAATCAAGTTTGAAATCATGATCGTGCCTAGAGACAGCAATGGCAAGATGTACAGTGAAAAAGGAGCTATTTGGTATGTTCTCGGCCAAAACCAACTGGATCGCTTTAGAAGACGTTGTTTAAACCACTGGAGTCTTATGGATTACTTTTATGCTGACTTTATCTCCTTTTAGAAATTCAAAGGCCTTATCACAATTCACTGTGGATCTACAGAGCTGAGATATTCTTCTAAAAAAAGATTTGTTTGTGTTCAGAAGAAGAAAGAAATGCATACACATTTTAGATGGTATAAGGGTGTTTGTAAAATATGGGAATTATCATTTTGGGTGAACAAAACCTTTAAAATTTATGGAAATTTCTACAGTGAAAATACATTTTTGTAGTTATGCTCTGCTCAAATATGTTTAATCTGCTAAATATCGCGATTGTGCAGAGATTATGTGCATTAAAACATTTAGGCAAACCATTGGAAAGTAGATTTAAAAAAAAAATAAAAAATAGATTGCTCTTTTGTTACGCTTCTTTTCAGTGATTTCACAAATCAGTCATTAGAAGGTGTCATTAGTGAAATGGATATTCTAAAAATCCTTATCCAGTAATCAAAAATTATTTAAAGTCATGGACAAGTCATACTAATTCCTTGGTCTAAAAGTGTGAGAACCCTGTTTTTATAAATACAAATTTAGAATTGTGAATAGTAAATCAATTTTAAAGCTGTTTGTCTGTAAAGTAATACTAAGTATTTTTTCATAGTTTTGAGAGCTGCTCACCATAGGCTCCTTCACATCCTCCTCATCATCATTTCCCCGTGCTGCGTTGTGATCACTGTGGACGATTTGTACGCGGATGTCGCTCTTAGACAGGCGTGTGCCCTTTTTGCCTGAGTGAGGAAAAGGCGCAGTGGATAGAGATTAATGAGGTGAACGGTGGGAAGATGTCCAGAGAGGTGAAAAGGTCAACACTGCTCCAGGCAAAGAGGTGGCCCCATAATTAACCTCTGTCTAGTTAGCTCGTTTGATTTCTACTGTATCATGTTTTTGAAGAGTGGATAAAACTTCTCAGATGACATCTGACCTTTGACCTCACCTTTGGCAGTGTGGCGGCAGCAGATAGAAACCAGGGTAATGACACAGACGATGAAGACGCAGCCTCCTCCCACCGACGCTCCGATGATGATAAGCAAGGGAAGTGCCTCTGTAAGAGAAAGCAGGTATGTGACTGAGCTGAATGACATCTATTAAGGCACCAGTTGTATTATTACAATGTATACAGACAATCCATATTCATAGTAATTTTGCTTCATTACAAGGTGAATCACAAAAACAAGTGGATTTTCAATGTTTTTTCATGCCATTCTTTACACTGATTATTTGTCTTTCTCCACTAATAGCAAACACCGCCACAATGATATTTAGAGATTATTTTAATTTTATCACATTATAGCCAGAAACATAGTCTAAAGTTCATGAAAGCAAACGATTCTAGCTGTGCAAGCTCAGACCACAATTCATAATGCAAGGTGCCACAGTAATGCAAAAATTGCACGTTAAAGACTGTGCGCTTGCAATGCATTGTCTATTCGTGACTTCTTTAGTAAAGTGTGTTTCTGGCCTGTCTGCACAGTACCCATATTTTTCAGTTCTCCAACTGATTTAAGAAAAGTTCCCTGCTTGTCAATGCATTCAACAACAGCTTCTTCCCAAGCCCTTCTTCTTGCTTCCAAACTGAAGCGCCACATATAGATATCCATCTTTTGTGATTCACAATGGCATCACAGGACCCGACTATTGTCTCTAATCTCTGGCGGAAGAGGGGTAACCAGGCCTGACATGCAGCGAGGCAGCTGACAGTAATCTAATTAGAGATTCCAGGAGATAGCACTGTCTGCCTCTCCAGAGACTTGGCTCTGCTGCCTTGATGCAAATTGCTGGTGAAGACCTTATTTTTGGTGTCTCCCAGTACAAAGGCTCAAGCCATCTACCACGCTTTTAGCCAAATTTAAAGCAAATTTAAACTGGTGCACTTTGCATACAAAATGAAATGGCCAGTGAAGCATTCGCCGTTTCTTGATTGAATTAATTCAGGCTCAAAATCTATATATTTGTTATGGAACGGATGTATTAATTAAGTAGACCATCTCCTGATTAAATGTTATTGATTTGCTGGTGTATAATTAAGATAAGCACAGGTTTGCAGGGTGTTTTGAGATGCGATTTCTGCATGGAGGGGACTCACACCGGATTACTGCTCGTCATGACCAATTTGACATAAAAGGCTCTGACTGTAAGGTGGACCGGCCCTACATCTTACTGTCAGTGTTTTAAAACCATCCTTCTGTGATTAAAGGGATGTTGCCAAACAGAGCTTGGCTCATACCCTAATCTAAATCTCCTGCAAGTTTTCACTATATTGTTTCAGTTGCTTTGTTCTCATCTCCTTAATCCAAATTTGACTCCCTAAACCCAACTCCAAAAACATTTACCCAACACTCACTGATCTATATTGACATCAAATAAAATATGGATGCTTAAAGCAAATAGAGATCTTGTATGAGGACCCATACCTTGCTCTTCAAGAGTGACTAGTACAGTTCCTGTCCCAAAGCGGTTCCAAGCAGTGCAGTTGTACCGGAGTTGGAAATCTTGGGCCAGAGTCTCCGCGAGGATGAGCGAGGAGAGGACTCCATGGTCACTGTTAACAGTCTGCACTGAGAAACGACCGGAGGAACCAGATGTCAGGGTCATGTCCCCAAATGTCCACACCTGAGGAAAAAGAAAGGTAGGTTGATATTTTTGGCCTTTTGACAATATATTCAAGGTATATCTACTTATTTATTAGTTGTCTTAAATGGGTAATTTTTTTTCAACCACAGTGTTTCACAGTTTTTCACTAATTCCACACAAGAAAAAAACAGTAATTTTTAATGTATATGAACCTGTATAGCAACACATAGTAATAGACAGTAGGTTTGGGATCAATGACTTTAGCATGCATCGATAATCAGAAAATGTTCCAGATGATTATCAATACACTGTACATTGGCTGTTTTTTAGATATAAACAGAGCCGCTTGTTTCACAATAGTATTTGTCTCTTCAAAAATATTGTTAACACATCTTTGGTAAAGTGTGAGCAGCAGGGTAAATTAAAGGGTGCCGCACACCGGATGCATCTTGCAGATGACAAGGTTAGTTCTAAAATTCGAAACAATTATTTTCTTCCATTTTTCTGTCTTCAGAAGCTGCCTATAATTCTGCAGAGCCATGGAGCTCAGATCACATTGTTTTCCATTAAATTCGACCCATTTCATTATGAAAGGACAAAGATTACTTTCTCTAGCCATCACTGGATGATTTATTGTGTATATGTATCGTTCATATAGCTTACACAATGTATTTTCAGTTACAGGTATGTCCTTTTGTGGTTTGTCAGCTTGAATGAAACCTCTTCAAGGCTACATACAGAGAAATTGTATAATAATTTATAATCGTTCAGTTTGTGTAGTTACACCAGTTTCATACACTAACCTGCAAACTCATCAACATCGCTTTTTTGTTCAAGAAGAACAAAATCCTTTGTATATTTTGTGTGTATGATGATGACTAGATCACAGTTTGGACTGTGCCTGCCTTGTCCTACCCGCAACCAGCCTCTTTTGATCTCCCAACAATATTACACCTGACTACGCTTAACAGAAGGCTAACTGAAAGTGAAGCTCGCAAATTAGGCTTCTAATTTAAATGTCGACTAATGTTAATATATCAATGCCTCAATAAAATGCTAATCAATAATCAATATTTTATAAAATGCCTAATAGACAGCAATTTTTATTTTCATCACAAATGCATAGTAAAGTACAATAATAGCCTTTATTCTCCCTCTCTCTTAAACCCTATTACATATTAAACATAAGCATGCCTGGTCCAGCCAACACAGCAGAACATCAAATATATTTTTGAGCTTAACAGAATTCAGGGCATAAATGTAAATTAAAGATTCATCACTCTAGTAGTAGATGTCTTGTGTCTTAAACTCAGTGTCAGGGATTAGAATTTATCTTTTGCTTCTTTACGCTGTCATGTCGAGTTTGGTTTACCACCAGTGTTGTGCCTCAGCTTGTGACGCTTTGTGAAAAAACATGGCGTAGACAAGCAGCTCTTGTCCAGCAGCAGGTCAGTCTGAGATCTCACAGCTACACACAGAGAAAACAAGCCATTGTTTCTTTTGCTCACCTTATCTGGCCAAGAGGTGAAATAGGGTGTCTGAGAAGACCTCTAATGATTAGCCTGGGGTGAAAGAATAACGGCCAATAACACCCCGAATCCCCACCTGTCACTGTGGATCAAAAGGTTGTTTTTTTGTGCCTTGTTTTTATAATTTTGCTCTGTTCCACAACATAGTAATCTCTCTCCATAGGCAGCATTTAAATGCATCATAAGAGTGCTTCCAAAGTGAAGACAGTTCCAAAAAGTAGACAACCTAATTATGCTACATCCTAAGATTGCGTCGCTTGCATCCCTCGCTAAGAAGGCAATCCCGTAATGCATTGTGACAAGCTCAGTGAAAAAATAGATCCATGATGGCTTAAATATTTAAAATGATCAATTAATAGTTACACAATTAAAGACTCACTATATTACCCCAAATTTGTGTGACATGTATATTTATGTTCGTCTCGAGGCTATGTATTGAATTCAGTGTGCGATTCCCCTGTGTGATTTCTGTGCCTATACAGAGCAATAAATTATGAGGTTCCATGGCAGTTAGGATGCTGCCTATGTAGGAAGTGAAGCAGCTCACTAGGTTTTGGAAAAGATCTTTTCTCTGAATCATTGCTTCTCTTTGCTCTTGGTTTCTCACTTGCTCCCTCGCTTCCATCTGTCTCTATGCATTCCTTCTCTTTTTCTAGCTGTCTCTCCAACTTATACCCTAATTATCCACTGATAGGCCTTCCCACGTACAAGGGGTCACAGGAGGTCATTGGTGCTATGCGCTAATTGCTCAGCATGGGAAGGAGCCTAGGGGGCTGGAGGTCCTCTCTGCAGACCCTGGCATTAGTACAGTTCGCCTCTGCATGCTTGAGGGTGGAAGACGTGAGATACAGGATCAGCCCTCTCATCGATGCGCACTCTAATAGGTGAATGGGGTTGTGTAAACTGCATGTGTGTGTTTATGTGGGTGTCAGATAAGAACACGCATGGATAGATAGGGAGAGAGAGAGAGAGAGGCAGAAGGAAAGATGAGATCGCTTAAGATTTTAGTGGAGGAAGATATACAGCAACACACACCCACACTCACACACACACAAAGCACCTGCTCAAGGGAAAGGCCCACAAACAAGCTTGTCAGGAATAAGGCTGAACCAAGAGTCAGATACCTAGCTAACACATACACTCACATATTACACAGAAGCAGGAGAAGGTATACTTACTATCTTGTCAGGAGGAGGGCTGCTGCCCACCAGACACTCCAGTTTGCCCTTGGAATGCCTGACAGCTTGCTGCATGGCATCAGCCGTGATGATGGGAGGGCCTGAAGTGTTTGTGTGTGAGAGAGAAACAGATCAGAGAATCATTCTGACTATGGGTGGCAATGAAAGCAAAGAAGACACAAGTTCAGAGCTGATATCCCCAGTGCACTGAAGACCAGCTCTATGAGTAATGCATGAGAATATGCAGTTTGTCAACTGAAGACATCAAGATTTTACTTCTGTAACGTGCAATAGGATATTGAACTGGAAAACAATGTAGAACAGGTGTTGATTTTAACCATTGGAAATTTGATTGAAATAATAAAAAGGGCTCTCTAGAGTCTAGATAACCAGTGTTTGGGTAGGAGGGGGTGAGTCATTTTAGAGCACAATTTGCACAATAAGACCAGGGATGTGTATTAATAAAGTAAAAAGGGTGAATTCTGAATTCTTGTTTACTTTAAGCAAGTGATTTGCTAAATATACATAAAATGACATGTTATCATGTATAAAATTGAGAGATAAGAGAAAGCGGAGAAAACAATTGAAGGAAATTGAGAGGATTTGGTTACCGTTGACAGTTAGAGTTACATCTCTCTCAGCCACACCAATCCGAGGCACGATGGCTTTGCAGGTGTATGTCCCAGAATCCTCCTGTGTAACTGCCTTCAGCTGCAAGGTATTGCTATTGCTGAGCACCTAAAACAATACATGGAAAAGAATAGCCTGTCAGATCTGTTGCTATACCAAGACACTTGTCATCAAGTTACCACAGATATAAGCACAAGTTGTCAAAAATGTATACAAAAATATTACTACAAACCAAATATGAAATACTAATTATAGACAATACTGTGTGTGTGTAATATTATTGATTTGTCCACAAGATGAAAATGGGACAATTGTGCAGACATGCAGTGCATTGTTTGTTCCAAACGAATCGAACTGTGGCCCTCAGAGTCGGCCATTACCATTAGCACCAGTCATCTATTTCGTTGCTTGTGGCTCACACAAGAGAAAGACCAATGCCACCAATAGCAAGGGGAAAGCATGTAATTTTGTCTGCAGCAATCTTAATTACTGTCTAAAGCGCTCCAGCCTTGGTCCTCTGAGTCAACACACTGCTCTAATTAAACCTACGATGACTGCTGTGTGGAAATTTTCTGAGTGTGAGCAGATACTTGTGCTCCTTTGCCTCTGGTGCACTGGTACACACGCTGCGGTCACTTGTTAGAAGCCATTGCTCATTAAAGCACCTTCTCTCTTCACCCCCTCCCATCTCAGCACCAGCAAACTGTGATTAATCCATTTAGCACTCACCCGATTTGTAATTCTCTGCCACTCATCGAATTAGCCAATTACACTGTATCTTGGGGCGGTGAAGTAAACGTGCTACTTGTGGATCAGGTCGGCCCGTTTTCAGGATGGGCAGGATGGAGGGGTGTAGTCATAGCAAACGGATTGCCCCATCACAACCTTCTGGATTTTAGCATTTGCCTCCCTATTTCTCTCTCTCTCTCTCTGTTTTATATTTCTCTCTCGCTCTTTGTTTGCTTTCTCTGTCTCTTTATGAAATCTGATCAATCAGCAGGAGAGAAACACTTACAACAGAATAGGATGATGCATTTCACACATTTACTGAAGGTAAACTTTCATTTTAGGCCACAGATCAGTTTGTGGAATCGGCAAAGTCCTGGAAATGCAAATGCTCTCAGAAATAGCACCCATTAACCAGCCAACTCTGAGCAGAAAATAATTTATCTGTAATATATAATGTAGGTCTTCTTCCATAACCTAGTATTACAAATCAATAAATATATATATCAATCAAACTCAGTATGATTCAAAAGGGAATGATGTTGCAGAGGTTGAACAGATGGTGTGCCATATTTAGGAAAGAGAAAAAGAGAGGTCACCATACCACACTGGAGCCTTGTTTTGTCCAGGCCAGGGTGAGGGGAGGGTTGCCAGTCCATGAGCAAGTGAAAGCAGCATCCATCCCAATGTCCACCATCTGGGGTTTAGGTTCTGTCAGCAACCTGGGACCAACTGCAAATGAGAGAGAGACAAAAGAATTCACAATGTGTTCTGGTATATTTTATTATTAGAGCATATTTGGGTGTGCACATAACAAGCCCATTACAATGTTCTAATCTGCTGCCTTAATAAATGGAAATATTTAGGAAATGAATAGCATTCAAATTAGTGACTGTGGGAGGCATGCATATTTATATATTTCAACAGGAAAAGATGTGACTGCTTATTGTTTACCACTTATTTTTAAATGAGAATTTATCATGCAGTGCCACACTTACATTATGTACCGTATGAGGCTGATTATACCTAAAACCTGCTGTTAAACTGGAACTAAATGAAAATGTAATTCATTTAAAAGACACAACATCTAAATGGAGACCAAAATGCAAGGCCACATCCAAAAAAACATAAGTTACATACATATGTCTTTTTTTTTTTACTCTTTTCATCCAGTGCAAAATAAAGTACACCAATAACCATCAGCTTCTATCATTTTATAAAGATATTGTTATTTCCCCCAAAACACAATGCAAATCCTCTGATTTTAAAGGCTCCGGGGGTGGGGGTGGGGGGTTGGACTGCTTCAGTCTTGCTTTTTCCACTTGTGATTATCAATATTGATGAGATAAGATGACCAATGGAACTTCACATAGGCTAATGTGAGAGAAGTACTTACACTGTACATCCACCAATGTACTGACGTTAGTACTTCCTACTGAGTTGGACACCTCGCAGGACACTGGGTCTGTGAAGTAAGAGTGGTCCACCGTCACCTCCAGGCTGTCACCATTGGCCTCAGATATAGGAATCCCACCTTTGGACCATCTGTTTGGGACGTGGAAATGTATGCTTTTTATTTAATCGATTTTTAATGTATTTTGTGTATCTATTTACGATGCTGTTGCTATCATAACAACAATTATTATAAACATACATTGAAGCAACTGTACACAAAGCATTTATCTGTAAATCAAATCTAATTTAGGATTTGCCCTCAAACCTAATCTGATGGATTGGATAATCTAGGATTATGCATTGAGTCTGTTGTGATATTAAATGCGTTTACCTGTAACCTGTGATCTCAGGGTTGGCAGAGGCAGAGCAGATGAACAACACTTTTGCTCCCTCCATCACCGTCTGTGGCTGAACAGACAGAGTCACAGACGGGGGATCTGCAAGGAAACATGCAGGATTAAATTCACTGAAGCAATAGAGGCTTTTCAAATCCTACTGAATGACTTTACTACCAAGCTCCAGGTGTGTAAATCTTGCTCACAACAATTTTTTAAATATATTCCCCTGCCCAATTACACATTTTTTTTAATTTTTTTTTTACCATAAGCATCCCTTCATATGTACATATGCATACACACATTTTAAATATGTACAGTATGTATATGTATTAACACAAAAATACATTGACAGTTATGCACTAACCATTGGAGTCTATGGGGCAAGTGTGCAATGAGTGGCCCATAGACTTCCACTGTGTACACACTTTTTTCTTAAAAAAATAAATTAGGTAGGAGTCTGCATAATGTTCTATTTTAATTAATTATTAATATTATTTGACAGAAACTACCACAAAGAACACTAATGTACTTATGTAAAAAAAAAAAAGAATAATTATTTACTCACGTTGAACATTGATGGTAACCGAAGTTTGGCGACCCGCAGGGGCGGCAGGGTTTAGGACCCTGCAGGTGTATGTGCGTCCAGAATCACTGTCCTCAGGCACCATTGGCAGCATGCTAACCGCTGTCTCTCTCTTTCCATCTTCCATCAGACTCTGAAAAGACACAGTGATATGGTGTAAAACCAGTTAAAAAACTGAGACAGTATCACTGCTGGTGGAACAAATTGATTTAGCACTTTGAAAATGGAACGCCTCAATGTAATGTTCTGAAAATAATATCAATATCTGACAAAGGCAGCCCTTAAGAAAACCATCTGTAATGTGTTATGTGCTATACCCTTTGAATTCAAATAAAATAGACATGGCTAGTAATGTGAATGAAGCTATTAGTGAAATGTTATTTCGCTGTAATGGTTTTGTGTACTTCTAATACAAAACACAGCTGTTTCTCTCATTTTGTTATCACTGTTAAAATCACACAGACATGATAATCCTAATCTAATTGTCCTATATTTCCTGATGCAAATCCTAATTTAATAAGGAATTCCCATGATGCCTGTAATCCCATTTGAGCTCAAGACTGTGCCAGCTCTGCAGGCAGAGCATTGCGGAGAATTAAAGCCACCATCAGTTTAGCGAGGCAGGTGAGTGTCTGTGTTTTATGATGCTGCCGGGACCGTTCTGCTGTTAGTACATTTTCCCAAAGTTCGGTCCATCATCTCTTCCTGCTCCACATCATCTTTGAAATCTATTTATTGCACGCAAGAAATCAATATGCCTAAGTGGGGAGAGGTGTACAGTCTACGTAGATTTTGCCCGTTGCATCTAGGAGAGAGAGCCTTAATGGAGAATGAGGCACAGTTTTTGGTTTGGGCTGTACAAATGGATTGGAGGGGGGGGGAAAGACAGCGCTGTACTGGTGCAGGGTCATTATGGGAAGACAGTTCCCTGTAGAGCCTGGGGGGCAAATCGATGGCAGGTCGCACGCTTAACCTCCGACGCGCTGAAACCATTTTTACGCTAGATCGAGTCATGCCGCCGCCTGTCACTCTCTGTCCTAGTCTAATTTATTCTCTGCTCTTTCCATCAGCTTGCCCCCTCTTACTCCTTGTCTACCTTTTTCACTTTCCTTCTTTTATCTCTTTGTCTTCATTTGGCTTTCCATCTTACTTCTCTCTCCAACTCAAAATTAACTTTAGTGAAGGTAGATGGCAGATTTGATTTTCACAATTGAAAATGAGGCTATAAGAGAAAGAGGTTCAGTCTGTTCAGTCTGGGTTGAACGGTTTAATACCTTGGTGATGATTATTTAGCTTGCAATGTAAGAATGTCATGGCAAAAATTCATAATAATAAACATTTAAAAAACTCTGGAAAACCTAGGTTGTGATAATCAGATTCCAACTAAAACATTTAGATACACAAACTAAATGGGATAAAATCCATTGTGCTATCCCCCACAGCCTTGTTTTACAATTACGAAAAGTTAAATAGCATCTACCCTGACCAGGCTTTGGCTTTTGCTTGTCTCTCGCTCTCTCTTAAACAAGCTTCTGATATGTTCATTTTCCCCTCATCTATTTTCCAAGTGTCGTCTGTCTTTCTTTCTCTCTCCTCTCTTGCGCTTTGCTCCTCGTCCCTCGATTCACTGCTGGCTCTTGCCCCCTTAAACGTGTCGTTTACTGTCGTTTAGCGTGGTCAGTGAGCATGACAAATGTGACACTTTCGCAGTTGCAGCCGGTTCACGCTCCACTGCACTTCCCATTGTGTTTCGGCATTGTTGTGGCTGATTTTTCCCTCTCTTCTTTCTCTCTCTTATCCTCTCTCACTCTCTCTGCCTCCTTTGCTCTTTCTCTCTCAGCAGAAACTGTATCAAACGCTTATGCCTGTCTGAGCTTTGACATGCTCCAGTTATGCTCGAGTATTAGAGCAACGGAGAAAAAGAGAGAATAGAAGCACAAAAGGAGGCAGCTTGTGGTGGTGTGATGAGGATGAGATGTACAGTGATTGAATTCAAGAAAAAAGAAAGGGAATTTTCGCAACTTAGGGTGTGCAGTTTGAGATCTAATGTGAAAGGTGGGTAAGGGTAAAAGAGACAGATATTGTCTCTAAGTTACATTAAGCCATAGGGGCTTCAAATTCTCGTGGCTGTCTTTAAAGCTATCATCAGAAGGCTGATGTGCCCGCAGTCTTACCTTTGAGTAGATGGCATTGTGCATGATCTCTCCATCTCTGTACCAGGTAATCTCCGCGGCAGGTTTTGCCCCAGATGCCCGGCATGTCAGGTTATGAGAGGTGTGAGCTTTTAGTCTGACCATCGGCCCTCCCTCCACTATGGGATCTGAAGGTGGCACTGTAAAAATAGTAAAATAATCTTCAAACTGGGAGGTTTGAGAAAATGTGTATCCTACAAAACACAAGGGTGGTAGCATACTTGTTTTTGAAACCCACTTATTGGGATCATATTCGCCCAATCACTATGGGAACCTACAAGGGGCTCACCTATGACATTGCAAGAGAAAAAAAATCTGCCAATAAAGGCATAAGCCACCAGGATGTCTCATGTTGTTCCAAACCCTTATAACTTTCAAGAAACAAATGGAGATGTTAGGCAGACTGTTAGCCTCAGTCATGATTAACTAGAATTGCATCTTTTTTTCCATAAAAGCATATTTCCGACACATTGGCTTGCAAGTTTTTTCAAATTTGAGTCTTCTTTAAACCTTTGCATGCCTGGAAATTATGTACCAGCCTAGCAGGCTTTTTCAGGTGCAGGGATTAATCATCTCAGATGAGTCAGGTCCCGTCTTTCACCTGACCACATTGACATTTTTATTTCGCTCAACAAAAACGAATGGCCTGAGTAAGAAGTAAATGGCTATTGTACACTATGTACAGTGTACCTTTTTTTTTTACTCTGTCAGTTCATCAAGTAGGCTACTTTTGACAATGCAAGTGAATGTACTCCATTGTTTTGATGGTCCAAAATGCATATTTAGGGTGCATCAAAATAATCTAATTCACTTCCATTGTTTAAAGGAGGAGGCCTGAAATGAAATCCTAAAAATCTTAAATTCTGTTTTGATGAAGAAAGAAACTCAGATACATCTTGGATGGCCTGAGGGTGCGTAAATTATCAGCAAATTTTATTTTGGGGGTGAACTATTCCTTTAAGTTAGATCCAAGGGGCCAGCAATGGAACACAGTTTATGTTACTCTACACAGCCTTTATTAAATAGTCATACATGGTATAGATTCTCAGTATACTCTGTGTGTGGGTTTGTGCTGCATTTTAATACAAACATATATTCCATACTCTAACCCCTTCTTTACTGCATTGTTGAAGCATTAATTTCAGCTGGTTGATATTTGACCTATACAGAACAGGCTGGTAAATGAAAGGAGAGATTCATTTGAATTACTGATTTGTTTATTTGTTTGCATGCCTGCAAGCCATGGGCAAATACTGTCTGTCAACTTTGATGAAGGAATCCATATCGCTGAACGCACAAACACAAAAAAAACTAATTCTTTCCATCTTTCTCGGACACACAAGTAGACACTCTCTTCCGTCTGTCCTGCTTCTTTTCTCTCAGCCAATTTCTGTTTTTGTATCAGAATTGTCAGAGGTCTTTTTGCCAGTCTTGCCCAGGCAATAATGGAATCCGTGCACGAGGTGATTCTAATTTCCATGCGGATTCCCTTGACTGCACTCCTGCCATTGACTTCCTTGACTCTGCTGGATTGCTTTGGTCTCATTCGGCTGCAATGATTTCCCCACATCCATCTACATGCACGAATACACATGAACGTGCGCGTGCACACATGCACACACACCTCTTTCCCTGCACGCAGTAGATGCCGTATTTGCTGCGCTCCAGTTTGGGAATTCGTTAAACAGTACACAAAACATCAGCTGACACTGGCATGTGCACAAAGTCTATTGTTATAGTCCTACTTTCTTCAGCGAGTCCGTGTGGGTGTGCCAGGTTTGCTTGTTCATTTAGAGTTACTGTGCAACTTCAACAAAAATCAAACCTGCCCTCTTTCTCATTCTAATAGTACAAACTCTTGAAAAAGTCATATATTTTTAGCGTTTCTCAGCTATTGATAAACTTGTTGTATGAAAAGAAATCTTTTTTTTTTGTCAGAAAATATCAAATACAGTACATCCATAGGTATGTCCTATTTGGGCCACCAGATGTCAGCAACGCAGCACTGATCTGAAATCCCAAGTGATCCTTGCCACCCCCCCAGCCAACCCCCCCCCCCCCCCCCCCCCACTGTTGCTAAATGCCGGAGAATATGTAGATCAATCACATTGCGTTAATGTAAAAGCAGCCCTGCGGTTGATGAATTCTGTGAGTCACTGTAGAATGTGCTAACCGTGCAGACTTTGACTTTTAACCATTCACGCAAGTCATTTGTGACTGCTGCAATCACATTTCCTTGGCCCTTCACCATGATAAGTGTCAGTAGGCTACAGAGAGAGAGAGAGAGAGAGAGAGAGAGAGGGAGGGAGCAATAGAGTGAGGTGGGGGTGGTAGTGCTTCTGTCGACTCAGTTAAAAAATAAATTACAAAAAGACAGTCCTGTTGTGCCGTGATTTAAAATTGAGAATAAATAATGAAGGCATGACTTATGATTGCATGAGGGTGGGATCTCCAAAGTGTTTTATGCATAGAAGAGAAATTTGCAGTGTTACACTTTTCAGGCAGTATTTTAAATGCTGCTAATGAAATTGGGGACTATGAAGAATGCTCAAATCCCCCCTGCTTTTAATCAGTTGCAGGAGTTATACTGCAGAGGTTTCTCTCTTAATCATACCCACTCACTCATATCACACACACACACACACACACACACACACACACACAGTTCTTACCCAGCACCGTCAGTTTGGCTCTGTTTGATCGTAGCCCAGCTTGGGTTGCTTGACACTCGTAGACCGCATCATCGCCTAGCTCAGCTGAATTGATCTCCAAGCTGTGCTCCCCTGATAGTGGGTCTCCCATCAGAGAATATCGCACCCAACCTGGTCCACACAAATGCAGAAAACACTGTTAGAGATATACACACCACAGAAATAGGGAAGAGTGCTATAACGGCATTTAGCATGAAAAGGGGTTCTTCTGCAGTAACCTGGAGGACTTTTTTGATTCAGTTATTTTCATAAGTATTACAATACGATGAGTATGTGTCCAATAAATATCACAGAGCATATTATATTGTCTTGCAGTTATTATATTATTACCTATGCTATTTATTGTTGATTAATTTCCCATTAATAGTTCTCTGTGCAAGCTATTTTCATCCACACTACTGCTGAAGCTATCGTGCACAAGCTGCTTTGTCACATGGAACATGTTACTTCTCAGCACTGGCAACGATGGACTAGATCGTCCAATTGCAATCATTAGTGATTACAAAATAGGGCATTAGGGGAAATTATTTTATACAGATTGGAGGGACAGATTTATTTTTATTTATAGGTGGTTTATTTTTGTATGTATAAATGTTGCCAGTTAGATAAACATTTTTTTTTTAAAGTCATGCTCTTAAGCTTCTTTTTAGGCTGGTATGCACCCCCTTGAGGAAGATCCCTTTGCTTCTCATTAAGCCGGGGTACTGATTTATAACAAACCAGGGGTACAAACTGTTTTCAACGCACCTGTGCAGACTGACCCCGCACTTGTGTTTTATAAAGTGGTTTATAATCAGATTAATATTAGTGGATTTGTCGTTTAATTCCTTAATTTTATCTGTTTGCTATTTATTTTACTTTATAGCAGTTCTGCAGTTTATCAATACTGAGAATTACCCTAAAGGCTCTAGAAAATTGACACATTACAAAAATATGGTTTGCGGGCCACCTGTTGAGTACCATGGCATTAAACCAACCAATCATACACACACACACATATCAAAACTAAAGACATTTAAACTCTTTTCTATGTGTTACATTAGCATCTTGGTGCCACCCTTGGTCAAGCGCTCTGTGGAAACAATCAGCCAATCATTTCAACAAATCCAGCGTTAACTGTCCAGGTTGCTACCTTCAAAACTGCTGGGGAAATCATTTTAAATGTCAACGCATGACATAAGTAGTGATTGATTCACCACCTTAGCCCCACCAGATGGCTGAAATTATTAGACAAATTAAACACTAGTTTGCATTAGCAGCGTATTTGTTTGCCTTCCCGTTTCTTCACTCAATAGTCCTGCCTAAGAAATGAGGCAGTGACATTACTCAAATACACAGCCACTGTCGAAGAGAGATGCTGCCCTTTACCTGCCAATCTATGATTGGTTATCTCCCAGTTATTAATTGGAAGAAAAAAATGGAGATAAGAGAAGACTTAGCCTTAGTAAATGGACTTCAATATGCATTGTGTATCTCCTGGGGAAAATGGCATCATTTCAGTCTTGCTACTTGCTCTAAATTTGGTTGACATATAGGAAACTGGGTTTCTAGCTAATTACAAAGCAGTGCACTATTTAGAAGCACCTTGGAAATTAATTATGTTGAGTTAATTTTTTTTCCTTTCAAAGCACTGTTAAATTGAATGACTCTTAAAATATGTATTGGCTGTATGCAACACATTTTGCTGTGGTACAGTATTATGGATATTGACATAGAAAAAATGTAAGCATGGATTTTATCCATCTGGAACTAATTTGTATCATGAAAAGTGATATCTCTATGACAGGTGGTTAAAGGCTAGGTGTTGAACAAATAAGTGTAATTGGTGATGTCACCCAAAAAAGGAAAGTTGTTTCTGGGGCGGATCATGTCATTACATTTTTGATAATATACAATAAGACAAGCAAAGTTTACAAAAGAAAATAACCGTAATTTAATGACTTTTACACACCCTCATTTTGCTCCAAGCCCTACTTTCTCTCATCAGTGGAACACAAAAGAAGATGTTAGGCAGAAACAATAGCCTCAGTTACCATTTACTTTCATTGCATCTTTTTTATATACACTGAAACTGAATGTGACTGAGGTTAACATTCTGTCTAACATCTTCTTTAGTGTTCCAGAAGAAAAAAGGTAATATGGGACTGGAACAACATTAGCATGAATAAGTTAACTTTCATTTTGGGGTGAACTATTCCTTTAAGGTAACTGCATAAATTTTCCTTGTATGAGTTTTCACTTGCACTTACCAGGAAGGTCTCGTTCTCCGCCCAGCGCAAGGCCGTCTTTGGTCCACTGCACCATGCCTCGATATCCCACAATAACACAGGGCAAAGTCACTGATTGGCCAGCAACCACTACTTGGTCCTGCGGCTGCTGGGAGAAATAGGCTGCTTGCGACACTGCAGGAGAAACAAAACAGTGATAACAGATTTATGCTTTGGTTGTTATTTGATATTATGATGCAATTATGAATTATGAGGCAGACAGCATAGGAACAGTGAAGCAATACATTACAGCAGCATACACAGCGGCAATAACCTTGTTCAATACATCATCATGCTTCATGATAATACACATTATCTTGAATCTTTACCCCAGGCTGTTTAAGGGCTTTCTATTATATGCTGCACTATCTCATCCAGTCCTATTTTGAATCCTATTGAAATTAGGTTTTTCTTATCAATCTTCCTGCATGCCTTTCTGGTTCTCTGGGATTGACTAGAAGGCAGTTCACCATAGTAAACCACAGTAAGGCTCTTGTTTCTTATGCTGAAGCATATCTGTCATTTTGCTCTTACCAGTCCAGCTTTCAGGTCAGTGGTTTTGCACAGGGAGAGAGATGGGAAAGCACAGAACACATTAGCGTGATAGTATGTTAAAGCTGAATCAGCAAGAGTATTCCAGCTCACATTCACCATGTCTCTGCATTTGGTAATACACTTCATGTAACACAGTGAAACAAGATTTTCCCTGCAACACCAATGCACTGGGCTCTAGGAACATATTACCTTACACTTATCTAAAACCAACTTCATCTACCATTAAAGTCTTTTAAGAGAAGCTACATGACTGGCCACACTAGCTTGTTTCACACCAAACACTGGCCAAGACCAGCAAATGGCATTTTGAAGAGTGTGTAGTGATTGATGCAGAAAAGGCTAGCATTGCATCATCTTCCGGTCGGCAGGGAAAAAAACACTGTCCACAACACATTATACAACAGTTTGGTTTTCTGCATTTGGCAAGAAGTCTGGGTGTCAGCTGGTCATGACTTATATAACTCTTTCTCATGCCCATATGGCAACCTGCATAGAGCGACATGGAAAGCAATGTCCCATTGAGCCCAAGAATCTGTCAACACTCGCTGGGATAGGGGGAGGTGCTGTGTTTTTGCAAAATTGTGTGTTAAACAATCAAAGCAGCTTTAAGCCTCCCATGAGAGCCATACATTGTAGGCTGAAAGAGAGAGAGAAACAGAAAAGCGCAGGAGAAAGCACCTGCCGCGTGACTGCCTTTCCTCTCTTTTGGATTTCCAGCAGTCTTTCTCTCTTTTCTAATGCTTTTTGGTCTGTATTTTTTGCTCTGATTTGCATAGGAGGCTCTCCGTTCTTGCACGAATGCACTTTAGAAAACACAGACAAAAATGCATCCAGTCTAAACAACAAATAGTTTAAGCCAACCCCCCCGTCACTTTCATGTACACACATTGTCTCCTTAAATTTTTGGTTTCGCAAGAGCATTATTTGATGTGGTGCATCATGAGTCCTCTTGATAGTAGAAAGATGGCAACCAGCTAGAAGTTACTACTCAATTCACAGGAGATTTCAGAGAGAGTGAGGGAGAGAAAGAGCACAATTTAATGGAGTTTTTAGAAGGGGAGGGCTGTTACTGGTTGTTCTAAAGAATTGGGCCGTCCCCTGATTTTTTGCTTTTCCTCCTCTTTCTTTGCCCTTTTCTCTTCTGTGTGGTTAAATTGGAGAATGGGGTGCCTGTGGTGGATAAAGAGGGATCTATTCAGCTGGTGCTAAACCCCTCTGAAACTTCTCTCTTTGGGCCAGGGGTGTTTAATCAGGGGGGGGGGGGGGGGGGGCAGTAAGATGGTTAAAGGAGGGCAACATACGGTGGCCAGAAACATGCTATTGTCCTCTTGTCCCTTGGTTTTAATAGGCCTCTTCATTTCCAATCAATCCTTCTAAATGCAAGTTTAATAGCTTTTCAATAGCGCCCCCACCCCCTAGGGAGCCCAGGCTTTTCTTACTCCTTAATACTCTCTCTCTCACTCACTCACTCTCTCACTTCATCATTCCCACTGCATTTCTTTGAGCTGAAAAGGGGCTTCTGAGCTTGGCTGACAGAGTTTGCTCGAGACTCAATTATCCACTCCATCAAGGGGTGCAGCAAAGACCATCCAACCCCCCTAACCTCCTACACAACCCCACCCCACCTCATCCAGTGTTCTGTCTCAGAAACAAGCTTTCTCTCCCTCCAAGGTAAAAGGCCAGTGGAGATTTTAGGCCTTTTTAAACTTCCTCTTTTCTCCCACTTGTGCTGACGGTTCTCTTTTCTTCTCTTGAGGATGGAGACAGCCAGGCAAAGAACCTGAAATAAAATGGAAGTATACTTCCTTTACTTTTTCTAAGAAACTATTGTCCTCTTGTCCCTTGGTTTTAATAGGCCTCTTCATTTCCAATCAATCCTTCTAAATGCAAGTTTTAATAGCTTTTGGCTGAGGAAGTTTGGAATGAACCAACACATCCTCACACTGTTCTACACTAGTACTGTAGAGAGCATCCTGACTGGCTGCATCACCGCCTGGTACGGCAATAGCACCGCCCACAACCGCAAAGACCTGCAAAGGGTGGTGCGAACGGCCAGAAACATCATCGGAGGTGAGCTTCTCTCCCTCCAGGATATATATAACAGACGGTGTGTGAAGAAAGCTCGGAGGATTATCAAAGACTCCAGCCACCCGAGTCATGGGCTGCTCTCACTGCTTCCATCAGGCAGGCGGTATCGCAGCATCAGGACCCGCACCACCCGACTACATGACAGCTTCTTCCCACAAGCAATAAGACTTTTGAACACATGATCTCTCACGATCAACAATCAGCACTGCACTTTATTAATCATCACTCTGTCAATATATTCTCCCAATTTAGTGTATATATATATATTTATACCCGTATCTAGTGTGTGTATTCTACATTGTGTGTATTGTGTACATTTGTTATGTAAATTGTTGTGTAAGTATGTGTACATTTGTTATGTAAATTGTTTTGTGTAATATGTTGTTTATTGTAAAGTGGTTTATGTCTCGTCACTGTCATTACTGCTATGTTGCTCGGAACTGCACACAAGAATTTCACCTGCTGTTGCACTCGTGTACACAGTAGTGTGACAATAAAGTGATTTGATTTGATTTGATTTGAAACTGGCACAAGACTTGGTCTTTTCCTGCCCTGGCTACTCGACAGAAAAATGAATCAATTTATAAAAATACAATGGACAAATCTTCACAAAGCAAAATGGAATTGCCATTATAAAATGTAAATGAGAATAATCAGAGTGACAAAAACACATTATGCCTGATTTTACCACCTACTACCTACTTCTCTCACATCAACCTGCAACCCACAAGTGCCCCATTCCCATGGGAACTGTGATGGAGAGGATGATACTAATGACCAAATCTTTCTCTGGAAAGTTCAGTTCAGTTCCTACAAAGTCTTACTCAAGTCCACTGTGACTGGAGTCACCACTGAGCTATGCTAATACAATAAAAAGTATTATACATTTTTCATCTTGTTATTACTGTTAGTGTTTTGGCTATTCTTGCTATCGTTGTGTACCTTTTCCCTATTTGTTTTCCTTCTCATCTTGTTTCGTTTTTTTAATAGATCTATATGTATCTAACTTCTAACATTTTCACAACACATATAATATACATAGTCAGAATTTCTTAAACTACTTCAAAGAGTTCTCATAAAAAAAATCCTCCATGTGCAGCAATGACAGCTTTGCAGATCCTTGGCACTCTAGCTGTCAGTTTGACCAGATACTCAGGTGACATTTCACCCCACACTTCCTGTAACACTTGCCATAGATGTGGCTGTCTTGTCGGGCACTTTTCATGCACCTTTTAGTCTAGCTCATCCCATAAAAGCTCAATGTGTTTAAGATCCATAACACTCTTGTTTAGTTGTACATCTGGCCATACACATCTCTTTCTGTCCTTGTTAGAGCCAGTTGTCCTTTGTCTTTATAGACCGTAGTGTACACCTTTGTATGAAATCTTCAGTTTTATGGCAATTTCAAGCTTTGTATAGCTTTCATTACTCAAAACAATGATTGACTGATGAGTTTCTAGAGAAAGCTGTTTTAATTTTTTTTTTGCCATTTTTGACCTAATATTGACATTACGATATGCCAGTCTATTACTATACATACTGTAGCATCTCAAAAACAAACACAAAGACAATGTTAAGCTTAATTTAAAGAACCAAATATCTTTAAACTGTGTTTGATATAATGGCAAGTGATTTTAGAGTACCAAATTAGCAATTTAGCATGATTACGCAAGGATAAGGTGTTGGAGTGATGGCTGCTGGGAATGGGGCTTGTCTAGGTTTGATCAAAAATTACATTTTTCAAATAGGGATGGTGCTGTTTTTTACATCAGTAATGTCCTGACAATACATTGTGATCAGTTGAATGCCCTTTTTGTGAATTAAAGTACCAATTTCCTTCAGAAACAGCTAAATCTGTACATTACTCCAAACTTTTGTGGTTTGTAAATAACGCTAAATTACTTTTAACATTTAAAGTCAGATCCCTTTAAAGGAAGCTCCATGTGAAGGGATATCAAAACTTAATAAGACTCTTCCATCAAAACTAAACTCTTCTTGACATTATTATTAGCACCAGTATTCCTGAGCTGAGCCTTTAAACATATATTTATATAAAATCATTATTTTTTTGTAAACTCCTGCCATCCCGCAGCTCCTCTTTTATAAGATATTGAGTTTTTTTTACAGATTCTGTAATTGTGTTGTGCTTGTGGGATTCTCCTTTTTGCATCAGGTACTGGATGACCATCGATTGCAATTAAAGAATCTTGCCCCAGCATCTAAATGTTTACGAGCGGTGATAATTCATCAGGATAAACCAATGTTTAAGGGGCTTTTGTACATTCAACAGATCCTCTTTAGACCCCTCACTGAGTTGTGCCTGTGTTCATGCCTTTAATCACTGTTTCTCACACATAAGACATCCATAGCATGCATTCGGGCCCATTTACAAGTTATGCACTCGTATGAGTGCGCGCACCAGGAAGTACGAGCAAAAATCAAACACATCTTTATTACCCTTGAAATGCATATAGACATTCATGCACACAAACCCACATATGCTGTGTAACAAGTTCACACCACGGGAGTGATTCAGTGCTCTCAAAATCTCACTCCGAGAGAAGCTCAACAAAATATCACGTCTGGTTAATGAGTCATTTCAAATTGGAATAATTCTTCCTTGCTGAATTAGCCAATTATTTAACGGGATGTTAGCAGCTTAATTACATGAGTTCATTACTGACAGAGAAGAGAGGGATGAAAGAAGGAAAGAAAGATAAATAAAAAGGAGGTGTGAAGATGTAGAGAGTAGGGCTGCAACTTTCTAAATGTTTTGATAATCGATTAATCTAATGATTATTCGAATGATTATTCGACTATTCTGTTATTGTTGCAATGATTAATCATTAGCACTTAACCGACTATTCAGCTTGTTCACTGACTTAAAAGGTTGTATTAAATGTACTTGCAAACAATAAACAGAACAAAATCATCTTTTAAAAATACCTCTAAATGACATTCACTGAATTAATTTTTTTTAATTAAGTTTAATCCTGTAAAAAAACTTCACTACAAAAAATCCTATTGATATCAAGTGTTTTTGTACTGTTTTCCATTTAAAATGGTCTAAAAGTCCTTAAACAAATTACATTTACCCGAGAAGCAACATATAAGATATTTTGACTTGCTTTAAGAGGATGTATCTTAAATATAAGTTTATGTTTTGTAAGTATGTTTTCACTTGGTTATACTTCTGCAAGTGCAGTAAAGACAAGTATACTTATATTGAAGATCTATTCTCTAAAAGCAAGTCTAAAAATCTTATATGCTACTACTTGGGTGTATGCATCTTTTGTAAAGGATTTTAAGATATTTTAAAATATTTGTATTTTTAATATTAAATTCAACATTCTAAGATAAAAAAAAAATATTCTGCAGTATAGCTGCTGAAGTAATTGTACATTGTTTTAAAGGAACATTCTTTCAAATTATTTTTGGAAACAAGCCAAAAAAAATAAGCAAAAACGTGTTTTTGTTGCAGTGTATAATGGGGCGAAGACTACCCTCTCTCACTTTCTTTTCACTTCAATCCATCTTTAACTCACAAAAAAAACCTCTTTTATTAATATAGCTGTGTCTTGCCAATTTTCTTCATGATATATTATGACGCATATATTATGATTCCAAAAGTCACAAGCCATCACGGTATAATCTAGCTGCATTAAGCAAAAGCGTTCAAGGGACAAGCGTCCCCGCAACAGAGTGTGCTTCAGACGAGTGCAGTTTCAATCTCTCCCCCTTAGATCAGGACACTTTGCGCAACTCATGAAGAAATTATAGTTTCGGAATTTGTAATTATTTATATTATTTGAACTTTAATAAAGGATGCATTAAAGGTATAACGGTGAGGTGTTTCCTTTAAAAATGCTCCGACAAGCAAGTTTTTCTTCAGTGGAACGGCAACTCCGGCTCCGCTGTATTTCACAACGGGAGTGCTTCTGTATTTACTTCTTTTGTATTTTTACATTATAATTCCCTCATACTTTGCATTTTACATCACCTGAAGCTGTTTGAAAAGTTTAGAGTGCATCTGGACTGTGAGCTGTGTAATTCTTCCTCTCCTCAGTAAGGCGCGAGCTGCAGTGCTGTTATCATGCCATCAATAGAGTTTCATATGATCTAATGTTACGTTTAATGTGATCAAACGACTATTCGACATTTAAGTTTTTTGTTGATAATTTTTTATTGTCGACGTTGTCGATAACGCCGACTAATCATTTCAGATCTAGAGGAGAAACAACAGTGGGATACAATTAAACATTAGTTTTTAAGTGGACCCTATTGAGGTTTTCAAAGCTTAGTATGTCCTCAAAGAAGTAACAAGATCTAACTTAATCAACCTTGACACATTTGGATACAGAGAGGTGTTCAAACAGGATAGTAAATATTGCATTCACATAATGAGTAGGTCAGACAAAGGCATTTGTATTAACATGGCTCTGTCTGGCTTGTGCAATGTCATAACAAGGTACCGAAACAAATAAAGAGGTGTATTGGATAAGACAGATCAAGCTGTATCTAAACCTACATTGTGATTTGCTCCACAGTGTGTGGCATCTACATGTGCCTGTGTGTTTATGCGTTCCTCCTTCCCCTAGTAACAAGGTCGCAACACACTTGGCCTGATACACTTTAATCCAGATTTTGTCAAAATGGAATATCATTTCACGGCCTTGGATTGAGGCACAGAGGACTGTGTGTTCGTGTGGTGGCGTAAATAGGGCAGGCGTGCTGTGGGGATTGCAGCTCACATTTAGTTGCTACTTTAACACAGTGACTTTGTCTTTTTTTGTCACACGTTAAGTGCAGCTGTGCCTGACTTGAGCTTGACATATTAAAGAGCTTTGCCTTTTTATCTCACTCTCCCCTAGTTTCTCCAGGCTGTTTTTAGAGCCTAGGATGTGTCTGAGGAGAAAGTCATACTCTGCCTCACTGGGACAAACAGATGTTAGCAATGATCCCTCTCCAGTCGACCCTTGCTAGAGACAGTGAGGAGTCTTGATGGGATATGTGTGGCACTTGGTTTTGTCCCGGGCACAGTTGTAGATAAATCAGAATATCTATCCAATATCAAGCCTTATTTAGCCCTCCCTCTACCTCTTGACTGCTTGTTCTGACAACTGTAATTATAAACATTGAAGGTGTTGAGGAAGGATAACACACGAGCATACTAAAATCAAAAATTCTGAAGGGGCTTTGTCTGAGACAAAGAAGCAAAATCTAATGACAATTACTTTGTGTGATGTCTCTGTTGTTCATCTGATCTCTTCATAAATAAATAAATGCATAATCTGCTATATGCTCGTCCTGTAAGTTCATGATTAAAAATGAAAATGTGAATGAAAATAAAAGCTATTAAATGTCTTATTATCATTAAAATATGAAAAGTAAAATGACGGGTAATAATAGATTATGACAGAATTTTTACGACCCTGTCTGTCAATATGACGGACGATGAGAAGGTCTAATTTTTGAGAAATGTTTGCATAGCCGAATTTTAAACATTACAAGTAAACACGCTACGGACAGAAAACATGGACAAGTTCTTGAAATGGAAAAATATTGACGATGGTTAGCCTATGTGGGATGGTGGAGTTGTAAAAAGTGTGCCGTGGCAGAAAAAAGGTTGGGAAACTCTAGTCTACCTTTTGAACTGTGGCTCACAAGTGGGTGCCACAACTTCAAATATGGCTCACGTCATATCCCAATTCCATTCCCCCTTCTTCTCCCCACCATTTCCCTTTCTCTCCCAACTGCCTCATACATAATAAAAAGACCATACCAGAGAGTAGGTGTCAGCGATGTCATGCACAATGAGCCACGTGATAAAATGCATGGATTGACGGTCTCATAAGTGGAGGTAACTGAGACTTGTTCTCCACCAATCGGATTGAGGTGAGAAACCGCACCACCACGAGGACCTACTAAAGTAGTGGGAATTGGGCATTCCAAATTGGGTAGAAAAGGGGATTAAAAAAAAAAAAGACAAAGATGGGTGAAGGGTTGGATGAGTGCAGTTCTTAATGGAAAAAAGGAGAAAACTAGTGTGAGAAAGAAACTTGCTGAAAATAAACAGGGCTGGCTAAAAACGATCCATTGTGCATGCTTCAGATAAGAACACTAAACCCGAGCTGGTAAGAGCTGAGCTCTATTCTGCGCCATGGAATTATCTTATTGTTTGGTGGTGGGAAGACTCTATTATTTCCCTCTCAATGTGGAGGGTGAGAGTGTGTGTTTGTGTGTATGTGTGTATGTCATGTAGTTGATGCACATGTGAAGATGTGTTATACCAAAGTCCTTTCTCTATGATCCAGTTTGAAAAGTCTACAGCGAACCTGGTAAACAAAGCCGTCACCTTTTCTTAATGTCCAAACAAACTGCCAAGGGCCGCCTGTGTTTGTTTCTGCAGTTTCACAGTTGTCAGTTTCTTCCCTCTCTCCCTCTTTCTCACAGTCCCTGTTCCTTCACTGTTCTCATTTTCTGCACCTTATCTTCTACCTCCCATTCTAGTCAGTTTCTTTCTCATTTTCAGTGTTATTCTGTGTCTAAATTGCAGCCTAAAAGCTTTTTATGAGCTGTTTGCAAGGGTTTAATCCTTCTAGCCGCTTATTCAGTCTGCTGTCTATTGTAATGTTCCTGGCACGGTGCGAGACTCTTTTAAAGATGACCATACAGCTCATACATCCATTACATCTTCTTCCTCTGTCCCTCTCTCTCTTCTCCCACCCATTCAATCCTTTTGCTAAACCCTCTCTCTTTTCTACCATCAGCCCTTCCTGATCCCCAGCATCAATGCTGAGCAGGCCCCTTTTCACAGTTACATAAGGTGTGACAAATTGTTGATTAGCCTTTTCCATGCCTGTTTCTGCTCTCGCTGCATTCCAGACTCCCTGTCCCTCACTCGCTCTCAACCTCTCCCTGTCCTTTCTCTATTTATCGACATGAAAATTGCAGGGGCTGACAGGATGCTAGGACGGCAGGGGTCTGCAATGGCAGATCGAGAGAAACAGAGAATAGGACTCAAGAGCTTGCAACAGGGCTGAAGGAGAAACACAGCAAAACCTTTGCTTGTGAATGGGAATTAAATACATTTATAACCAATGCTTCTACTACTGCAGATTGTAATCCCACAGTAGTTGCTATAAGGCAAACATCAATATTACTTTTGGTCATTTGAAGAAAACCCCAAGTTTTAAAGGATTAGTTCATTAAAAATGGAAAATTCTGTCATCATTTACTCATCCTCATCTTGTTATAAACCCATATTATTTATCTCTTTCATGGAACACAAAAGGAGATTATAGACAGAATTGTAACCTCAGTTGACATAGCCTAGGGTTAACATTCTGCCTGATTCCTTAAATTGTGTGCCATTTCTTTTCTAATTGATCACACTTAACATTTTCGACTGATGGAAATATCCCATAGACTTACATTGGACTCAAACCATATCTAGGGAACAGATTATCATGGGAACTCTTATGAATCAGGCCAATAATCAACCACCTATAAACCACCCAGAACACTCAACCACATAGCAACACCATAGCTTTATTAAATTGAGTTTTGTACGGGCAAGCACCACTCACATATTCTTCAGAAAATGTAAAAATCTAGTGTCAATCTTGGCATGACAACACCATTAACATGACCACATCAACAGATTGTTTGAAGTCTGTAATATACTGGTCACATAAAAAGGCTGATAGAAAAATCTAAATTAGAACAGTAGTGATTGTGTGTGTGTGTGTGTGTGTGTGTGTGGTTCAGGTCTTCTGCATGCTGCATGGATGTGTCTGTCATGTACTACTCTCTGCTGCAACGCATCTGCTAATCACCAGAACTTTTCCGAGTGTCATTATTCCAGCGCTCCCATTCTCACTATCCCACTTCAGAGTCTGAGAACTCCTCTACTCGAAGACTAAAAACTCTCAACTAGGAACACAAAGAGGTCGAACAAAAAAACTAGAGAGGGGGAGGAAGAGATTGTCTCTAAACATCAGCCAACTGTCTTGACAAGATGTTGATTGAGCCAGTCTTGTCATTTCATTTCTGCAGTTCTCCTGGTATTTTCTGTATACGGTTATTGCTGATGCTCTTCCTTCTCTATCTCCCTCTCTCTACTTTATCTTCTTTCTGTGCCCACTTCTCTAATTCTCTCTCTCCCAGCTCTCTTTATCTCTCACTTTTCTCTTACTCTCTTACTTGCTTGGTGTTCCTCACAGAGTATGATATGAGATCTACTATGCTTTTAAATCATTAGCGTTGTGCTCTCTTTGCATAAATGTGTGGGTTGTTGTATGCACTAACGCCTTCACACTGATGGATACATCCACAACCAGTTCGCCTCCGACGGGCCTTATTCACCGCGAGGTGCTGAACAAATAAATAAAGACAAATTAATACATAAATAAACAACACTTTTATATGCACATTTCACTTCTCTGGCTGTAGAGTTGGGTAAACAATGCACAAAAAAGCAACACTGTAAATATGGCAAGATGATTAAAAATCCATAAAGACAATGAAAAGATCGCGTTTAAACGTGCTTTTGTTGATCTCTCTGCCCTACACCTCCTTTAAAAGGCAAATTAAATGAAAACAAAGAAATGCAGAACTTACGCTGAGCCATTGCGATGCAAGGCTCAATGCCCTGGGGTGTCAATTAATTTAGTCTGGGGATTTGCGGCCTACACTTCCTAATTGAGCCCAGTGGAGGCTCCTGTGGCTCTCTGTGATAGGAGGAAGTGCGTTCAATAATTAATTCTTTTTCTCTCATTCTGTCTTTATTATTATTATTTTTAATGAGGATGTGATGTTGTAAATGTATGCATCTCATTAGAGCAAAGAGAGCCATGGTCTTTATTGGTCTAAATGCAGGCTTACACATGTAAAAAAGAGAAAATAGCTGAAACCTCAGTTGGTAGTGGCATATTCAAGTCTCTGTGTGTATGTAGATGGGAGTATGTGTGTTTGAAAGTAAAGAGAGATGGGTTCAATGAACACCTTGTTAAGGTTGTTAAATGCGTGTGCTGTTTTAAAGCTCGGAGGTTAATGTGGCACTTCCAATTCTATTGAAGCTCTCTCTAATTTCAATATTATTTTCTTTCTCCTCGAAAGAGAGAGGCATAGTCAGACTGTGTCTGCGTGTTGTTTTTGAAGACCACCAGTTTGTTTGATGTAAGAGATTTAATTTCTTTTTCATTAGTATTTCCCTTTAGCTTCCCCTGTTACACTTTCTATCTTTCACCCACATCTGAGGCAGTGACTTCTATCCTCTTCACATACCACTTTATGGTTAAACAAACAACTATTTTATCTCTCTTGGGAGGGTGGCATCAGTTGAAACAATGTGCAGCTTCTTCACCTGTGAAAGGGCTGACCCATGTACATGGACGGCCTTGAAAATTGTGATTAATCGATGTCCGCTGTTAACTCAGCCCCCACAGTCGGTGTATCGGTCCTCTTTAAAGTAAAGGTGATGGGGGGTTTTGTTGTTTAATTAAATACCAAACTTTCCTGTCCAACAGATGAGCCTTGACTCTTGTTCTTTTAACACGTCTGATGACTAAAACCCTCCAGAGCACAAAATAAAAGGTGGCGAAGGAGGACAGAAATAAGCAAAAGAACTGAAAAGCCTTACCTGCCGACCTCAATACATTCTGCCTTGCTTAGCGCAAATGAAGAGAGGTAGCGAGTGTGAAAAGGATGGAGGGAGAAAAATAAAAGTAATTTCCTGAAACTCCAT
Organism: Moxostoma hubbsi; assembly: GCA_032164185.1. NCBI lineage: Eukaryota > Metazoa > Chordata > Actinopteri > Cypriniformes > Catostomidae > Moxostoma > Moxostoma hubbsi. Next base: position 33,305,587 of record JAVLUX010000029.1, on the reverse strand, counting down.
TTCTTTGGTGGTGCTTAGCAAAGAAACCTAATTAGGCTGAAATGTGAAGTCAGGTTTTTATTTTTTTTTGTCTTTACGGATTGAACCACTTCCTCTGAAAAAATGTGTCCCTGATTAATGAATGAATGATTAATGAGAGAACTAATAAATCAATTAATTATTAAGCAAGCACTCTGAACAAGAGAAAGAGAAGGATGAGGACGAGTCGGAAGAGATAATGCAGGAATGGTAGTGTTGTTTTTCAGTAGCCACACATATCACATGAGGAATTTATGTTGAGCACAATAGTTTTCTTTCCACACAAGTTTCATGATAGTGGTCAGGTGGCTAAATTCTCACACCTTCTTAGGTGGGCTCATTCTCACCTTTGCCAGCATGCAAGACCCTTAAAACCAAACAATATAAAGAATGCGTTAACGAGCAAGACCTTAAAAATTTAAATTTTGTCATCTTTACACAAACTTTTGTGACTTGATTACTTCTATGAAACATAAAGTCCCCATTTACTCCTGGTATTAAGATGCTTCTCGAGTTATTCGATTACTCAGGCGAGAGAAATCACTGTTTACACCTGGTCGTTTAAATGCGTCTTTTATGACCACTTGTGTTCCGATTTCGAGGGGAGGGTCCCTGATTTCATGATGACCATCAAGTGTGTTACTGCATGATAATAAACTGCAAACATAAAATACAAAGAAAGTGTGAACAAAACCAGCGTGCTGATTCTCCCAGATCCAGATGAGCAATATAGTGAAAAACTATCCATTGTTTTAGTGGAGTGCCTGTGTTAGCGATCTGTGTCCCTGCATGTTGATAGCAGACACACTGAAGTAAATCCGTGAAGTTCTTGTGCTTGTGGTTTTTTCCTTTTAAAGCAGTACCTAACTGGCAAAATGTAAAACTCTTGTTGTAGTGTAGTGGTTGATTGACAGGTTAGGGGTGTGGTTTTGCTGCTGTCCGGGATGCATTCAGGAGGGATTACTTTTTACACCTCAAATGCGATGTGGTCACATGTTTTTGTGTTCTGATTACAAAATATTTTAGACCCTGTTCAGGGCTGTATTTAACGCTGACCACTTCATACGAGTTTGGAACAACCTGAGTAAATGATGACAGAATTTTCATTTTTGGGTAAACTATCCTGTAACGAGATAAGGTGGGCAAGGAGGAGGCGGTAACCTGCTAAACAGTCAATGTAAAATTTCATGATATAACTCAACATAAAACAAACATAAACAAACACTGACACACATGTGTCTCCCTCTCTCTCGAACTGGTGCCTCTGGCTAGTCTTTATCCCCCTCCCGGTTGATTAGCCCGATTCAGGGCAGGCCATGTGTCCTCACGGTCCAGCCCTGCCCTCCTCCTTGTCACAAATCCTTTTAATGTTAGCTTAGCCAAAAAAAAGTGACATTCTGACCTTCGTTTACACAGATTGGTGCCATCGTGTAACAACAATCCAGAAAGTTGTAACCCTTAAGCACAGAGGTGGCAGATCTTCCTTTCCTACTTCATCCCTCCTTCCAACATCCTACACCCCCAACCCCCCCCCCCACCCAACACTTAACTAGGACACTCTATCAATCTTTGATAATACTTGCCGTGGGCTGTGGCTGCGAGACTAGCAACGGGAGTGTCGAGGCAGCACAGCATGGCATGATGTATGAAATGTGGGCCATGCCAGTAACAATGATATACTGTAGCGTTTTCCAGTCAAGTTTGACCTTTTTTCCTCCGCCGATATTAATCGCTGCAGCGGAAGAATACATAACTGAGCTATTTCTCCCCTAGGAGCCCCATGCACTTTACAGTGCTGCTCTGGCCTCTCCATGTCTTTGGTTAGCTTTCTTTATCTCTCTACTTTTCTTTTCCTTCTTTCTTTCGCTAAGACTACCCCCCATTGGAGCGCACCTGCACACAAGGATGCACCATGCTGACTGTTATTTTATGACTGCAATGGTGTGTTGTGGCCTTTAAAAAAGTGACATGCCTTCAAGTACCCAGCACACAAGACCCATCTTAAACATAAGAGGACTTGGTTTGTTATATCAAGAGATATAGATCTCTATGCTTTGGCTGTGGCATTATTAGCCAAGCATCTGAGAAAGAGGAATGGACACTGAGCTTTGAAGAGAGTCTCCCGGGGGCTTTGGAACCGGGCAACCCACAGAAGAAGTCAGGAAGAAGGAGCCTCAAGGCTGTTTGGCAGGATTGTTCTTAGTCAACTTAATGGGAAATGCCAAGTCCCTCTCTTGCTCTCTCTTTCCCCCTTTTTCTTTCTCTTCCTCCTTTTCTCTATCTTGTTGTTGACTGGTGCTGTGTTGCCAGTGTGGAATTGCAGATTTATCCAGTCTTAACTAACTGAAAAGGGCTTTGTCCTGCCATTTGGGGAGGATCACTGACCAAAACCTTGGGACATATGGTGCTTGTGTGCTGGTTTCTGCCCAGCAGTGTTAAAGAATGCAGTGGGAGGGACAACTGACCCCTGAGCTCTTACATCTAGAATGCTTGAACCCAGCTTGTTGTGTGATGAACTTAAACACTTCATTGTGTTTCTTTTGATATAGATTTCTCCCTTGCCATTAACTCTAAAAGTTAACTGACTATGGAAGGAGTGCTGATACCAGGGTTCGGGAAGGTATGCACGGAAAGACAGATGTTGATGTTTTCACATATTCTCCAGCTAATAATCCACCCACACATGTTGCGTCAGCACCCTTTCACACCTTCATATTCTCTCTCTTCTTTTTCATTCACTCATCTATTAAAAAAAACTACTACATTTACAATAACATTTAGCAGACACTTTTGCCCAAAGCGACTTACATACGAGGAACATAACAAGCAATTGTTCATACAAAAGTCTACAATATCTTCAGGATCGCACTGCAAGTTCTCACAGTGGCTGGAGTAGTAAAGATGTTAGTGTAGAAGGAAGATACAAACAATGTTTTTTTAATAGTAAGTGCATTTAGTGTTGACTGGTTAAGTGTTCACCGATCAGATGTGTTTTCAGCTGTTTTTTTAAATGCTGAAATGGTATCAACAGATCGCGTGGAGGTTGGAAGCTCATTCCACCACAGAGGAACAGAGAGAGAATGATCAGAATGGGACTGATCGTAAAATGGACTTTGTGCCTCTTTGGCACATTATTATTTGCATTCAAACATCTCCTTAACCTTTTATACTTTAAAGGAATGGGTTACTGAAAATTGATGTTATGTCATTATTTTCTTTATTTCTTTTGTGCTCCTCAGAAGAATTAAAGTCATACAGGTTTGGAGCGACATTAGGGTAAATACGTTTACATTTTTGGGTAAACTATTCCTTTTAAACATACATACATACATACACAGACTCTGTTTGGCCGGACAGTTCAGCAGAATGTAGTAATAAATGGACACTGTCTGGTTGTGGCAGTATCTCTGATGCCCAGGCACATATTGGAATGTCTCAGCATGTTTCCTGTGATAAGGCTTTTAATTAAGTGTTGTCTGAGTGTGTCCATCGAAGGGACATGGCCACCTGTGTACAAGCCCATTATCAAGAGAGACAGAGGGAGAGAAAGAGAATAAAGACTGTGTGGGGGAGAGAACGAGAGATAGAGAAGAGCAAAGAAAGGTAGAAAAGGATTAACAAAGCCACACACACACACACACACAGACTTTCCACTCTGTACAATTCTAATTCCCTGTACGGTCATCACCAAGACACTAACATATCCAAATCATGATTTAAACACCAGATGCCATGACTGCTGTAAAGATTATATAAACACATCTTTATTAGCAGGTAAGACTCTACTACTTAAGAGGTCGGTTAAAGAGTAAAGTATGTGCTCTTAATCCATTACCCCTGTTCCAATGACACAGTGCCAGTGCTGGTGGCCAATCTGGAACAGATTCACACATATACACCAATGAAAAGGACGGATATGGGATTGAAAAATGGGCCTGAACCAGAACGTCAGAAGCTGAGATAATGTCCTTATCAAGTGTAGTTTTCAAAACAACAACAGCTCAAAATGGAAAACAAAACTAAATCACTCACATAACTAAATCTGTCAACATTTCAAGTGCAATATGGCGCAAGACAGTTAGCTCCTATTTTTGCTGCACTACACAGATATATTTACATTATGTCTGACCACTAAAACAAAGAGTAACAAAAAAATACCACAATGCGTTTTTTTGTTTATGGGTAAATTATGCATGTTATGTAGTTGGTGGAGATTCACCGGCATAGCACTGGTTCCAGACCATCATTTTGGTCGCCAAAAAGGTTACATGAGGTGTTGTAAGAAATCATTAGGAAGAACGTTTAGATAATCTAGCACCTGCTTGCCTGCATCTTGGCAATGTTCCAGTGATGACTTCACAGGATATGGGTTTGATTCTTAGAAAGCTAAGATCAATCAGTATAGATCAATCTGATTGCTTGACCCCCCCCCCCCCAAAAAAAAAGTACCATTCGGTTTTCCACCTGGTAGCTTTGGGAGAGAGATAGAGAGAGAGAGCAAGGTGGGTGCAACCCAAACAGAGAAGGGAAATATGAAAGAAAACAAAATTATGTTGTGCAGAACTGCGTGTGTGAATGAATGGAATAAAAGCATCATCTGTGCAACATATCAAATATAGAATTATCATTTCATAAAATATCTTTTTCTATATGTTTTCCCTGCTTAATAGCTTTCCTGTAGGCTTTTCTGCTGAGTAATGTGTTTCACCTCCTCTTGTCCATTGTCATTCCTCCATCCGGAGAAGGTTCTTAAAAACACTCAATCTCCTTTCTTGGGGAAAGCTTTCTTTAAATCTTAATTATACCCAACTCCAAAAGCCCATCTCCACCCAGTAGAAGGCTTGAAATCAGCTCAAGAGAGAGAAACAAAACAAAAAATAGGCACTTGAGGGAAACAATGTGAAATAATCCCTATCCCCCACCCCTCCCATTGCTCAGGCAACTACAGTTCAGTCTTGACCTCTTAACCTCTACTTTCTTGCAAGACTAAGCCGCTAGGGACACTTCTAGAGAGGGTAAACATGGAATGGGAACAATGGCTACCAGGCGAGAACCTTATTGGATTTTAATTAAGTGCCAGGAGTGTGTGTTAGAGCCATGTTAAAAAAGACTGGGGGACACAGCGGGTGGGTGTTCACAAACCCGTAAAGCACTGCAAATTTTTAGTACATGGCACCTCCTTCTCACTTTATTTTGTTTATGATTTTAAAAAAAAAGAAAAAGAAAAAACCCCTCTGTCTTTTTTCCAGCTTGTTCACTTGATACCATTGAGAATAACAAACAGAGTCTTCTCTCCTTGTTCCTAAGAGCATTATTAGTCACCCACCTTGTTCCACCTCAATCCCAGGTTATCGCTCTTGGGCTACCTCTCTCTTAACAAGGTGAAACGAGACTTGGTCCCCTGAGGACGCAGCGCCAATGATAAGGTTCAAATGGGCCGAAAAAATTGAGGCGTTTATTTGATATTCGACAGATTGAATTATCTAGATTGAGAGTGCTAGAGAGGAAGAGATGCTGGTTTGGCTCCCAGAGCTAAAAGAAAGATGGTGTGTGTGTGTGTGTGTGTGAGAGAGAGAAAGAGAGAGAGAGAGAGAGAGAGAGAGTGGAGGAGAATGTAAGAACGAGGACTGAACAGAATCATTTTTTCCAGCGTTGCCATTTGTGCCAATGAGTCGAGGGAAGCAGAGGACCAGCCTGATATTAATGACTACTCAACTCACAGCCAGTGGAGGAGTTTTTACCTCTTAAGGGGCAGAATGTGAACTACGCAGAGCAGGCTGTTAATTTGCCAGGGAGCACAATGGCTAATGCAGGATGTGTGATCCAGATACATTTGCTGGTCCTGTTGGCTTTCTCTCTCTGTCAGAGCTGCAAGGGTCCACAAGCACTAATTATACTACTAACTAATGAATGTGGAAGAAAGGTTGCACTCTCGCTCAGTGCTGCTAACATGACAAAGACAGAAAAAAACAAACACCATGGACCTGGCTGGTGACAGGCCATCATCACCTCAGCAGACACCAAAAGAAAGCTGTTAATTGGTGTGAAAACACACACTGACTTGTGTTATGTGTATTCCATGAATCTGGTACAGGATACACTGAATCACAGGGAAAGAATGAGAGAGACAATAGGGAAAAAAGTCAAGAGAAAGCTGAAGGTTTTTTTTTTTTTTAGTTAAGAAAGACCCCACCCTCCGCTAATATTTGTGCAGTTTTACTAGGCTCTATGGAACAGCACAAATGGGTCAATCCCATTTTTAACTTTACAGTACAAAAACGTTTTATAAAAGTCAACAATGACGGTGATACATTAAGAGACACTCAGGAAGCTTACACCTATGAACAATGAACGTTTTTAATCCACACTGAGATTCCCATAGTAAAAACACCTTTATGAAATGAACAAAGATAAAAACGAACAATTTCTATTTACCCAGCCAAGTTGAATCTGCTTTGCATTTACACTTAAGTGAGCCCATTAATAACATTAGCAAAACAAAGGAGATTTTGTACCAAGCTGCTGTCACACTGGGACAAAAGACTAGACTTTACCAGAGCCTTTTAAGGCTCTTGCTCACAATTCAAGAGACTCTTTCATGGTGAGTTTAGACCATGGATTTCATAGATGCCCGGTAAATGAGAGAAAACTTGCAGCATATGGACTGTTGCAGGGCTAATCACTAGCATGGATGATCGCTGAACCTCCCTGTGGCTCTGTTGAAAGGGGGTTTGGTTTGGCCTCTTTGCCACTCTATTACTGATCAGTCTGCTTAAGTATCTTGTGATTGAGGGAGGCTGTTAGAAAGCTATCTATCACCTCCTTTTTAAGCTAGCTCAGTGAAAAAGTGAAGACACCAGACACACCCCTGCACTAAGATCCAAGCTCTTACACACACACACACACACACACACGCAACATCAGTATAGTGAAGAGACTTAAACTGTTTCGGCCATTCTAGTAGTACACGATTCAGAAGAGGTTTCAAGGAATATGTTATTGTTCAGAGTTTGATCTTTCATAGCCCAGCAGACTTCATGGAGTTCTTAATTATGTTTCATTGAGGGGTGCCTGGGTAGCTCAGCGACTATTGACGAGTATTGGCGAGTCGCAAGTTCGAATCCCGGATGTGCCGAGTGACTCCTGCCAGGTCACCTAAGCAACCAAATTGGCCCAGTTGCTAAGGAGGGTAGAGTCACATGGGGTAACCTACTCGTGGTCGCTATAATGTGGTTCTCACTCTCGGTGGGGTGTGTGGGGAGTTGTGCATGAATGCCGCGGAGAATAGTGTGGGCCTGAATATGTGCTATGGCTCCGCGATAATGACGCAAAAAATGGCGCTCAACAAGCCACGTAATAAGATGTGTGGATTGACGTCTCAGACGTGGAGGCAAACTGAGATTCGTCCTCTGCCACCTGGATTGAGGCAAGTCACTAAGCCACCACGAGGACTTAGAGGGCATTGGGAACTGGACATTCCATATTGGCGAGAAAAGGGGTGAAAAAAAAAAATATAAAAAAACAATGTATGTTTCATTTAAGTATCCACTTCCTTAAAATAAATAAATATGAGACAATTGTTGACATACAGTAAAAATATTGAGCTATAAAATTAAAGTGGAGCATAGCTCAGATAATTTGAGGTTTCTAATGAAATCATTGACTTGATTGCATTTTTGGAAATCTGAGTACATTTTGAGACATTGAGATCTCTTCTGAAACTTCAAAAGGGATACAACAGATTATTGGGATTTTCCCCAGGAGAGACAGCTTAAAGTCAGGGAAATTCAACAAAAGTCTCCATTTGATATCATTGCTGTCTAGGACAAGCTATTGACATACTAATGAGATTATATATTTTGTGATTTTTCTTTCTTGTAAAGAACATTCCCTAACAAAGCCCATCCAAATTCTTCTGCATGTGCAATACACTTGTATCTAAACAAGCTTACTCAAAACTAGAGCTCCACCAAAATTTTACAAAACATTGACACTAAAAGTGAGATGTCACTATCATATGACAACCTTTCACATTTGCGACTTGTTTTCCAAGGGGCTTAATAAATCATAACTAAATCTCCTCGCAGTGGGAAGCAACTCTCAATGAAAGTTGAATATCATGTCTTCAGGCAGTAAAGTATCTCTATCTGCCTGCTGCTGTTAGTGAGAAGAAGCTTGAGAACTGCTGGTACAGCAGGAACACTCTTCATTCTTACCCACTCTGAGGTGGCTCTCTTTGGGAATGCTCAAAACCAAGTAGCACTGCTGTGTACCAAGTCTGCCTGCAGCCCAAAGCTAGAAGACCTGCTGCGTCCTCAAATACCAAAGCATATTTTTCTCATTTTACTAGTAAAGCTTTTTTGTTACAGCTCTAGAACATACTCAATCTCATACTCATTCGAAAAGGAAGCAAAAACAAGTGGCTTGTGGGTAAAGTACAAAGCAGTTTGCAGTAGTGCCAAACCTTTATATTATTGCTTATTCCTCCTCACATTAACCAGTTTGCACCTACTTGCCTGTATCAGTCTGCTTTTCTGCTTACCTACACAACCTGTCTGGCAATATCTGTTTATCAATTTGTCCTATTGTTCTGTTTCAGATACACAAGTAACATAAATAAATGGTGGCAAGCAATCCTGCCAAGAGTCCTTCTTTGGAAAAATATGAACGGCAACAAAGTGTACAAATAAAGCCCTTGAGCATGCTGCATAATGGATAGCTGTTCACCAGCACAGCAGACTTCATAACTAGCTTAACTAGAAAGACATCCTTGGTCAACCAGCTTCACCAGAAAGACCATGCTTATTTACCAGCTTTACCACCCAAGTTTTGCTGTTGAACAGCACAGCTATGCTGATTTACTAATTAGACCAGCAATAGTCTACTCTGAAATTACAATTACCTTTTCAGCAGGTTAGAGTAAGGTTTTGTGGGACTGTTGATCTTATTTCATTATAAAAGTGGCAACTCATGCTAGGGCTTTGTGAAGTTCTAGAAACCTTTCTCACTTTGAATATCAGATAACATTATTGTTATCATGTTTGTCACCAGTCTAGCCATCCATTCTGACTCTTAACTAGTATTGAATGATTTGGACATATATATATATATACACACATGTCCAAATAATTCAATACTATATATTAGGGCTGTCGATTTAACGCTTTAATTCAGAGCAATTAATTTTACTAAAAATAACGTGTTAAAAAAATTAACGGCATTAATCAAAATGCCCCCGGACAGTAAAATGGAAGATTCCTGAGAAATGCAAGCTTGTAGTAACACCTGTTTACACCAGAGGGCAGTAAGTGAAACTTCAGCTGCGTGGCAATGTGCAGTTTATACAGTGAAGAAAAACACAAACATACTTTACATTCTTGCATTCAAAAAACTTGATGGAACGCAAATCCGATCTTAGGGATCTCAAGATGTGTTCTAAGTCTTAAACTATATTTAACTTGACACAGTGACCTAAAAATTGCATTAAATGCAATGTACTTAATTACATGAAAAATTAATTAGTTTGATTAAAAATTTTAATCGATTGACAGCCCTAATATATATATATATATATATATATATATATATATATATAAATTGTGATTACAATAAAAAAATTAAAAAAACAACAACAACTTGTAAGTATTTAATTTTAAACAAAATAAAGTCATGGGCAAACATGCTTTACTGCCAATAGCAATACTGTTCAAGAAAGAGGTCTTGAGTCCTCTTAAAAAGAACCAGACTAAATAAACAAAAAACAAGAATACATTATATACGTTATTATTTTGGAAATATATTTTTAACAACATTAATCTTAAGCATAGTTATGCGGCCCAGTTAAACACTTAAGCCTATATTTTGGCAGAATACAGAAGGAAGGCGTTTGTTTGTCAGTTGAGTTAACAATGGCCTTTTAAAGCAGAGAATTGCTCTCATTCACTCTTCTGTCCACAAAATCCCAGTGTTAGATTAGTAACTTTTAGCGGCCAAGCATATCTAGTGTTACACAAATGTGCAACCAATGAATCTAGAGTGTTTCAAATGCAACGCGCTCAGCTATTTAGCCTCACGTGTACAGAGAATAGATGTCATACAGTAAGCGCAGCAAGCAGCACGTGTAGACTATTTACTTATTTAATTAAACCTCAGCCCTTGTGGTTTGACATATCCCGATTTTATGACGATAAATCGTTCAGCCCTATTCTTAACTCTTAACAACTAAGATACATTGTATTTTTTCAAGCAAATTCTCTTTCCCCTTTTCTCCCTCTTTTTTCCTTGTATTCTTTGTCTTCTACCTTTCTCACTCCTATTTATCTCTGTTCTTATCTGTGACTGACAAGTCCCCCACACCAGTGTTTACAGCAAGCCAAATCAGGGAATAGATTTTCAAAAGTAACAGCCAATATCCTGCGCAGCAATGCTGATCTAGCGCTTTTTAGTGTGTATTGTGTGAACTGGTCCCTGTGTGTATATGTGAATTTCCTCTTCAACTCCACAGAGAAATGCAGAGGTTTGGAAGCCTCACTCAGACAATAGTTAAAGACCATTAGAGGTTTTTCTGTCTTTCCCGGCTCAGAGTTAGGTGCTGAAATCTGCAACAGCCCTCCCATAGCAGTAGAGCAAGTGGAATGCATAAATCAGAAAGGTCCAGGGGCACTGGCTGACATTACCTCACCGTCTGAAAGAGGATGTGTATCAAATTCAACCCATCAACTCCCCCCTCTCGTTGTTTCCCCCTTTATACACCCAGCTCTGGCCAACCTGTGCATCCAAAGCTTGAGTGCTTTGTTACGGCTTCATCATTGCCCCCAGGTTTCTGAATGCCCTATCCAGTCTCCTGTGTCAGACAGTCACTTTTTCATCTGGTATGTCTTTGTTACTCTGTTTCCTTCTTTTAAACTGGGAGAACAGATGATGGGGTTCCTTTACACCAATACAAGGTTATCCATTACCTTGCGAGCTTAGATGCTGAAAGTTAATCTTTTTGATCCCCCCCTCCCTTCCACTCTTCCCTCTCTGCATTGGCACACCACTTTTTCATGCTGCATGGACTCCACACCTTGGCTAAACGGTTCTCTTTTAACCTTCCTCCATCTTCTCTAGCTTCCAAATAATTTGATCCTACCTTCTATTTTCCAAAGGCATTTGCTTGTTTTGGATATCTCTGGACCGCTATATAAAATTACCATGTTTGGACACATGAGTGGTGGCAAAAAGGTTGTTTGACGCTCCTTGACTGACACCCCTCACTTGAGAGCAAATTGGCCAGCTTCCATCTCGACCACCCACTGGCATTCAAACCCATGCTGTCATATCCCTGCAATCAAGAAAAAAGCGAGAGGAAAGAGGAAGGCAGGGAGAGAAAAGAAAGACATGTACGCCTTTCTCAATTTCTTGCCCAGATGTCTGAAAACTAAACACAAGTGCTTTTCCCCGATGTGGGGAATCTTGAGCAAGTCTTCTTTCTGGTGTGGAGGATTATGGTTAACGGTTGAGCTCACAATTGCAATATTTGCGCTCACATTCCACTGGGGTTTCCAGAGAGGATGGACCATTTAGTTTAGGCATGTGTGTGTGTGAGAGAAAGAGAGAGAGAGAGTGACAGACAAATAGAGAGAGAATGAACACACAAATAGCTGATAATGTGGGTCTTCCTGCTGCATGACAGTCTATATGCCAAAGGCTCAAGTAGAGCTGTACAAAGCAGAGATCTGTTGTTTAAAATTATGCTCATAATGGAGTCGGGTATAAAATCCTGATCCTGCATATAATTTAGGTAATGAGAGCTGAACCGGGGTCAATGTTCAAGGAATAGTTCACACAAAAAAGTTATCATTTACTCACACACTTGTTGTTCCAAATCCATATTGCTTTTTTTATTCCACTAAACATAAAGGGAAATGTTAGACAGTATGTTTGTCTCAATTACCTTTTAGTTGTATTGGATTATATTTCAGACAGTGAAAGTGCATGGTGACTGAGCCTGTCTTTCTGCCTAATATCTACTTTTGTGTTCCACATAAAAATTAGTTATACAGGTTTGGCATAACATGAGGATGAGTAAATGATGGCCACATTTTCATTTTTGGGCAAATAATCCCTTTAAAGTTAAAAATAAATTATGATTTCAAAATGTATTTATTTAGTTTTTTTTAGCTGAATGATATGTTCAATGATATTCTACTTTCAGCTACATTAAGGCCGACATACTCTTTAATATATTGTGTTGCATGTTATAACTGGGATCTTAAATTGGCAGAACCTTTATTTAATTAAGAACAGCATTCAGCACTCACCCTTGCTCACTGATTCATACTTATCTGCTGAAGCTTAAAGCATTATAAAGTTGATTATGGACTTTAGTAGCTCTAAAAGTGATATGCTTGTTTACAGCAAGGTTTAACAAATTAAAAATAGACCTGTAAAATTTACATGTAACATGTTACAATCCAACTGTGGCTTCCTTGAGTGCTCTTTTCTTTCTCTCTCAGGCATGCAATGACTTCTGAGATGGAGCAATCCTTAATTAAGCAGTCAGGCTTTGACTAATCACTCTACAAAGGTCATGCAGTTTTAAACATGAGATGCTCATCACAGCTGGCCCACTGGCACACCCTTTAACTGTGTGTGTGTGAGAGAGAGTAACAATCAATTACTGTTAGCTGTCAGTCTGTCTTAATGTCCATGACTCATTCATGAATGTATGCTTTCTTCCATAACTATAACAAACACAAATCCCCAAACAGATAAGTAATAAGGAACATAATGCCCAATGATTTGCTATAAATTATTTCCCTAAAAAAATGCAAAAAAAAAAATATATATATAAGAATATTCAATAAATTGACAGATTAAATTTAATGAACAGTTTTCATAAAATAAATGGATTTTCCTACTGCAGAAAACATCCTCTTATATCAGGGACATCTTTAAGACCGGGCTTAGGGATCTCGGCCAGAGAGGATAATATGAGCCAAGATATTGCTGCAACAAGGAAGATAAATTTCAATTTACCGTTGCTTTCTGTGTCACAGCAGGAGATATTAAATTTTCTCTTGGAAGACTGGAGGTGATAGTAGAATAGAAACCAATGTGCGGTCTGCCAAATCCTAGTTCATTTTGCACACGTCTCTGTGAGAACACTTCCTTGCTGATGGTCATCCCAAATTGTGATTAATTTTCCCAGTTACAAGTAACACTTTTCTCATTATGTGACGAGAAAAAAATGCAAGCAAAGTGCTTCTAAAAATAGGAAATTAGTGAAATTGTCTCTCTTTCCTGGCATTATTTAATGATTTTCTCCAAATTAACTCCTCTAAAATTAACTCCAAATTAACTCCTTTAACTTCATCCTTTTGTGATTTGAAAGTAACAGCAGTAAACACTTTTTCCCACTGTATGCTAATAATGTTAATTATGTGACCCTATCGCCTACTGTATCTCATCAACTGAATAAACATTCACCCCCAACCAAAAAAACAAATAAACAAAAAACATTGTTGACAGGAATTTGCAGGGACACGAATGAAGAAGATAAAATTCCGCTCTAGGAGTCACCCTTGAACAACTGTGGCCCTGAAAAACAAACTGTCTGTTTGAATGTAACTGAAGACCCTCTATGACATCATTGCCCTCTTTTTCATTTCTCATCTAGAGGAGGAAGTCAGCACAATTGCTCTTTGTCTACTTGCTCGTCTTTCTGCTCAAGGAAAATGAGGTGAGGATGTGGGTGGACGGAGATGAGGAAAAAACAATGTAGATGAAGGAGATGGCCTTGTCCCAGAGTGAGGAACAACTGGCCATCTTTCCTCTGGGCTCTGCCATTAGCCGTATGATTTGGAGACACTGAGAGCTGATAACAAAAGCCCCCCTGAAACCAATGCCAAGTTCTTTATCTATGGGCTCCTGCATGGGCACGCTGATTACAGCCTTTCCCTCCAAAAACTTCTCATTTGCTTCATTTATTCCACTAACTCTCCTCTATATTTGTCAGTCTATATGCACGTATAAACGAGTAGACACACATTTGGGGTGGGGGGTGTAAGGGGAAGCTGCGGAAAATGTGGGTTTGACCTCAGGGTCGCAGTCTTTCGCATGTTAAAGATAATTAGACAATGCGGCTGTGTGTAGCATGTCTCGGGTTGAAGACAGAGAGAGCCATTGTTTCTAGACCCCCCCTCCCTAACAGCTGTATGTGTCATCAGGAGCACAGTTTGAACGGTATGGCGGGGGAAATTAGGGCGCTGAAAACAAGGATTTGTGGCCTCTTCTCGACAGGAGGTAGTGTACAAGCTAACTTGCAGATTTCTGTCCCCTTCAAAAAGATTTACAGTTTTGTTTTTGTTTTGTTTTTTCATCTCACATATTTTATTTATATTTTTTTGTAAAGAAAAGGGTTTATAGCATTATTCGTTACTGATCCCCTAGGTCCTATTCACAAGCCTGAGTGTCCTTCACAGCATCAGTCCCTAGAATGTGTATGCTAGAACGTTGTCTTGGGAGAAAATCTTGCGATTTGCACTCTGCTGTAAACAAAACTGACATTTAAGTTGAATTTGTCTCTGAGCGCCAACCTGCCTTCATGTAAAAGAGCCCAGAGCACTCAACTGCTCGCAACCAGTTCATCTTGCTCCGGTTTGTGTGTAAACGAATCAACGCAGGCCAAAACTCATCCATATCTATGCCATACGCACATCTCCTAAATAATGCAGCAGTCTTCCCGCACCAGACAGATTCTGCTGCATTGGCGCTATTGTGAGCTGTGTGTGTCACACTCTCTCTCGCTCTCTTACTCTCATCACTGAACTTACTTGCCTTCCAACTTTTACACTCCTTAACTTTTTTCAATAAAGGAACAAGAGAGAGAGAGAGAGAGAGAGAGAGCGAGAGAGAGAGAGAGAGAGTATTTGATACACGAGGAAAGAATAAGATAGATCTTGGTAATTATCTGTATTATTACAACTACTTTTATAATATGCTTTCCTTCTTGATCGTTACACTTGATCGTTCCTTAGCTTACACCCACTCTAACACACACACACACACGCACGCACGCACGCACGCACGCACGCACACACACACACACACACATATACACACACATATACACACACATATACACACACACACACACACACACACACACACACAGCCTTAAATTACACTCCTTAACATTAAATACAAACCAAGACTAACAAAACTTATGACAGAATCTTTTTGGTGAACTATCCCTTTAGAAACATACAAACAAAGTCACCGTTTGAGTCACCATACAGTGTCCCAAGACATTAAGCTCATGCATTATACAGTGAGCTCCTAAAACAAACACAGAAAGCCACATGGCCAGAAATACCACCACACAACCCCACTCAATCTCAGCGCCCAGAAGTTCTCACCACTAATGGGTGGACCTGGGTGCAGGTCAAACTATACATCCCTCTAATGGAGCCATCTAAGTCATCTAGACAAGACTGCAGATCTGCTTGTTGTTTTTTAAGGTCCTTTCATATGGCTTGTGAAAATAAATTGCAGTGAAAAAAGTGAAAGCATTCCAAAGAGGTAACATATATGACTTTTTGTGTGCATCAGGTGTATCATACTACTAGATGTGCTTAGATACACAAAGGATCGGTCTCTCTGCCATCTTGTTTTGATTTTCACACTGCCACCGCCCCATTATGATAAGTCATGCGAATTGTCCAGTAATTATTGGCTGTTCTTTGAAAGGTCAGAAGCAAATGGGCTCAAGAGTTATTCTTTGAACTTTGAGCATCATGCTAAAACGCTTGACCTGCACGCAACTTGGCGCCGGAGGTTGCGCTGTTGCTTGATGATGTGCTTAATAGGGTGCAATGCATTGGGTGACGCTGAAGTTGAGTCATGTGGAAGGCCCTTGAGAGTTATCATGTGTGTGTTTGCACATCAGTCTCTGTCTATCAGCTATCAATGTGTTCCATTTATCAATCTATAAATAGCTATAAATAGATACTGATGAAGAGTGCTGGAAGAAAATGGAAGGAAAACAAAGTAGTATGAATCAGAGAGTGTGTGTTAGAAAGCAAAATTATTATTTTGTATAATAATACAAAAACGGTTTTTATAAAAAGGGTTAGGGATGGCGGGTTATGTATTTCTTTTGCTCTTATCAAGGCAACATGACTTGGAAGCAAGGAAGCAGAAGGCAAATGTCTTATGATCTTAACACACTTCCTTTGAACGCAGGCTTATGGGATTCACCAACCCCAAGCCAAAGGTTTTTTTTTAGTTTTAAAAGCGAAGTACTGGAGATTACTTGGAATACCAATGGCACAGTGCAGCGGAATTCCTCTGGGAGATGAGAGGGACATTCTGAGAAAGCAAATTATGGCTGGGAGACAGAAAAGCCAGAGCTTTGGTTTGGGCACACACATGTATATCTGGCACTAGGGGCTGGTTTCTCCAAGCCTCTGTCATGTTCTCTGCTTCAATGCCTGCTCCTTGCTACTAGTTCTGAGACTTAGTCATGTCAGATTGTCTCAGTGTGTGTGTGTGTTTAGGTTTGGTTGGTTTACGAGGACATTTTTTTTAGGTTACAAACTGGTAATTACAAGGGTATTATACTATAAATGTAGTTAATAAGGATATTTCTAGTGTCTCTATAATTCACATTGCTTAAAAAATACTTACAAATCTATGTTTTATTGAAAATGTAAAAAAGCTGAAAGTTTTTGTGAGGGTTAGGTGGTAGAATCTATAGTTTGTACAGTATAAAAAAATAATTATTTTGTTTATGGAGAGTCCTCATAAGGGTAGCCACACCAACATATGTGTGTGTGTGTGTGTGTGTATGTGTTTGTGTGTGTGTGTGTGTGTGTGAGAGAGAGAGAGAGAGAGAGAGAGAGAGAGAGAGAGAGAGAGAGAGAGAGAGAGAGAAGACAAACCAGAGAGAGACAGAGATGTGTGTTTGCACTTACATGTGGGTATGTGTTTGCCTGGGTGAGTGCATGTTTAAATGAGCAAGTGTGTTTTTGTGAACCAAGACAAGCTCTATCTTTCTCTCTCTCTCTCTCTCTCTCTACCCACGAATATATGCTGTGGTATCTTATCCATGAGCCATTATTCAGAGGTAGCCGGTGAGTCAGACATGAGCTGGTGGTGGTTTTACCCTGCTTGTATAGATGTCAGGTGAGATGAGTGGTTCAGGCCCCGGGAGCCTCTCCGCTCCTCCCAAAGCAGCTGCCACCAGTCTGTCAAAAGTGTTGTTCACCCCCATCCTTCTGTCTTACACACCCACTTAATGATGAGAAAAACATCTAGAGGGTGACCAGGGTCATATTTTCACCCTAAATAGCTGAGAAACTCGGTAGGTACAACAAATAGAGTTGTTGCTGTAAAATAAAATGAACATATATAACATATAGGCTACTGAGATAAACACTATGGCTAGACAAGCCATAAGGTTTCTTTGTCTCTTAAAGTCTACTTTTATGCCGTATATGTCATCATTATTTACAATTTTAAAGCCTATTTGCGAACCAGACTAGCATTAACCTTTCAGTCTAATGCATATTTTCCCTACAAGTTTGTGATGTGCTAGGTATTAATTCAACATTTCAATATAATTACTGCCTCCATCATTATCAATACGCCGGCCTCATTTATCAAAGAGACAGAGAGAAAGCAAAGCTTAACCGTCAATAAACATTTGTTTTTGTTAGCTTACCGGAAGCATAGACTGAAAGCGCTTTGCTTTACTCGTGGTTACGCCGCGTTAATTGGGAGAAGAGACGCTTTTAGATCTGAGGGAGCCGGGGGATTTTGAAGCCTTTATCTCGAGCTGAATCAAAGTCAGCGTTAATAATACACCCAATGAATAAAATATTTGTTAAAAGCGTGGAAACAACAGGCACACGGTGAAAATAGGCCAGGTTCGAGACTGCCGTACTACCCAGCAAATGAATCAACCTGCCTCTCTCACAACTCACAAAATATGAAGAACACAGCGCCCCCAGTGGTGCGAAGCAGACAGTGGTAGAAATTACACGCGCACTTTGCTGGTGCGAAAACAAACTCTGTTTACATGCTGTGATCCTGTGAAATGTTTATTAATGTCATATTTCGGTTTTGTTTTTGTCTGACACGTTGCACAATGTCACTTGTGAGAGTGGCAACTGCAGTGTTGCCACTCTCCATCTGAAACAAAGAGGCATTGCGCTGAGTGCAGCAACGATAGCCAGCTCATTTACACTCGCATATCGGGATAGTGAGTGATGCCCGCGGCAACTGCAAAAAGTAGAAAATAATGAATAAATAAACACTGCGACGAGCATAATCTTTAAGATCCCGCACATTCCCGGCTCCCCAAAGTCTGCATCGCCAAGTGTCGCACCTCTACCCGCGCACACAATTTATATTTATTTAATGCTGTTAAATTATTCTGTTTGAGAGGGGATATGGTGTCTTCCTGATGGCGTTAGCTGTGAAATTATTAAGATGCGCTTCTTCTGTTTTAGAAGTAGAAGACTGTGATCAACGCATCTTCTATGCAGCAGACCTCTGGCTTTTAACACTTTACCAATCCCACTCAACACCGTGCACATTTCAGTCTTCTGAACCCAAGAAGGGTGTTAGCTGATAAATCCATTATCATGCTCACACCTGGCTTTTTCAAGTTCTTTCTTTCTTCAACTTTTTCTATAAGTGACTAAAGTGCTTCACGTGCGTTTGTCTCACGGAAAGGGGCTCTGGATATCAACCTCAGGTCAACATGTCTCTCAAGTAGTGCAGTACAGCTTCAAGTACAGTTGCTATTCGTATACTGTGATGCATGTAATTATTATAGTAAGAATGATGCTCAGTGTGGTTGCTGCGGACGTTAAAAAAAGTTCCCTAAGCACATCTCATTCATGCACGCACACTCTAGCGCACATCCACAAAACACCTTTTGCACGATATAAGGTCCTCTACGTGCCACTATGGGGTTTTGTTACACATCCACACAAAACAGATGGATAACAATTGAAAGCACATATAAGATGCACTGAACAGTAAAGCGAGCCATTTGAAGGATGCTGTGGATATCGTGTGTTGGACAAGTTTGATTAACAAATTAGCCTTGTTCGCATTTGACGCGGTGCCAATACTCAAACATATCACCAGGGTCTCACTAGCACCTTATATCTCACAAAATTATTGCGTTAATTAAAAAAAAGGTTCGCACCGCAGGAATCCGTTATCTCACCGCGTAATGATTAGCTTGACGCAGCGCGCAGCAATCCAAATAACACTCGATCTTATTAGAATAGTTTTTGAAACCAGAAAACATTAGGCTACATAAAAACAAGTGTCTTACCTGTTCCTAAAAGGCACAATGCGATGTAAAACGTCAACATCTTTCTTGAGTCTTCAATAATTGTCACGATCTGCAGTCCAGAAAGAAAGTGCGCGTCTGAAAGCTTCCCAGCGGTCCGTCAGCTCGCTAGCTCTCGTCCAACTTTTGAATAAGATACAAATTTCTCCGGACGGTTTACTAAACAGCAGAGTATGATAGCCTCATATTACTGCCACCCGAACATAGTCAAAGCATTAATGATGACCGTCTTTGATTCTGTCTTTAAAGTTGGCAACTTTCTTTCTGTCGTTCCGTGTTCACTGGATATTCCCGATAATCAAATGAATCAAGTTGCTTTAGCGCGCACGTTTTGCATCAATCCATATTCCTGGAATAAATCCTCTGCTTTGATTGTCTTTGATAAGGGTGAAAGAAAAATCCCCGTTCCTCCTGATTAGGAGCTCCGCTCGCTGCTGCAACTGTGCGCGTTTCAGCACCACAAGCTCTTGTGAAAGTAGCTTCAGTATCCCACACATGAACTCTCTGTCGCCTCCTCTTAAGCACAGTTCCCTCTGTATTGCTCCGTTCGCTTCCCACTCTATTCTGATATGCAGAGGCAAGGCAATTATATGATCCGCACAGACTGTCGTACTCTCTGAATGTGGACTCGTAGAATAAAGCAGGAGGTGCTTTTTTGCCTGTGTCGGGAACCACGAGTTAGAGAATGAAGTCACACTCCATAGGGAGAGCCTTTGGTCTACGCCCCCAGGTCCTGCGATTGGTTAAGGGATTAAAGCTATGGGGTTGGGGTTGGGTGTGTGTGTGTGTGTGTGTGTGTGTTGGGGGTGGAGGTGGGGGGGGGCCCTTAAACAACAGGGGGTACTTGGTTATATGCGCCTCTGAATGATTAAACTGCTGGGGAAAGTAAACAGGTGTGTCATGGAAAAACAAAAAGTCTAGCAGATGATCTTAATGGGCTTTTGGGATTTTTCCTTCATAAATACACGACACAATATACATTTGATGTTTTTACTCTTTTAGATGATTTTATTTGTAAATCAGCATTATGATGTAATTCCATTCTTATAATTTAAAGATGTTAATCTCCCCAAAGTAAAAAATAAATAAGAAAAACACAACCATAAAGGGGATGCTTCACCCAAAGATAAAAATGATCGAAACATTTACTCATACTCATGCCACCCATGATGTGTATGACTTTCTCTTTTCCTGCTAAACACAAACAAAGATATATTTTTTTAAATATCGAATCTCTGTAGGTCCTTACAATGCAAATGAATGGCTACCAACATTTTGAAGCTCCAAAGTACATAAAGGAAGCATAAAACTAATATATATGTCTCCAGTGGTTAAATCTATCGCTGCGTCCGAATATCCTTACCTCCCTACTATATAGTATGCCAAAAACAGTATGTCAGAATCCACAGTATTCATGAAGCAGTAAGCGAGAAATACCCAGATGACCTACTATTTCCGGCAGGATTTTTAATTGCGGATTGACTGGACACTTAACAGTCCCATAATCCCTCGGGAGCTGAGGCGATGTCACATTCAAAACACTGGATTTAAAGGAATGGCGGTTAATCGCGAGGCAGTCGGCTCTTCCCAATTGTAAGTGCTATTAATATGAAGGTACTTGTTCCTTGTGCTTAAATTGTGCTTAACAAAGCCAGAGTAGATAGTTTTCGCAGTTGTTGTTCTAACATCATATATTTGGGTCACAAGACAATTCCCATGTCCCCGGATAAAGTATGTCTGAAATTTATTCATACTACTCGCATGCATACCTTAAAGAGCATACTTTTTTTGTAGCTGAGCAAAGAAATTACATGCTTTAACTTTAAGTCCATCCATCTTCTATAGCCGTTTGTCCTATGTAGGTTCACAGGTTCAGCTTTAAATCCTTTTTTACTATAAATTATCCTCCCTGCCCAGTAGATGGCGATATGCATGACGAATTGATTCCCCAAAAACAAAAGAAGAATGTGAAAGTGGAGATTGATAGTAAAAAAAAAAGTACTTAAATATTGATCTGTTTCTATACCACACTTAAATCGCTTCTGATTTAACCAAGTATTCATATGGATTACTTCTATGCTGCCTTTCTTGTGTTTTTAGTTTTTTCTTGGAGCATTTGCATTGCGAAGACCTACATTGCTAAAATATTTTTCAAAAACTCTTTGTTTGTGTACAGCAGAAGAAAGAAAGTCATCCACATCTGGGATGGCATGAGGGTTAGTAAATGATGAAAGAATGATAATTTTATTGGTGCACTATTCCTTTAACAGATCATCTGATTTATCGATCTATAATCCTACCGCCCCAAATTGAACCCCAGAGTGAATTTTGCGATCCCCGTTTGAAAATCCCACTGATTGTAATTAGCTGGATGGTCAACTGGTTTCACATGACTTTTTAACACTTTCATGTAGCTTTCAAAATAATTAGTAGCATGCTGATTTCTTGCCAGCTTGTCAATACACACGCTGTATACACACTCCCTAATTCTTCTAATACATGCATTCCTTGTCTTAGGTTTCCACGAAAGGAAGACGCCTTTGTAATTTCTCAAGAGAAAAAAAGCGTTGGATAAATAACAAATCTAATCAAAGGGATGAGGACTGTAAAACGAAGCGGATGGTTTTTGGTCTCCATCATAGAAAGATTTACTGCAGGTGAGGGGATCAAATGTGAGACAACCGCTCACTAACACATGCTGATGAGAAAAACAGCTTGCTGGAGGCGCCGATGATTGGATTCCTGTAAATTGAAAGAGACGAGGTTGAGTAAAGGGCCAATATATGATCTCTAAAAAACAGGAGCTCACACCTGCTGTGATTGCTGGGTAAACATCGACAACTACTGCGTGAAGTTTACCAAGTCTCGACAGGGTGTGAGCAAGACGTGTAAATGAACAGCTACTTTCCATGTTTGAACGCTGTCGGGTGACGTTTATAATAAGCCACAAAAGGCAATAGGCAACTGTAATTTAGCCGGCCTTTCGTTACATAACATTGAGGTTGCTAACCCATCCCGTTACCCGCAATTGTTTAAATTATTCATCTAAATAGAAGAGGGGGTTTTCGACTGTAGATTTATTAATAATGAATACAGTTTGATATTTACTAAACTGATCTGTGGGAAAGAAAAAAGGGCTAGAGTTAATACATCGCTTGCATGGTAATTGTAAAGAGAGTCATAAATAAAGCATGAGGTGAAGTTGTATGGAAATGCGACTCCCCAGGAAATGAGAATATTTTAACAAAACTTGTATCCCGGTCCCATTTGACCCGGAGTCAATTAGAAAAGAAATGTCAGCGTCGACGAGGACACATTAACATCGAATCTCGTCTCCCTCCCGTCTTATTTGCAAGGCTGATGCAGAGTTGAAGTGAAACAAGTATATTGTCGAAAGTGCGGTTTAATTTGACGAGGCGCTGAAAAATCGATTTTGACCTCGGTTTGACAGACAACAAACAGGACAAACTAAAAGAGTTGCCACTGCGTGGATGAAATGTTCTCGCTGACGCAAACAAACTGTTATTGTGTTGTTTCACAAAGGTTAAAAGGTCTTAAAAGTGCCATGCCATGTGTTCTCCACAGCCTTTAAGTAAATAGTGTATAACCTTATGTAGGCCTACTCCTCTTGTAAGTCTCCTTTTAAATGTATAATTCAGAACTGGTTTATGTCTAATAGATCTGAGGGAGCTGGGGGATTTTGAAGCCTTTATCACGAGCTGAATCAAAGTGGTTAATAGTCTTGGGAATATCATAATGTCAGTCTTCGGTTTCAAAGGTCTCATGTGTCATGTGTTAAAATTAACCCTTAATTGCCTGAGTGTTTCACCAAACATTACACACTCAGGTCTTTAGTGAACCGGCACGTATATCTAACAAAAATGGATCTAAAAATGCCTAGATATTGTCAAATTTTCAAGACAATATATTCTGGTGTATTTTAACGCCCCCCCCCCCCCCCCCCCACCATATATGCAACTCAGGATTTTCAGATTCAGCTGTCTTTCAAACACATATTGACCTACGCATAACACGTAATTTACACATAAGATACATATTTGCATTTTCTCAGGCATTTTTAAGTCTAAATAGATGTGCAACCTACATCATTTCAGTAGTACACCCAAATGACAATAGCCAAATAATACTGTTCATGTGTTAACCTTGCTATAGTTTACTTCCACGTTGCTGTTTTGTCCAATAGCAATGTCAAATCTAAATCAAGAAAATCACTGAAACATCAGCACCATTTTTTACATAAGAAATAGCATGTATAATATGTATGTGTACATGCATATGGAACATTAATAATTCACTGCTGATTCACACAGCAAATCAATGTGATATAGTATTCATTTGTATGAATATAGTACTCATTTGTCTTGTAATAAAGACATATATCATGTGTTAGTAAACTTAGATAACTAATAGGCCTAATCATAAAAATATGATTTATTGAAGTACAAAAAAACAGCATGTATAATATGTATGTGTACATGCATATGAAATACTAATAATTAACTTTTGATTCACACAGCAAATCAATGTGATATAGTAGTAATTTGTATGAATATAGTACTCATTTGTCTAGTAATAACGAAATAGATGTCCTATGTTAGTAAACGTAGAGTACAAAAGTACAAAACACAAAAAAAAACTTGTGTCTGTAATGACCCTATACACTTTTGGTTATCAAGCAGTTATAAGAAATATATTTTTTAGCAATTTTGCTAAAACACCACACCCTAATTTTATTTAAATTTTTTTCTTCAGTGTTTTGCTTTGTTACACTATTCAAAAGAGAAATGTTGAGGAATGCTAAAGAGATGTGAGCATAACGCTAACAAATTAATGAGGTACAGGGGGTTAAATGAGGTCCCGTGTCACTAAAGTCCCGAGGTATGCATTAAATGTTTAAGCAGTAACGTTAGGAGTACAATCGTTACTTTAAAGTATTTGTAATCTTTCATCAAAATTTAATAACTTTCCCAACCTCTTGAGACAACTTTAATTTTTTTTAACCTTTCCCTTCCGATCACCTGTCATATAGACAACTTTTCTCAATGCAATCAATTCTTTATTGGTAAAATCAAGTCCCACCCTATTGTTATCTTGTTTCACTTTCTAATACATCAAATGAGTAAAATTAGTTGTGAGTACCATATCATGTTGACTTAAAACACTCTTTCAACCTTAATATAAACTTTTATCCTCTTTTTTTACTGAGTGCATGGTAAGCATATTATTTTTTGCCTTGCATCATTAAAAATGTCAGCCATCAGTTCAGAGTTTAGTGCTGACTGCGCCACTGCCTTCCATGGTCAAAGTTCTCCTCACTTTACATCAAGCATATGGTGACATTACAGCAGCTCTTATTGTAATTGTGTTATCGAATACTGCCTTGATCTGTGTCAACCATAACTCTTGAGTACTGCTACATAGCAATAAATCCTTCTAGCTTACCTATGTCAGGAATTTCATGCATTCCACCCATTATTGACCTACCATGCATTTGGTTTAGATGCATACAAGCACTGCTTCAAGTCTGTATACTCAGGACAGGTAGGCTGTCGTTGACTGTTCCTTTCATGATGGTTGCTTGTGTGTGTCTTTCTTTTTGGTGTAACTATCAATCAGAATCTGAAAGGTTTCTGAGAAGAAGGACAGAGATGGTAGTTCCCAAAAAGTTAAGATTCTGTCATCATTTACTCATCCTCGTGTTGGGCAAAACTCTTATTACTTCCAAGGAATAGAAAAGGAGATTTAAAAATAAACTCTCTTTGGCTGAACTTGATTCACTCGTGGACA
This sequence comes from Moxostoma hubbsi, assembly GCA_032164185.1. Classification (NCBI taxonomy): domain Eukaryota; kingdom Metazoa; phylum Chordata; class Actinopteri; order Cypriniformes; family Catostomidae; genus Moxostoma; species Moxostoma hubbsi. The sequence goes on along the minus strand of JAVLUX010000029.1, from coordinate 33,280,407 downwards.
GTGGTTCCACATGTTTGAAATTTGATTTCTTAGCTTGAAATTACTATATAATTTCAACAAAAACACTGGAATTGGGTAAACCCAATGAAATTAGACATGTCAATGTAACTCAAATAAATATATTTTATATCTTTTGTACTAACCAGTGAAAGTGAATGTTAGCATACTAAATGCATGTCGGTTGCAAGCATTACAAAGTGTTGTTCAGTAACTATGTTATGGTTAGCGCAGTATTTGCTCAACAAAGGGAGCATTCAATTGCATGTGCGACAGTTACCTGTCCGCATTGTAGCTCCACTCTTCACTATAATGGTAACCTCCAACATAGAACAGAAATTTTTCTAAATCTGTCAAATATTCCCTGTTGTCTTTTGTTTGTGTATTTTTATTTTGACATTCTTGTTAAGTTCCTGTTTCCTAGTCTTGTGAGGTCCTGTTTTCCCTCCATGTTCATGTGTCTGGTTTTCATTGGTTCATTGTTTGATTACTTTGTTATCAGTTCTAGTTTTGTCATTGGTTTTAGTTAATTGCCTTGTTATCTTGTTTAGAGTTCTGTTTGCCCATTGGCTTATGTTTCCCCTTGTTCATGTATTTAAGTCCCCATGTTTGCATTGTCTCAGGTTGAGTATTGTTGTTAGCCTGTTGATAGTTTGATGTTAGTTAGATTTTTTTTTTTTTTTTTTTGGGTCCTTCATATCATCTTCATCATTACCATCAGTTACACAACGTGACAAAATCTCAACATAACAAAAGCACTAACAAGTATCAATCTTTATAGTCACCTTGTGCAAAACACATTTACTCTCCCTATTGTGTCCCTTGAAATGCATGCTGGGAAATGGAAACCACAAAGTGTTAAGGTAGTCCCAACTCAATTGGATTAAGTAAACGTCCATTTTTAACATTTAATTAGATTTAGCTCAATGAAATAAAGTTGTGACAAAATGTTCTACAATTATGTTGCTTTAGTTCATTTTAATTATGTAAACTGAACAAGTAGCAAAAATCATCTTGTGAGAGTATGGATAAAAATATGCAATGAAAGTGAATGGTGACTGAGGCTGTCAGACTCTAACTTTCTTATTAATATCTCCTTTAGTGTTCCAGAAAAAAAGTGTTGTCGTGGGTTTGGAAGAACATGAGGGCAAATAAATGGTAACATTTTCATTTTGTTATGAACAGTCATCTTTGCCAATCCTCAACTTCTCGGAAATCTTTCTGCTTCTGAGTGACAAAAGACACACACCAGTTACCATCTTGAAAGGAACAGTCAAAAACATGTCTTTCGTCTCAATACCAAAATACCATTCTTGAAAGCAGAGTTAGCTGAAATGAAAGTACCTTAGGGGAAGTTCAGGAGGGATATAGTTTCTGAGGGGTCAAGGGTATGACCTTTTAGCTGGGCCGCAGGCTGCTGAAGAAGGCTGTATTATGGAAACAGAACTGTGATGAACGCATGATACTGTGTGTTATTAGACTTGGACATGCCAGGTTTATATAGTAAGGTTTCAAATTACAGGAAATATCAAATGTCATCTTGATGGAGTAAATCTGTAGATGATTGCTCTGAGGATTGCTCCATATAATAGAGCTATGTTGAGGGGCTTGTGTTTCCAAATGCAAATTTTTAAACCTGTTCATTTGAGTTACCATACGGCCATCTACAAATTGTATAGTTTTGTTAGTGATGACCGCATTTAAATGTGGGAGTGAATCCTGTAAATTATTATTACGTGTACGGAGTACAGGAGTCACTCCTGAAATTGCAATGGTTAGTAACCATTTTTGGTGATGTAAATTTACAGCACCAAAGAGAGTGTCGTCAATGCATTTGCAACTAGTTGTATAATTTGGTTGTGTAAACACTATGTGGTTTATGGAAATTCAGTTTCTTGGAAAAACCAAATAGAATTAATGACATTTTCCTGGTTCAATACAATACTCAAACCAGCCTATGTGGCACCAACAATCATGACATGGTCCAAATAACTGAGATCACATTTTTTCTCTTTCTGATGGTTGATGTGAAAATTAACTGAAGCTCCTGACCCGTATCTGAATTATTTCATGCACTGCACTGCTTCCACATGATTTGCTGATTAGATAATCGCATGGATGATTGCTGGTGCCAGATGGGCTGGTTTGAGTATTTCTGTAACTGCTGATCTCCTGGGATTTTCAGTTACAACAGTCTATAAAATTTACTCTGAATGGTGCCACAAACAAAAAACATCCAGTTAGTGGCAGTTCTGTAGATGGAAACGCCTTGTTGATGAGAGAGGTCTACAGAGAATGGCTAGACTGGTTCGAACTGACAAAGTCTAGGATCAGATAACTGCTCTTTACAATTATGGTGAGAAGAATAGCCTATTTGTGGTTTATTTGTTTTCATAATTGACTGCCTGTCATAGAAAATATTATAAAACTTACTTATACATAAACTCTAAACTAAAATACATTGATAGTGACAACTCAAAATCTACTTTTTTGTTTTACACAGCAGGTTCAGTTGGAATCAATCAGTAAGGCCAGACTGAACAGTCTGATCAATAATAACACAGTCTCTCAGGGTCAGTCTATCTTTACTGGTTTCCTTCCAATTTAATTTGATTTAAAGTTGATTGGAGGATGGCTACACAACGTTTACGTTCACCTAGAAAAAATATTATTCAGATAAATTTAGATTTGTGTTCTTAGCAGATCCGACAATTGAGAGCAGCACGTGCAGCCACCAGATCCCGCACCATTATACCTAAACCTTCACTCCCCGAACTTCACATAGCACATTGCATACAACAGACTTCCCTTTATTTTGGACACTATTTCCCCATGGACACTTTATTACTCTTTTTTGGAAGGTTCTCTTATTATTATTTTAAATAAATGCCTCTCTGTGTCCTGATGCCACACACACTGTGTCTGTCTTTTGCTCTCCCACCACACTGCCCTAATGCTATGTTTTGCAGTTGGGTCTCGCCCGGTCAACCACGTTGTTTTTCAAAGTACACTCTTTTGACCGCGAGTGAATATGAATGCATTTGACGCGTGCGCACTACAACTGCTTTGTGATACTCTTTCAGTACAGTCAACGGCAGGTGCATTCGTCGATGATGTGCACAGATGAGGACTGTCTGCATGTCAAGAAAATGTGGGCCAAATGTGGACAGTCTGTGCAGACTGTGCTTATGAAAAAATGTACATCATGCACACTGTGCATGGAGTGATCAGCAATGCAGTTAACCAACGTATACTTTGGCCTTTAGACTCTCATCTCATTATCTGAGTCTTTAAAATGTTTTGGATTAACCCTTAGAGCTTTTCAAACAGTTGCATATCAACTTCCATTTCCCCCCAGTTTCTATTTGCACATAAACAGTGTAAACAGAGTGAGAGATTGTGAGAGAGAAAGAGAGGAGGGAGATGACCCATACCAGCTGTTGGTCCAGGACTAGCGTCATTTCCAGAGCGAGACCAAATCATCTCTGACTCTGGCTCTCTGCGCTGTACTGACCTAATCCCTGAGTGGGTTCTCCCAGATGGACAGACAGATTTAGATCAGCTATCCTGACATGCACTGACCAGTCTCGACAGCAGTACTATATCACATATATCACTGAAGAGCCACAAAAATTGCTGCCAATTTCCTAAAAGTGATGTATGAATGAATGATTAACCATGAATGATGATCACAGTTTTAGTTGGAAATTGCAGCCTGAAATTGATTTTGAAACATTTTCTCTCCTGATGCTTTTAATCCAATGAATTATGAGAAATCCTTCCTTTTAAAGTTGAAATTCTAATCCTCTTGTGGTTATTGAGAGATCTCAATTTCGCCTGATCCTTTAGTTTATCTCAAATTATTTATTTAATTTTATTTTGTTTTTAAATATCTTATAAAGCCGTTTTTAAAACGTATTTTTTTCCTAAGTGAATTATTTCATGTATTCCAACTTAAAATGCAAATTCTACTATAAGTAAGACATTTGTAGGTTGATTACACCTGTCTAACTCTGTGGCACTTTGGAACTATAAAAACAATGCTCTGTTTATTTGAGCGACCTGTCCAGTGCTACACCGGAAAACTTTTTGGGGCAGGATTATCTGATTGTACGACCAATGGAAGACATAGGGGTGAAGAAATAGTATTTTTAGGTGTTGTATGACAGTTTTTGAAAATAGGCGTTTCTAATTTAGTGGCTTTCTGAAGTTCCAGAGTGGTTGATACTGCTTATAGCACCTTAAAATGCTGCCTTACGACAGGTTTCTTTAATATATTATGCATTTAAATATTTCATTATTTAGGTTCACTCATAACTTAAGTGTTTATAGCTTGTGATTAATGGCTTATTGCAACTTTCTCCAAATGACTTCACAGAAAGGAAAACAGGTTTTAGGCCAATAAGCATCTGTTGTTAATTGCTTTATCAAGTGACTATGTGAGATTATGTTTAGGCAACCAAATATTGTATAATTTCACTCATATTTAAACTGCGATTCAGAATTTTGGAACATTAGGGTTCCTTTAACATCTGCGCCCATAATAACAAGCACGGTATTCTGCCAATTCGATAAAACCACATATACTAATTCACAATTAGTTCTATATCCAGTTGCTTTTGGAGCAATAGTGCTGAGAGTACTGTTATTGCAGAGTATGAGTCGCCATAACACCTGTTCATTCAAAAGCCAATCCTGTTGATAGGGACTTGCATCAGGCATTTGGTTAAACAGCAGGGTGTTTGCTGTAGTAATTGAGAATGCTGGAGGGCACAACAGTAGCATCCACATCTGGGAATTCCCATCCCGCCTCATGGCTTCTTAATTACCCAACCAAACCTGGACCAGAAATGGTGTCGATAAACCTTTCTATAAGTCTGACATTAATATGGCAACTAGTGCAAAGTGTCACATAGTTCTGTTGTGGAACTCGGTTTTAGACCAGCCATGTTGTATTTTTTATTTAAATTTGAACGTGTCAGGTCAAAATGTATTTTTTATGTTGTGGAACTTTGTAACACCTTGTCTACAGCTTGAGGCTGTCTTCACTGGAAGCATTGAAGCTGTTGGTTACCTCAATGTTTGCTTTCTGCAGACAGATCAGCTGTAAGCTCAGGGGACTTTATTTTCATTTAACTATTTTCGACTGGTGAAATAATTTCACTTATAATGTTAGTGTTGCTACAACTATGTACTGTACTGTATAATGATGGTTAGAAACAAAATTTGACTTCTGTTAGTACACTAGTGACAAGAAACATCATTGTTTGACTTTGATATAGAGATCAGAAGCTATTGGAAAAATATAACTCAATTCTCACACTCATGAGTTTTGTGAATAATAACATTTTATTTCAGTCTAACTGAGACTGAGTTATTTTAGTCCCTGTAGTTTTGCTTACCACAGGTGTTTCTAAACAGCCATGGAGTGTGTGTTTTCACGTGGTTTTGGGGATTTTGGCCCTGGCTCTCTTATTGATGAAGAGGCACTGCGATGACATTTGCAGCGGCGAAGGTGGCCAGCTGACAGTCATAAGAATGGGCACTGACTGGCTGCTTGTTTTGTGCCACGATCCATCACTGTTCACGCCCGCTGAAAAAATAAATACTCCAGTATGGGGGCTATAAATAATTGATAACTTGTCCACTGTCACTTTAAATTGTACGTCTAGCCATGGCCTGGCCATTATTAGGTTCTCCCTTTCTGTATCTCTCTCCCTCCCTTGACCTCATTTACTTTACTATATCTTTGTGTTTGTTCTGCTCAGGTTTACAACAAGAACCGCAGACTGTCATACTAGGTCTCACAGTACCAGTTAGACTAAAATGTTAGTCTTAAGAGTGTCGAAATGTAAATTTCCTAAAATAAAAGGAATAGTTTATCCCAAACATGTATTAGTTTCTCTATTCTGTGAAACACAAAAGGAGATGTTGGGCAGAATTACATTCTCAGTCATCACTAGCCGCTTTTCCACTATCGGGCCAGTGCGAGCCAGAGCCTTAGCAAATAGCCTTGGACCTCGAGCCATGAGAAAAAAATCGATCTGCGTTCCCACCATCGAGCCAATAGCCCTGCAGCATTACCCTAAATCCCACCTTTACCCCGTCACCCTGGTGGCAAATTCACACACCCCGCCCATTTCACAAGCAAGAGGGAAGCTCAAGCTGAGGTATCATATTTTCTAGTTTCTATATTGAATGTTTTTGTAGTTTCTACATTAGCTAGCTAGCAAGATAAGTTAGTATCGACAGTTACTGACTGTAACTGCCATGGTGTTCAGAGTGGTCTCTCCACTAACAGCAGGACGATGTCTCAGCACACTGTCCATATATCGAACCATGGAAAGTTCTTTCTTTGGCCGCCGCTTTGTCCATTGTGTGTTTTAATGGATTTGTACTGTACCCGCAGTTTTTAAAAAATTTTCCCGAAACTGTACCATTGTGCACAGGATACATTACCTGGCAAGTTCTGTGAAACTTCTGCCTCCTTCCCGAGTTGGCTTTGTTTGGCTCAAGGGTAATCAGCGACCCAAAGGCTATTGGCCCAGTGAAAGCCCCGAGGCAGCACGATGAAGCCCTGTGTAGGGCCTTGCCGAATATAAATGGCAGTGGAGACCACATGGCCCTTTGTTATATGATCAAAGGTGAGACATTGAACTAGGTTTCCCAGAATGCTTCAGAGCCGGATGGGTAGTCCCACCTATGGACCCAATCTCAAACGTCATTGGTCAAAAGTGGCCTATGACCGATGACGTCATCTTCTCCACAAAACTAGGGGATAGATTTGATTTCAGTCTCTCTGCATACAGCTGCACAAGCCTGCGGTTTAAAGAGACGCGCATCTACACATACAAAGGAGTTTCCCTCCTTCTGGACAAAGAGAGACCATGTTTTCTAACCTCACCATTTGGCCACGGTAGAGTAAGATTAATTTAGCTTTGTTCCAGGCGTGTAGTATACTTATTACAACTGGTTAATTAATTTTCACTACGAGACAACAGTGAATTTATTTAGAAAACGGAAAAGGTGACTAGCTTCCCTTCTCAATCGTTTTCTATCAACGTTGACTACCTCCAGCATTTCTCCCCATCACCGGACCCAAGAAATAAAGCAGAGACACGTCTTTTCGCTGACGAGCGTAATACAAAGGACCCACTCCAGATCGTTTTCTCCTGACTGCTCAACTCGACAGGAATTCAAACGGACAACTCTGCTGAAATCATACAGGATTTCCCAAGTAAGGCTTGATATCTGGGCAAATTTAGGTCAGAAACTGTGACTTTTCTTATAAACTAAATCATATATTTGATGCTGAATGTTTGATGTTTTGATTACAATTGTATGTTTAACTATGATTGCTGTTCGCTGTTTTGATTTGTGAGATCATAATTTTTTTAGGTGAAATTTTATTTTATTTTATTTTTTTATTGAGAACTAACGATTCAATCATGCTTTTTTCCAGTGTTTATCCTCCGTTAAATTGCATGCACCCCTGTGTGTTCACTCTCTCTTACACACACACTGAAATTCACGGAGTGAGCAGTACTACGGTTTTATGTTCGACTCAGGCTGGTGTTTCAAATTCTCCTGCCTGTTTCGTTCAGTTCCTTTATGTGTCTGCTCATTACCACCCACACATGGTATTAGCTCCGTTGCTCTGGATGTCCAGAAAACACGATGATAATCCGTTCAAATGTGGAGAGAAAATCTAAAGTACTGTAATACATACATACACACACACATATATATATATATATATATATATATATATATATATATATATATATATAGCCTATTAAATATTTTGAATAATCAAATCATTATTCTAATGAAATCTTAACTGTATGTTAATCTTATGTCCTGCATTAAATAGAATTTAACTTTTAACAACCTAAAACACCAAAGTTTGACTTTATTCGATTGCTATCTAAATTTATTTTAATTCCGTAGGCTAGTTTATGCGTTATACATTTGCAGAAGAAGAAGCTTAGCAAACACAAACAGAGAGAGGTAGATTTAAAATCATATAGTTTTGATAAAAAAAATCGAGAACATTCTGAGAATATAATTTTTCATTCACAGAATTATAAGGCAAGGCTAATAAATTATTTTATTTTTTATTTTTCGTCTAGTAGTTTATTTAATTGATCAAACCCAGAGAATGCTGCCAACATGTTTCAAAAGTAAGCTATACAAATTATTTAATTTAGTCTTGGGCTAACCTGCCACAGTGCTCTCAGGACGACCCTCAGATGTTGCATATGCCGCTGTCAATCATTAGTGTAATTGATGATGGAGTCTAGATATGTTGCGGTATATGCTGTATGCGGTCTGAGGATCTTGTCCATAAGGTGCTGAAATGTTGCCGGGGCTCTGAACAAACCGAATGGAAGAGTCACAAATTGGTGTAATCCGAACGGTGTGGAAAAAGCCTTCTTTTCTCGAGACATTGGAGTTAAAGGGATTTGCCAATAACCCTTCATTAAGTCCAGCATTGAGTAGAATTGAGTCGCGCCCAACCGATCGAGTAACTTGTCAGTTCACGGCATTGGATAAGCATCAAATTTGGACACAGTTTTCACTTTTCAGTATTCAATACAGAAGCAGACCGAGCCTTCGCTTTTTGATACCAGAACTACCAGACTGGCCCAATCGCTGTGTGACTGTATTATGCCCAATTCAAGCATTGCCTCTAACTCTTCCTGAAAAATCTTTTCTTGTGTTCAGGAGGTAAATTAACTTTCTTATGGAGATACCTCCGGCCCGAGCTCCGCCCTCTCTGGAATTACCATCGCCAAGGCTACAGGTACCGCCTCCTTCCATGGTTTTAGGAGGTTGATGTTGCAGGTTTGATGTGCCCCTCCCCTGTCTGTTCACCTAACATCATAATTGAGATCTCTGACTCGTCTTGTGACCTCAAAGAGTCCTTGCCACTTGGTGTATATTTGCAACTCGATGTGGGCAGCAATACAAGTACTTTATCTGTACAGAGAACAGATAACAGATAAGATGCTGTACAGAGAACACAGCCCCATCACCATTAATGGAGCACCGGTGGAGAGAGTCAGCAGTTTCAAGTTCCTCGATGTCCACATTACTGAGGAACTCACATGGTCCGTCCACACTGAGGCCGTTGTGAAGAAGGCTCACCAGCGCCTCTTCTTCCTGAGACGGCTGAGGAAGTTTGGAATGAACCAACACATCCTCACACGGTTCTACACTAGTACTGTTGAGAGCATCCTGACTGGCTGCATCACCGCCTGGTACGGCAATAGCACCGCCCACAACCACAAAGACCTGCAAAGGGTGGTGCGAACGGCCAGAAACATCATCGGAGGTGAGCTTCCCTCCCTCCAGGATATATATAACAGACGGTGTGTGAATAAAGCTCGGAGGATTATCAAAGACTCCAGCCACCCGAGTCATGGGCTGCTCTCACTGCTTCCATCAGGCAGACGGTATCGCAGCATCAGGACCCGCACCACCCGACTACATGACAGCTTCTTCCCACAAGCATTAAGACTTTTGAACACTTGATCCCTCACAATCAACAATCAGCACTGCACTTTATTAATCCTCATTCTGTCAATATATTCTCGCTCCCAATTCAGTTAGTGTATATATATATATTTATACCCTTATCTAGTGTATGTGTATTATACATTGTGTGTATTGTGTACATTTGATATGTAAATTGTTATGTAGGTATGTGTACATTTGTTATGTAAATTGTTTTGTGTAAATATGTTGTTTATTGTAAAGTGGTTTATGTCTCGTCACTGTCATTACTGCAATGTTGCTCAGAACTGCACACAAGAATTTCACCTGCTGTTGCACTCGTGTACACAGTAGTGTGACAATAAAGTGATTTGATTTGATTGATTTGATTTGATTTATCTCCCTTTGCGAATTCCCATAGTAAAGTGCCCCTGTCGTACAGTTGTTATTGATATTCCTGCACTTGGAGCAAATTCTCCTGTTTTACATGCCCAGAAGTTTGGAGGTTTGCTCTAAGGTCAAGAACGTATTGAATTAGATTTTTACTATGAGTCCTTCCTCCCAAGCTTCCCATATGACATCAAGCACACCGCATGGCCGGTGCCCATAAAGTAGCTCAAATGGGGAAAACTCAGTGGAAGCTTGTGTGACCTCTCGTACGGCAAACATTGCATATGCGTTGCATAATCCAGCAGAAATAATACAAAGCGATGGCTACATGCAGTCCACTCTAAAGGCCCGACGAGGTCTATGCAAATTCTCTTGAAGGGGACCTTGATCAATGGCAGAGGGCGCAATGGCGCGTTTGTGGTGGACGGTGGATTCATCAACTGACATTCCCATAATTAAGACGTACCCATGATTGCCCAGCCAAAAGAAATGGGCCATTATCCAGTTCAAAGTCTTTTCATGACCTGAGTGGCCAGCCAGGTTATAATTTTGATTATAATAAGCTGCCTGGAAAAGTGTTTCCCAATGGCTCTTTGGTACTAACAGCTGAGTTGTGTTCTCTTTGGTTTGAATGTCCTGCGACAACCACTCTTTGATAATAGAAAAGTATGGGTATGTCAGCGCCACACCGGGCTGGAGCTGTTGACCATCAATTACTTTCACTTGGTCAAAGATGTGATTGAGGGACTTGTCACAAAACTGCTTCAGAGGGAAATCCCCCTCAGGGAAGCCCCTGAGAATGGGAATTCCCTCAGTTGCATCATCCTGACATGGAGCCGAAGTTGGCAAGCCTTACCTCTCTCCCTCTGCCACAGACCGATACATGACCATGCCCCCCATGCCACACTGTCTTTGAAGTCAATGCTAAGGACTATTCTTAAGAGCATGTCTGAGAAGTTCTATGCATACAAGCCAAGATTGTTATGTGTGTTGTTGATTTTCATGGCAAAATAAGAGGCTTTCTTTGATATAATTTTTTGCTCCCTAACCATACGAACCAAATATCTTAGCCAACATAAATATATTCTAAAGAAGAAAGACACGGGAGAGTGAGAGATAGAGTGGGTTTGGGTGGGCGAATATGTGCAGTAAGGTAAACATTTTCATCTGATGCAATCCTTGCTTTTGATAGGTGCTCTAAGAGTGTGCGAGGGGCCGTGAGTCAATGCCTGACCCCATCAAGCTTAACTAGTCGTCTCACTGCAGCCCCTGCATGTGATGTCCATGGAACCCTGTCGTATTAAACACTGAGCAAGCCTGATGAAAATGTGTCCTGTGGACTAGTCATGAAATGAGAGAGAGAGAGAGAGAGAGAGAGAGAGAGAGAGAGAGAGAGAAAGCTAATGCTCAGGCTGACCCATTTGACAGGAGAAATCATGGATTATTCACATTTACAGCTGTGATAAGGAGAAAAATTGATGAAGAACAGCTGGCTAGAGCATGATGCATGTTGGCTTGAAGATCGGGGAGCTACTCCACTTTTGAAACTGCTGTTTTCCTTACTCAGGAAAAAATATAATTAAAAACAAACATTCAGCTATAAACTGTGACAAAGAGGCAGGCTTTATAGTGTAGAAGGGGAAAAAGGGTGCTGTGAACAAGGGGAAAGGAAAAAAGGATGATGAAAAGAGGTATTTATGGTCCAGCAATAAGAAACACTGTCAGAGCTGTGATCCAGTGCTTCTTACATGTGCGGCAGATATGTCAAGCTTTGGGGCTCATGTGGAAGATGTGGGTTTGGTTCTAGCCCTCGTTTTGTTCTGATCCCAGAACTTAAAAAATTATCAGACTCTTATCATTTACATTTTGTCAAATTTGTATGACTTTATTCTGAAGAACACAAATGAAGGTCCATTGTCCATGCAGTGCAAGTCAAGCCACTTTGAAGCTCCAAAATGGACATAAAGCCAATGTGAAATTAATCCATATGATTCAAATGGTTTAATCCATGTCTTCCGAAGGAATACGATCCCTTTGGGTGAGAAACAGACCAAGTCCTTATTCACTATAAATCTTGTAATTTGCTTCAGAATAAAATATTAAACCACTCGAGTCATATGGATTCATTTTATGCTGTCTTTGTCCTTTTTGGAGCTTGACGGTTTTGGACCCCACTGAATAACCCCTCATTCATCCTTCACAAAAACTTTCGTTTGTGTTCTGCAGAAAAACGTCATACAAGTTTGACAGCATATGGGTGAGTAAATGATAAGAGACTGATCATTTTTGGGTGAACTATCCCTTTGTTTACTCCACTGTCCTTCAACACTGTAAGCTATGTAGTGAAGTTTGTATTATTCGTACAGATCCTCTATTGGTCAAACATTATTTTGCAATCCAAAAAACATTCTCTGATTGAGGTCAGTGAGAAAGAGAAGCCAGTAGATACTGTTTCAGATGTGGGTAGAGCAGCAAGCAACACACACACTTTGGTTCCAGCTTTAGAGCCCCCGCGGCAGGACAATTTGGTGACGTCTGAGTGGCATACTCGCTCAGAAAAGAAACTCCACTCTCCGGTTCCTGTTAGATTCTCCCCACTCATTGATGCACCCACTGAGAAGCGTGTTGAAAGAGCCTTAGTAATAGGTGATTATATTGTAAGAAATGTGGAAATAGAGATGCCAGCCACTATTGTTAAATGCATTTCAGGGGCTCGGGCATCTGACATCAGATCAAATTTACAAGTGGTAGCTAATGCTAAACGTAGATTTTCTAAAAGTGTTATTCATGTCGGTAGTAATGATGTCCGGCTTGGCCAGTTGGAAATCACTAAATAATGTTAAAGAGGTGTCAACTTGCAAAAACGATGTCAGACACTGTAATATGCTCTGGCCCACTCCCTACTCATCATGGTGACACGTTTTATAGTGGATTAGTGTCACTGAATGGCTGGATGTCTGAGTGATGTCTGGAGAATAGCATAGGATTTATATGTAATTGGAAAAGTTTTTGGGGTAGACCTGATCTGCTAAAGAGAGATGGACTCCATACCTCAAGAGAAGGTGCCGCTCTCCTCTCTAGTAATTTGGCTCATAGTCTTAATAGTGATAGTATTTGACTAACTGGGACCCAGGTCAGGAAGCAGACAAACTGGTTAATCCAAATGTCTGCTAGCTGCCTTGAAACATCACACAGGTCACATGAAGTACAACACATAGAGACTGTATCACCTATATATCATAGAAAGACTGTCTTTTCCCCAAACTACCAAACACAAACTCCTCAATAAATCATTTAGAATTTTTTTTTTATCAAGGTCAAACTTGGAAAAAAAACATTTTATTATGCCAATTTCAAGCATTGCCTCTAATTCTTCCTGTACAATCATTTTCTTGTGATCAGGAAAATGATAGGGGCAGCTACGAACCACCACCCTGGGGTGGACTCGATATGGTGCTCAATGAGGTTCGTGCAGCCAGGTAAAGGGGAAAACACATCCACGAATTCTGCTTACAACCTGGTAAAGTCTGTAAGCTGTGACAGTGAGAGGTGGTCTCCACAAGGGAGTTCTCCACATTCTCCACAAAAATGAACTTGACTTGGGAGATACCTCCGGCCCAAGCTCCGCCCTCTTCGGAACTACCATCCATGGTTTGAGGAGGTTTTGAGTAGGGGCAACATGTGGGCCACCCACTGATTGGCAGACCACCTTCAAACCTCTGCTGTTTTCTCAAACAGGTCGAGGAAGGCCTCCGGATCAACGTTTGGCCCAATCTTCATTAGGGCCACTGGTGGGGTAAGCTCCAGGGAGGGCGTAACGCCAGCCCCCTCCCTGGTGATCAGGCTCTGGAGCACCTGCTGGTCCTCCGCTTTTGCCTGGAGCAGGAGTTGGAAGCATTGTTCCTGCTCCAGTCTTGAAGACTTCGCCCAGTGATGAGGACTCCATAATGGCATTCTCTTCCAAAGCTGGGTTCGTGGCACCACTCTAAAAGATCTTGGTTTGTGGGCAATGGAGCAGTCAGGAGACAGGGAAGCAGGTTCGTTTTAATTTTGAGCTTCATACACACAATCGACGAAACCTTCGGAACAATATAAGTAATAAACAAGGGCAAGAACTTGTGGCTGTTTGTTCTTGTTGGTCACTCTCTCCTCTCTCTGATGCCCTGGCGAGCCTTTTCAGGTCTCCCTCCACCATCACTATAATGAGAGACATGTGTTAGAGATAGTTAAGACCCAGGTGACAAGCCTTACCACTCACCCTCTCCCACAGACTGACACATAACCATACCCCCATGCCACATTCCTCAACTGGCAAAGGAAGTACAACCTTTGATGGGCCTTGTGGGTCAAAACAGGTCTCCCATTTCAGGTCCTGTGAGATGGTAGTGCTCAATGACTGAATGACTCCACTGCTGCCACAGTGCTCTTTAGAATGGTGAGGGGGGTCAGTGTTTGGGTGTTCCTCCTAAAATCCACAATCATCGCAACCTCTTTGAGCGTGTTCAGCTCCAGGTTGTTTTGACTACACCAGTGAGCCAGCCATTCAACCTCCCTTCTGTATACAGACTCATCGTCATCTTGGTTGAGGCATATGCCAGTAGTGTTATCTGCAAACTTCAAGAGCTTGACAGCAGGGTCCTTGGCAGTGCAGACATTTGTGCACAGGTAGAAGAGTAGTGGGGAGAGCACACATCACTGGGGGTACCTGTGTTGATTGTACAGGTGCTGGAAGTGAATTTCCCTTGTCTCACTAGTTGCTTTCTGTCTGTCAGAAAACTGGTGATCCACTGACAGATAGAGGTGGGAACAGAGAGTTGGTGTAATTTAGTCTTAAGGATAGCTGGGATGATGGTGTTGAAAGCTGAACTGAAGTCCACAAAAAGGATAATTGCATATGTCCCTGGTCTGTCCAGATGTTGCAGGATATGATGCAATCCAATGTTGACTGCATCTTCCACAGGTCTGTTTGCTTGATAAGCAAATTGAAGGGAATCTAGGAAGGGTCCAGTGATGTCCTTCAGGTGGGCCAACACCAGTCTCTCAAATGATTTCATGACCACAGATGTCAGGGCGACGGGTCTGTGGTCATTAAGTCTTGTAATTTTGGGTTTCTCTGGGATAGGAATGATGATTGAGCATTTGAAGCAGCATGGGACTTCACACAGGTGGATGAAACACCATCTGGACGCAGTGCTTTCCTTGACTTTTGTTTTTGGAAGACATGGCACACCTCTTCTTCACAAATCTTTATTGCAGGTTGAGTAGCAGTAGGGGGGAGGAGGGTGGTTGCAGGAGGTGTTGATGTTTGTGTGAAGTGAAGGCCAGAGCAGGTGTGGGGTGTGAGACTGGGCATTTCAAATCTGCAGTAGAACACATTAAAGTCGTCAGCCAGTTGTTGGTTCCTTACAGTGTTGGGGGCAGGAATCTGGTAGTTCGTAAGTTTTTTTTAGGTCACTCCACACTGATACTGGCTCGTTATCTGAAAACTTGTTTTTCAACTTATCAGAATAGTTTCTTTTAGCTGCTCTGATATCCTTATTCAGTGTGTTCCTGACCTGATTGTACATGACCTTATCCCCACCTCTTTAAGCAATCTCTTTGGCCTGAAGGAGCTGCCTGTGTTCTGCTGTACACCACGGTTTGTTGTTGTTGTATGTTAAGCAAGTCCTAGTAGGAATGCACATATCCTCAGAGGACTTTTGCGGTTGACCCACCGGCCCGCTGGTCTTCCGATGGCCAGTCTGCCCCTGATTGGCCCCAAAGTTCGTCGGCCCACCGGGAAAATGCCCTGTATGCCAGATTACCAGTCCTGCCAAGCCTGACCAGTGCACCAGCTCATCTTTCTCATCTGTGTCTCTTGAATAGCACAGCTGCATCTCCATCTAAAATATCCAGCAATGTGTCCGAATAGTCAAAAACCAGGAAAAAAGATTGTCTTTGATGTGCTGCTGAATGTTCAACAGTTCGTCCCTAGTAAAACTGAATGGAAAAAGATTACTAAACACAGGACAATCAAACAAAAACAACAAAAGAACAGGAGAGCTCCACACCGAGGTGGCTTGAGGAGATTAAGATGCATCTATGTGAACTTGAAAGACATTAGTCATTAATACAAAATCTTTGTTTAAACACTGGCCCTCAACACTTACTTAGTTTACAAATTAAAAAACATGACTTGCATTAAACACAAATAACTAATATTGGCATTATTTTCATGCTGGTTAGCCAGAAGGAAACAGGCTAACACAGTGAGCCTGGTTTCTCCCAAGGTTATTTTTCTCCATTAACCAGCATCTTATGGAGTTTTTTGTTCCTTGCCACATTCGCCTTCAGCGTACTCACTGGGGTTCTAAATATAATTATTATATGAATATTTAATTATTTATTTTTATACACAATTCACAATTACACAATGATGACTCAAATACTTTATAGATATTACAGTTTCATTTTCTGTTAAAGCACGTTTTTTTTGTAAAGCTGCTTTGAAAGGATGTGTGTTGTGAAAAGCACTATACAAATACAAATGACTTGACTTGACTCTCCATAAGTGAACAAATGTTTCGGTCAAATCTTGTTGAATATATTTAAAGTGGAATTTGTACAAAGATACTTGTGACTGAAGAATAGGATATGCATAGTCAGAATGGTGCTATAAAATTAAATATGTGAAGAGATGGTGGATGGGAATGAGGGGCTTACCTACACAGGTAGCCACCCTGTTGTCTCTCTGGCCATAGTAACTCTAGATGTATGAAGGGTTTTAGGTTGACACGATGTTGGTTAGATACAGAAAAGGTGATATGGTGGAGGCTGGTGGAAGGGGTGTCTGGGGAAATGGGCGTATTGTTTTGAAATCAACATCTTGTGTTTGCCATGGTGAATTTTTCATCAGTTTCTTAAATTAAAAATGTAAGCGGCCACCACTTATTTGCCAAGTCGTCTCGGTGCAAAAGGTGAATTTGACTGAGGTTTACGTAAGTCCTTAAGAGCCTGACTTCAGACCACAAAAATAAAGAAAATAGATGTCTCACACTTCTTGTGATATTGGTGATTTAAGTGCTTTGATAAAAGAGGAAAAGTCCAAGAGCTTTCCAGCAATCTTAGTTGATGACATTCACCATGATCTCGACATATGGAGCAGCTTACACATACTTATTGTATGCAAAACCCTGCTTAACACTAAGCCTGTACATATAGACAACATGTAAATGTTCTCAGTTTATCTTTGGAAGTAGCAAATGGGGCCAAGTTCTAATCTACATTCAGTACAACACATGCACCTTTTTAGTAATCCTAGAACTACAGCTGTTGACCAAAAACAATGGGTTTTGTTATTGAATTCAGAGTCTTATAATTCAAATAATGTTTGTACCTTATTGTACCTTTAATGGTCTTGAGTGTAGTGACCTTTAATTCCTATTTATTTACTTATTTTATATTTTTGTTTAATTTTAATTTTTTTTTGCTTTTTCTTTTTCTTAATAGTTTTATTCAGTAATTTGTTAACTGATTATTATTATTCATTAGTACAAATAACAAAATAAAAATGCACCTGTTGAAATTGTCTTTTATTTTCAGATTTTTGCATGATGTTTTGTTGGTAAGGCTTTCAGTCTCGTCTTGATTGGCTTTGTTTTGGCTTGTATTTCCTCTGGAGGAGTCGATGGCCGTCTGTTTCAGGGACAGCAAAATTATACAAATATAAACATTGGCCAAGCAATGTTTCACCTCGGCAGCACAAACGCACACACAGCAAAAGAGTTTTGGCTCTTGGTGTACACACACACACACACACACACACACACACACACACACACACACACACACACACCATCTCCATGTATGGCTGCAATTCAGCTGCCAAATGTGGGGGTGTTTGGCATCAATACTCCACTCTGTGTGACAGAGAGAGAAGAGGTAATTATTTCATCACCTGGTTCAAAAGGTTAAGGAACACTTTCTACTAAACTGGCAGTCACATACTGCTTAAAAGAATGGCGTCAGACCTTACAGTAATACTGAAGTCCTCCAGCAACCTCCTTTGAAGATCTTTGCAATGGGTTTCCTATTTAGAAAACACCACATGGCACATTTTAAGTTGTTTTTTTCCTTGGAGGTCTTTTTAGGGGCATGAACAGGTTGAGTCTTTCAAAGTCAGGGATTAGCATGCAAATGGCACTAAAAAATGGCCTACATGTAAGAAGACATCTGGAATGAATGGTTTCTATAGGAGTTGTAGGAAAGCTGTACTTTGTTTATTTTAAGGCAAAGGATGAGTATCTTTGACCGGGTTCTGGCAGAGGAAGTAGAGGATGCTAGATAATTCTGTTGCAAGATGACAAAATTGTTGTTTTCATTTGAGGGGGTGTGCTTCACCAGGAAGTCTTCCAACTCTGTTACTTGACCCTGTGTAGCAGAATTGTTTTATTGTTTTTATTTTTTCTAGTTTATTTTTGTGTTTTGTTTTTTTTTGCTTGTTTGTTGTTTTTTTTTTGTTTCATTTTTGTTTTGTTATGTTCTTATTTTGTTTAATTGTACTAATCATTTAGTTTTTTGTTTTATTTGGTTGGATGCTAGACAATTCTGCAGGGTTGTTTTTTATTTAAAAGGGTGGTGTGGAAGACTTCCGTCTCTGTTGTTTGACCCTGTGAAGGTTTAAGAGGAGTGGATATATGGTCTGCATTTGAAAACTTAGGAAGCTGACTTTGAACTCCTAATGACAATGATCTCAGAACAGTTTAAAAAGCAACTTATTTTCATATCCGTAAACATTCTTCGAAGGCAGTATTTTCCAGTTTTTGGATGCAGCCCTTGATTGCATTGTTCCACATTTAGAGGAAAGACAAATTCTCCTGGAGGTTAAATTTCTTTTTTTAACAGATTGGAATGTTGACTCTGATTAAACCTAGGGACTGTGCTAAAGAAAAGTGGTACATTTTACGGAACTTTTGAAAATGTTTAATTCCTTCAGGGTGTGCAGGAAAATGCATTGAACATTTGAATTCTAAGTACATGCCCTCAGATCATTCTGTGGAATAGCTGGTTGATGCTATTTTTTGCTTCGTTATCAAGATGCTAATAATAGCCGTGCATTTATTTTGTGCTGTCTGTCAGTTCTTTCTGTGTGTTTCCTTTAAGGATATCCTAATAAGATTTCTTTTATTCTTCACAGGCAAATCTCCTCATTTACTCTCTCTCTCCTTCACTCTCTCTCTCCTTGCTCTCATCTGTCAACTTTTTAAATGTAGGCCTTCAGGTTCACTACCATGTTTGTTTTTTGCTATTCTGATTTGAACAGAGCTCTCTCTTTCTTTCGCCCTGTAGTCACACAGCCGTCATCACCTTCAGTGGCTGTAGCCGTGGCCTCATTTTCCATCAAGACATGCTCCACTTATGGTGCACTGTTAATTACACTCTATACCCCTAAGGTGCTTTACACACCGTTGCTGCAACTGGCCTTAAGCAAGACAGAGCTCACCGCGATGGCTGCCAGACACAGTCATTTTTCTTCTCTTCAAACCAGCTCTGGAGCATCCTCGAGAATTCAGACACAAGTGTAAATATGGCTACAATGATTTCTGTGTCTAGCTAAGGCCCTGGCCGCTGTGAGTTAGCAATTCTATAGGCTGTGTGTTTGTTCAAACCATCATTAAAAAGCAGCACAGGTGAAATGGAAGAGAGTTTGTGTTCTACATAACATGTGTTGTATTACCCTCAAGATGTTTCAATCCCTGAATTATTTTCTTTCTTCCATGAAACAGAAAAATTGATTTTAGGCATAATGTACGAGCTGTTCTTTTCCATGCAACGAAACTGGAGTCACTTTATACTTCCATATTCCCCAAAAGGGACAATAAAACACCATATAGTATAATAATTGTAATCCATGGGACTCATGTGTTACAGTACAAGTGTCCTGAAGCCAAACAATACATTTTTGTTAGAAACTGAATAAAATGTATGCCATTATTCCCATCTGCCAGAGCTCTAAAATTTTATTTGAGCTTGTCCAATTAAAAAATGGCACCTTTAGATGCGACTCCCAGGTTTGACATCATTGATGCAAAATGCTATTCCACATTGCATGCCACATGGCCGATCACAACACAGAAAACTTTAGAAAAACATGTGGCCAAACAAATGGGATTTGAAAATAACGACAGAGAGGAAGGTTATCAGTTAATAATTACTTGAATTTATTTGTTAACCTCAGTTAAACCAATAGTCAACATGAACTAATAATAAACTATATTTATACAGTATTTATAAATCTTGGACAATGTTAATTTCTACATATACAGTATTAATACTGTACATTTATTACATTAAACATTGTATACATTAACTAATGAATTATCAACGAACATGAACAAACAATAAACATACTATTTTGACAAGTTAATATTAACCGAGATTAATACAATATGTAATAAGCATTGTTTAATGTTAGTTTTTGACACCTAATGCTATCTAATAGAACTTTACTGTAAAGTGTTACCGCTATTTTATGTCTTGTGAAGACTTGGGATATACAGTAGTGCTCAAGTTGTATTGATTCATAGGCCTAGTCATACTTTTATGATGCTTCTTTGTCTTGTTTAGTGCTTGGAAGTATAAATTACCTTCTTATGTAATACCAATTAACTTGAATGGAAAACAGAAGTGCAGACATTCTGGTGAACATCTCCATATGTGTTTCATGGAAGAAACAACAATTCAGTGTTGGACTGACATGGGGGTGAGAAAAGTATGACAAAGGGTTCATTTTTGGGTGAACTATCCCTTTCAAAAATGTTCGCAAATGAAGCGGTTTGAAAATGGACTTGCACAGAGAGGTTAGATTGGTCATAAAGGTTCATAAATGCTCATCTGAGAATGTGCTGACGGGAATAACTGAACATTGACCACTTGCATTAGAAATTTGATTTATATCAGCAGCCGTGGTGCTACAAGAAAGGGAATGGGTTCTGGGATATGAAATGTATTATGAAAGACATGAATGTGTAAAAAAAAAATGTCTGAATGACTTTCGTTATGCCTGCCAATATGTGATATGTAACTCCCTTTAAATCAAGAGAGATCCATTTCAGTAAGCACTCCATGTCAGAGAAACAGAAAAAACCAAATTAGCGTAATTGTTTCTTATCATTGCACAATATTGTATTTCTTCATTTTAAATCACAACTGTTCCCAGCCTTTCATAATGGCTTTGAAAAATCAGCCACTTTGTAATGACCTGTGCTTCAAAAGCTCCAACTATTGTTTCAGGCACTGTTATAACAAATTACCATTGCTGCTATTATATGTGTGTATTTGCAGATGTGTGTATCCCAAGTCCACACATTCCTGGCCCCAAACACACTAATTATTGCACACCAGCAGTTTGGTCCAGAGGTTTTCCTGTGTCCACAACTCATTTGATTCATTAGTAAGCTCCCTGAATGGTTTGACCAGAAGACCCGGAGGGAAGAAAAGCAAAAAAAATCGGGAAAGTGACAAAAATGGGGAGACACAAGAGCAGTACAAGAGCAAGGTGGGGGGAAGGATATTGTATAGAGTTAAAGAATTTAAAAAAAGGGCTGGTATGGGGAAAGATGGAGGGATGACATTGGTAGTTTGCCCTGATCTCTCAAAAAGAGAAAAGATGATTGATTTGCTTGCCTGTGCGATGACATGCCCCAGCTGCGGTGGAGAGCTGTTAACTCGATATGCACTGAGAGACTCAAACCTGTTGTGACTCAGAGAAAACACCCATTTTGACTGAGATGGCTGTAACGGTACGCGGACTGGCAGGCAGATACAAGAGTCCCGCAGGGCTTAGAGAAGGAAAAGAGGGTGGAGTAACAGGAAATATAATGGAGTTGGACAGGCTGAGGCTCAGGGGCTTCCTTAAATACTCGTTTGCATAGTTTAACTGAGTGTGGCATGTGATGATTTCGATCATCATCTGCTCAGTGTGAATGGGCCTATATCATGGTAGTATAATAATAGCTTCATGCAGTCTTATGCATATGTAGTTTGCTGGTGTTTGTTTTGTCAACATACAGATATCCACAATTATTAGGAAGATTGTATAAAACAACATAGCATTATTGCATCATAATGCAAAATCTGTTTGATGAAGTCTGCGCGTACTGTACTGATGACAAAATACAGAATATAAAATATACAGAAGTATGCTTTGGCCTTAAAATCGCCTTTTGTGTTCCAAATAAGAAAGGCAATCATACAGGTTTGTTGATAATGAGATAATTTACATTTTTTTGGTGAAATGCCCCTTTAATTTCAGAAACAAATCAATATTTAAGTAATTTTTTACTGTAAATCTACACTTTCACTTCCCCGTTCTTTAGCCACCTACTAGTTGGGGCTGGTCAAAGGCGGAGATTTATAGTAAACAATGACTTGAGTATTGATCAGTTTCTCCCTCTCACCTATCATATTGCTTCTGAAGACATAGATTTAACCATTGGAGTCATAAGGATTACTTTTATGCTGCCTTATGTCCTTGAGTTCTGGAGACCATTCACTTGCATTGTAAGGACATATGCCATATATTGTAAATATATGGACAATAGTTATAGGGCATAATTTGTTAATTTATTCAAATATTTGTGAGACATTAAGATGCTTTTTTTTAATTAAAAAAAAAATTAAGATAATGCTTCTCCAAAATAACCACTTTGGTAAAGGGTTAACTGTTTTCTGTTAATTTCAGTCACATTTGGCTTGTCATAATATCCCATGTATTCAACAAACAAATGAATCTCCATTGTGACTGGATCAGTCAATATGAGCCAGACAAATCTTTTCGCAAGAAATACAATGTGTTTTATGGGGGGCCTTTAGCCCTTGCAACAGGGGGGCTTTTTTACCCCAAATACTATCCTTTCACATATTAAAAAACTTTTGATTTTATCACCTTGGACTAAACTGAAAATGTCAAATAAGTGTTTTTTCTTTTTTCCTGAAATACATGTGATAATTTCAGGGATTCTCATTAGATACATACACTCACTGAGCACTTTATTTGGAACACTCTGGTCCTAATAAAGTTCCCAACATGTCTTCAGCTGTTGTAGCCCATCCGCCTTAAGGTTCAATGTGTTGTGCATTCTGAGATGCTGTTCTACTCACTACAATAATACAGAGGGTTATCTGAGTTACTGTAGCCTTTCTAACAGCTCGAACCAGTCTGGCTGTTCTCCGTTGACCTCTCTCATCAACAAGGCATTTCCAGTTTCCATTTCCAGTTTCGGCAAAACTGCCGCTCACTGGATGTTTTTTGTTTTTGGCACCATTCTTAGAAACTCTAGAGACTGTTGTGTGTGAAAATCTTTGGAGATCAGCAATTACAGAAATACTCAAACCAGCCTGTCTGGCACCAAAAGTCATGCCATAGTCGAAATCACTGAAATCATATTTTTTCCCTATTCTGATGGTTGATGTAAACGTTAACTGAAACTCCTGACCCATATTTTCAAGATTTTATGCATTGCACTGCAGCAACATGATTGGCTGATTAGATAATCACATGAATATGTAGGTGTAAAGGTGTTTCTAAAAAAGTGCTCAAATAGTGTATATTTGCAACATTGAAAATTTATTAAATATTAAATAAAATTAGTTCAAATTCAAACTTTAGACACTGCATGCAATGAGCTCATGAATCAGGAATATTTCGCAGTTTATAGTATGAATGCGGCGATTATACATTTTTTCTATTAACCACAATTTAAATTGTCACAGTTAATTTAACCATACAAATTTAGAATCCACGTTTAAAAAGTGTGAAATGCTTTATTTATGCATGGCAAAAATATTATACATAATGGAAAATATATAATATTAAAGAGTTTTTGTAAGATGTTGTAAGGCTAAACGTGAAAACTCTTAAAGACTTGACTCTTAAACATACAAATTCCAAAATATAACAGAGGACTTCGATGTACCAGACTCATATCCATCAAAAAATGTAATTGGCTGTTTGGGAGCATTTAAATGACTGACTGAAGAAGACAGATGGGAAACAAGCAAACATAAGTCATAGAAAGATACACATCCTACAAATGGGACAGGATGCTCCACTTATTGTCCAACAACAAACTAGTTATTTTTATATTTTTAGCTGTGGTGATTAAAAGTGATGAATTAAAACATGCAACTTTTTGTAATGTTTAAGCGTGCTGACAGTGTGCGCTGCTTTGCGCACTGCTTAAGCGAGTGAACTTTAAATAATGTGGACAATTTAAGATGCAACATTTCAAAGCATGGCTTTTGTACAAATTCACAGCATTCAAAAATAAATGTCAAATTTATTAATGATACAACTTTAAACTGCCTGCTGTAAGCAATGCTCTCATTATTATGCATAGTCCAAAGTTTTATTTGTGAGATGTTGTGAACAGTATTTTTATGGAGTCTGTTGCAGATTCTTTGTTGGGGTGTCTGAAAGACAATGGATTGCTTTAATAAACTGTTGAAGAAAAAACTGCTGGATGCGTGGACCTACATGTTGAGCACCCACAATAATCTTACAGTTACACGCTTTTCACATCACTGAGCTTGGGATGCGCATAAGCACTGTTGTGCCCTGGATTGGAGCGTCTCTTATTATATACCTACTATTTAAATTTTTTTTTTTGCATTTAGCAGTTTTCGTATTGTATGGCTGCCCTTAGCATCCACATATCCCCTGGAAATACGTCCACTGAGACGTTCAGTTGTGATATGATATGCAAGTGCTGATGCATAATAAGAAAATGATGAAATAATCGTAAAAAGTTAACAGCAATTTTTTTTCTCAGATTGTAATCTAACTGTCAGAAATGAACACTGCAGCATCTCTAATGTATAGTGACAAATAGGTGTTAAGGAACTTACTTTGGTGGGGGATTTGTTGCTGTTTTGGGTTTTGGGAGAAAAAAAAATATCCAAAGAGCCTTTTACTCTGGGGTGCCTTTAGACTCGTTGTACCCTACATTTTAATTTATTTGTTATGTATCTGTGTAAATAGCAGGATAATGTGCAGTCTGCGATCATTATTGCAAATAAACCCATCTTGGTCCTGATCACCCCGTCTGGGATTATTTAGAGATAATGACCGGCAGACTGTACATCATCCCTTATTTATGATGTTAGCATTGTGTACATTTTCAGTAATACATTTCTGCCACATAAGTACGTTTGTCTTTCTTTTCTTGTGTCTTTCACTATGCAAAGGATGTACACTACCACCATGTTTGTTTTTTTTTTACAGCTGATTTCTTCTCTAGTTAATCTTGCACCAAGCAATTGTGGATTTATCTGGACTCCCAAGAGGACACTGATTAAATCGAGCTTCTTAAAGCCCATCGCAGTCTCTCTCTCTCTCTTTCTCTCTCTCTCTCTCTCTCTCTCTGAGAATAAGAGGCCCCTGCATCAAGCAGGGAAGTGGCGTTGTCACTACCCTGTCTGTCACCAGCAATTAGCGGTCAGATCAAAGTGCTGATGCAATCACAGCCCCACTGGGGCTTCCTATTATCATCCCACAAGAGAGCTGACACTGAACAGTGTATTTGTGTGTGTGTGTGTGTGTGTGTGTGTGTCTTTTAGGGAGGGGTACTATATCATTTCCTCTATTTCACAGATCTCTGTAGGTAATGCAGGTACCACACCCTCATCCTGCTGTCATGAGTATGTTTACATTTTATTGTCTTAACCATCAAATCAGCATTTAGCCTTTAACAGAGAGAAGGGCCGGCCACGCTCTTGTTATTTTATATTCAGAGAAAACAATTGCTCAAACAGTCAACACAACCACATGTCATTAATGTGATATTATTTTATGATGCAGTTATGATGCAGACAGTCAAATAATATCATACAATTTACAATTCATATCAACACATACTGATATGTTAGCTGTGTTGGTAAGCCCTCTCTGTAAATGTTCACACAGAAAGATACTATTAAATTATATATTACATTATACAACTGTGGCACGGTGAAGGGCGGGACCGGGGCGTGATTACGCACGCCCGGTCCCGTATTAGGCTAATTGTCAATGTAATATGTCAAGCCGGTTTCTCGCCTCTTCCTTGCCCGTGACCTTGATCTGTTTTACAACAACATACCATTTTTCAATAGTGACCCAAATAAAGTAAATCACTTCTAGACGATTATCAGACAGCAAATATTATTAGATATAGATAATTAGGATAGTTTTCGAGTCTTCATCTCAGTAGGCTATCGCAGCTATTCTGGCCTCCCGATATGACCAGTTGGAGGTCTTGTTAGTGGCAAATATTCATGGTCAAATAGATAAGTGACACCCATAGTCCAATGCAATGTAAACAAACATTTGTATGTAGCCAGTAGTTAACTTCGGCTTGGCACTTAGCATATCAGTCATCAAATATAGTAAAGACATGATATTTAGCAGAACTTGTATACTTATGAATTGGAATATCAGACACTTTAAAACATATGCAATTATAGATTTTAACACCTTAGTAATATTGCAGCAAAACCGATAAGCTTAAAAATGAGTTAACATAGGAATACATTGCTCCTGATTTCTAACAGCATATGCATTTTAAATGTGTAGGACATTTGATTTGAATAGCATGTAATCATGTACAGTAAACTATGAATGAAAATGATGTCTGTCTATAGGCTTAGAGACACGTTACTATCACAATCAAATTTGATTTGATGTATACACCACCTGGTTAAAACAAAAGACGCCGTTTAGACTTAAATAAGCAGATATTTAAGAGCCTATGATTGGATCATTATTGCAGTGATTAATATGTTTCAGCTGGCAACAATTCTTTTAACCTTAACTGATGCAGTGTGTAGCTTCTCATTTCTTAAACAACCATGTCAGAAGACGTATCCTGTGGTCGTGAAAAATATGCTTTTAAGGGGGTTAAAGGGAAAGGAGGTGAGAACTGGCTTAACAATATAAATAATATTTAATTAAATAAAAAGATACATACAAACACATACAGGGCAGCTGCCCGTAATTCTCTCTCTCTCTAACTGTTGTCACCGGCCGCCATTATCTCTCGCACGCCCCATCAGGCTGATTGGGGACCGGGCGTGCATCATTTCAGCCCAGCCCCGCCCTCATTCGCTCTAAAATGATACTGTGTTTCATAAGGGGCAAATTATTGGCCTGCATCAAGCAAAGAAAACAACTATAAAAAAAAGATTGCTGAAATCCCTGGAATTGGGTTAAGAACTGTCCACCGCATTACTAAAACCTGGAAGGATAGTGATGATCTGCCAGATTCACGGAATAAATTTGGTCTGAAAAAAAAAACTTGAATGATCGTGATCGGAGATCACTAAAAAGCTTGGCGAAGTCACATTGTAAAAATCAGCAGTAGAACTCACGGCAATGTTTAATAGTGAAAGTAAGAGCATTTCCACCTGCACAATCCAATGAGAATTTACAGGATTGGAACTAATCAGCTATGTGGCCACAAGAAAGCCACTTGTTAGTGAGGCTAATCGGAAAAAATTACTTCAATTTTCTGATGAGTCCATATTTACCCTATAACAAAGCGATGGCCGTGTTAGGGTGAGAAGGTAAGCACATGATGAGATGCACCCGTCATATATAGTGCCCACTGTACAAGCCTCTGGAGGCAGTTATGATCTGGGGTTGCTTCAATTGGTCAGGTCTAGGCTCAGCAATATTTTGCAGCAAAAAAAAAACAAAGTCAGCTGACTATCTGAATGTCCTGAATGACCAGGTTATCCCATCAATGGATTTTTTTCCCCTGATGGCACAGGCATTTTTCAGGATGACCATGCCAAGTTTCACCAGGCACAAATTGTGAAGGGGTGGTTCAGGGAGCATGATGAATCATTTTCACACATGAATTGGCTACTACAGAGTCCTGACCTTAACCCCATTAAAAGTCTTTGGGATGTGCTGGAGAAGACTTTACGGAGTGGTTCTACTCTCCCCTCATCAGTACAATATCTCGGCCAAATCTTAATGCAATTCTGGACGGAAATAAATGTTGTGACATTGCATAAGGTTGTTGAAATAATGCCACGATGAATGCACACCGTAATCAAAGCTAAAGGCTGTCCAATTAAATATTAGTGTATGCAAATTTTTTTTTGGCCAGGTAGTATATTTTCTTTATTACAATTAAAAATAAACTTATGTTAGGTATACAATTCAGTTCTTTAGGTCATACATGTGAAAGATGTAAGGTATAGTTTATCCAAAAATGAAAATTTTCATCATTTACTCACCCTCATGTTGTTCCAATCCTGTATGACTTTCTTTCTGGAACACGAGAGGAGTTTGTTCTCCGTAACAATTGCAGTGAATGGTGTCTGAGTCTAAAATCTTCATTCAATGTTCCTTTAAATAAAATCATATAGTTTGGAACAACGTGAGTTTTAGTAAATGATGACAGAATTAGTATTTTTTTGGATGAACTATCCCTTTAAGACTCTCTCAGCCCTTGAACAGACACCTTTTGTGGCTAATTTGGGGACAATGCAATCAAAGTGGGAGTGTGACACTTCAAATGTCACATATCATAGTTATTTCAGAGGCTGTTTGAGTGGGCACTTCCTGTTTGCTAGTGTTTCTCTGATATGTTAATGCTAATTAATGATACACACAATCAACAAGCTTTCGCTGTGTGTATTTCATTTTAATATCCCTCAGTTAACATTGTTAACCTTTACATGGACACAATGGAGATATATAGGCAGTTGTTTTGTTTACAAATTGTATTTGATCATGGCTCATGTTTTCCAGAACCCTCTTCTCTTGTCCTTCTAAATGTCAAATAACTGAACCCAGCTGTTGAGAATATAGTTAAGCACAAGCTTTTATGGGGTTGGGTATTACATAATTAAGGAAATTACAGCTTTATCATTAATGCTAATGTTAGAAAATACTGCAAAATTGTTTCAGTAGTTCACAGTTAATTTAATCCTGTATTAAGCATAGTGTAAACATAGCATACTGTATTAAGCATAGTATGGCTCGCTGTCCGGGGTGAAGGGCTTGAGGCTCGACACTTGACCCTAGCTCCCCCCGGATTCGAATATCCCCCAAAAGAAGCTTATAAGCAGGACAGTGAGACTTTGGCTCGTGATTTATACAGAATCTCTTATCCCTCAAAATATGCCAGAAACTCACAATGCTATGTAGAGTTAAGCAACTGTTTATATACTCTTTCACTGACTGCGTGTTAGGTCAGATTAAATGAATTTGCTCCTCCCAAAATTTATTCGGAAATGAAAGTTGTATTTCACACAAAAAGAAGGTAGGTTTTGACAGAATGAAGTCGGATTCAGATTTAGTGATCAAATTTAGACTTTACACATCCACTTCCAGAGTGAAGATAAACGTAAGCGGTATGGTTTCTAACACCTGCAGTGATTGGTCCAAATGTCTAATAGTCCTTAAGTGACGCCCACTCATTGCATGGCTGGTATAATCTCAAAACAATGTTACCTTATATTTGCCATATGAAGACTAGTGATCTGCACAAAGAAAAATGACACTTCTAGGCTTTATTCCATTTATGCATTTGGCAGACACTTTTATCCAAAGCGACTTACAGTGCACTTATTACAAGGACAATCCCCCCAGAGCAACCTGGAGTTAAGTGCCTTGCTCAAGGACACAATGGTGGTGGCTGTGGGGATCGAACCAGCGACCTTCTGATTACCAGTTATGTGCTTTAGCCCACTATGCCACCACCACTCTACCAAATTTATTCCACTCTAGGTGCGTCTTGCCGTCGCAGGTTGCTAACGACAGACGCCTCCCTGACGGGCTGGGTAGCGTTCTTAAGTGGTTGTCCCGAGTTGATGGCTGTATTTCTGGCCATGAAATACTTCCTGGAGAGGCTGCAATGTCTTGGTGCGGGTGGACAACACAGCGGTAGTCTCTTACATAAACCATCAAGGAGGTCTAAGTTCACGCCAGCTCAACAGACTTGCACGGCAGATTCTCCTTTGGGCCCAGGGCAAGCTCCTGTCAATCAGAGCAGTTTATATTCCTAGATGCCTGAATGTGGGAGCAGATTTTCTGTCCAGAATGAAAATGCCGACGGGGGAGTGGAAACTCCACCCCGAGGTAGTGGAACAAATCTGGGTGAGATTTTACAGGGCAGAAGTAGACATCTTCGCCTCTCAACAGACAGCGCAATGTCCCCTCTACTTCTCTCTGAGTCACCCAGCCCTCCTGGGTCTGGACGCGATGGCACATACATGGCCCAGAATGAGCCTGTATGCATTTCCCCCGGTTTCTCTGCTCCCGGGAGTTTTGGCCAGAGTTCACCAGCAAGGGTCCTGCCTCTTACTGATAGCGCCGCGCTGGCCGAACAGGGTATGGTTCTCGGAGAAAATGTCTCTCCTCAGCGGCTCATTTTGGCCGATTCCGGACAGGAGGGACCTTCTGTCTCAGGTGCAGGGGACAATATTTCATCCCGGCCCGAGCTGTGGAACCTTCATGTTTGGCCCCTGAAGGGTACCAACTGAGGGACACTGGGATTTCACCTGAAGTTATTGAGACCATTCTAAGTGCTAGGGCTCCCTCTGTTAGAAGAAGTTACGCCAATAAATGGGGTGTCTTTGAAAGATGGTGCAGTGCACATAATGCAGATCCAGTTAACTGATAGATTGCTTCAGTTCTGGACTTTCTGCAGGAAAAATTATCAGCAGGCACATGCCCCGCCACTCTCAGGGTCTATGTAGCTGCCATTTCGGCTTGCCACACCTTGACTGACAGGGTGCCGTTGGGGAGACAACCTCTACTCGCTCACTTCATTCGTGGAGCTATGCGACTGAGGTCTTCTGGTAGGACCAGGACCCCTTCATGGGACTTAGTAATAGTCCTTGAGGGTCTGGTTGAGACCCCCTTCGAACCTCTAGAGTCAGTGTCTGATAAACTTCTAACTCTCAAGATGGTTTTTCTTATGGCAATCACCTCTCTAAAAAGAATTGGGGTCTACAGTTTCTGTCTGTCTTGCAGGCCTGCTTAGATTTTGCCCCAGGAATGGCTAAAGCAATTTTGCACCCTCACCCTGACTACCTGCCTAAGGTTCCTTTCTCGACTTTACATCCGGTCACTCTCGAAGCCTTCTGCTCCCTGCCGTTTACAACGCCGGAGCAGGAAGGAATTCACAGATTCTGTCCAGTCTGTGCCCTTCAGACTTATGTCCACCTCACTAGCCAGTGGCGTAAGTCAGGGCAACTATTCAGATTTTAAGTGAGTTCAGAGCTTTCTGGCAACACTGAATATACAGTATATCATTATATTATATCATATTGATTATTTTTAGAAACAAAACAATACTTATATAGATTTTAACTACAAATGTTTGCTTCCGTATATCTTGTGATGCTTGCTCATGAGAGGGATGACGTAAGATTGTTGGTATGGTCACGCGTCACGTGGAGGAGGAGGCAGGAAGTGCATCATTGTTTACAAGAGAAGGAGGGCTGTACAAAATAAAAATAATCAATTGTTTGGTTTCAGAAGAATTGTATTTGTCGACTTGAGTTGTGTGGATAATTTTGATGCACCCTAAATATGCATTTTGGAATACATTCACATGCATTGTTTAAAGGTGGAGGCCTGAAATGAAATCCTAAAAATCTTATTTTCTGTTTTGATGAAGAAAGAAACTATAGATACATCTTGGATGGCCTGAGTGTGAGTAAATTATCAGCACATTTTTTTTTGGGTGAACTATTCCTTTAAGTACAACATTTCAATTATGTTAGTTATGAGGTTCCATTCATATTAGGATGCTGATTTACAACATAGTTGCTTACAGTAGACAGTAGACCTGTGTACCCAAATCAACAATATAATGAGTACAATCTCAAGACTATCCTCATCTTAATGCGATATGATGATATTGGTAAATATTAACCTCTGTCAGATTACTTCTTGAATTAATTTACTCTATTTTGGCCACTGAAATATGGCATTTTGTATATTTTAATGTACTGTATAATGTTATTTTATCTTATACTTCACGTGAAGAGTGCTATTTGTATGGTGTGCATAAGTAACTGTTAGCAGATTTGCTCTGTTTGTTTTAATTCAGTCACTTTTTAGATTCTGTTTCAGTTAGGATGCTGCCATTGAAGGAAGTAGACCTGTTTACCCAAATCAACAAAACCTATCAAATTTAATATAATGTATCATGACTGAAAACACTTTAGTCTTTGTATTCATGAGTGAGACAGAGAGAAGTGACCTTGGTTAATTTAGAGTTACTTCTACAGATTCCAGACTCGGAGACATGGGTCCCGGGTGGTTTCAGTGCAGCTTAAGACAGTGATCATTGTAATCTTCACACTGGCAGGGGACGAGCCAGCTTGTCCTGGGTGTGACACGCCTGTCACTGGAGTCTACGCTTGACAGGGTTTGGGTATGACAAGTCCCACTGCTGTGAGGCAAGCATCCTTCCATACAAAGGTCTACAGACAATCATACACACTCACATTCAAATAATTTTTCCTCCTTACATAGAATAAACTGCATTTCCTTGGCCCCATTTGTGTCCCACTCGACCATGATGAGTTACAACTTTGTGATGGCTAAATCATAGCTATGGTTATAAGGAGGAAGTAGCGATACGCACACAGGTAATATAAATCAATTTACCTAATTAAGGGCTATTTGAGGAAATAACATTGAGGCCTTCCTCAGATGGTTGGTAATTAATGTAAAAACAGCATCTCCGTAATGTCAATGTGTAACTCTTGCATTTTTCAATATGTGTACAAGATCATAATCTCCTCCTTATCCTAACTTGGGCTATATTAATCTACTCACTCATTTAAGAAAACAATTTAAGACTAAAGATTGTGGTGTGAAAAAACTCTTTTGGAATTTGAATCATTGATCTGCCCACCTTCCAAAACATGATTTATTCTAGTTGTGTGTTTGTGTCAGATTCACAAGTCATTTCCCTTTTGGAATGGTCCTAATTCCTGTGAACACAGGGTTGGCATTAAGTCAGTTGTCTTGTTAACAATGCTGTTTCACATTTGAAGTCTCTTAACATGGCATCTCGCATCCCTCTTCTCTAATGAAGCTCATCATATATGCTGAAGGGACAGAGTCACGATAGACGCACACAACAATGACCCCAATCCATCAGCGGCTGTTGCTTTTCTCTGAGACGACTACTCTTCCATCTACACCAATTTGTCACTGACCAGACTTTTTTTCTGTACAACTCTTTCCCCCTCTTTGGGTACGTTTGCACAACAGCAGAATATGGTTGTCAGTCATGTTTTAGACACATTAATACATATTCAGTTAAACACCATTTTCTTTTTTCAAATCAAAGTATGAGATACTAGAAGGCATTTTCTAAATTCTCAGTTTTCGTTGGAGGATGTGGCTGTGGCTGAGAGCTGTAAGCATAGCAAAGAAAAAAAAAAATGTTTTCAGTCAAAAACGTATTGGTTTGGACATTGATCTATATTGCTAAGTATGGTTCCGTTCACACACATTTTGGTTATTAACAAGAGTAACAACACATCCTATAACTGAACTGACACAATTAATCGAGTGTGACCCACTTACCTGTGTTGTGTGAATGGAACCGTATTGGATGACTAGTTGCCTCACATCATATAGTGGTCCTTTCAGTTTTCTGGTCTGGGTGTGAATCATCCAGCTACTGAAGGTTGGCAGTTGTTTTAAAAAATGAAAACATTCAAAGCCTCTGTTGGTTAATTAAGATATCAGGCAGACTTGCACCTTCATTGAACTCAGTTGGTGTCAATTGATGTCGCCATTTCGGGTGTCATGTAGACTTACCATCTTTGATATTGACTCAAGTCATTGCCATTATGGTTACAAATATTACTGACTGCTGTTGTGGGAAAAGAAAAGAGGGGTTGACTATGGTTATTCTTTGATACAGACTGTATTTGAGCTGCTACCGTAAGCTGTTAGAGGAAAAGGACAATTCGAGACTTACTCCTGTGATTCTATTTTGCCAAACACAGACTGAATGAGCATAGCCATAGTTTCAGCATTATCTATGTCGTTCCAAACATGTCAGTGACTGAATACGTTGGACAGGATGTCCAGTGTCTAGAGGATGAAGCTGTCCATTGTCAGTTCATACAGGTAAGAGTTGGATGATAAAATGAAGGAGAAATATGCAAGGATAGATGGATGGAGACAGAGATACAGAGAGAAGCTGGGCCTGACAGCCCCTACGGCAGACAGACAGAGATTGATATATGCATTTGAGTTGGTGGGACATCTGAGTTACTGACTGCATAGTTTTATAAAGGTGCTTGCCCTGGCTGGTCACAGCCCTGTTATGTCTTCTTCAGGGTCAGAGATAGAGAGGCTTAGATATAAACAACTTGAACAATGATGCTCACCAGAGCACATCAATCAAACACATAGCCAGGACTCAATTCTTTGATAGGACACCTTGATGGCTGAGAAATGCATGACACTGTGTTTCACCGGGCAGTAAACAAAGTTTACAGATTATTCATGAGGTAGAGGAACTGGATGCAATGTATGCGCTAACCCTCTGGGACTTAATGTAACGTTTAGCTGGTTTGAGGAATATGCATTAAAAGCATTAGATCTTTTAATGACATTAACTTTCTTTTTATTATAATAATTCAATTTCCAATGAGCCACTGGCTTAGTGATGTTAATATAGAAGGCCTATGGACCTAGTGAAATCTTATTACTGCAAATTACTTTTCTAATTATTATGAATTAACATTGTTAGCACTACTTTTGCCTTCATTTTTTTGTTTTGTTTTTACCTTAGCCATAAGTACAATACAACCTTTCATACAACATAATTGCACTCTCAATGAATTTACAATCAAAGTTTTTATTTCAACCATTATATTCCTTGAATAATCACATAAACTATTTAAAGTAAATACATCTCAACAAGTAGAAAAGAACACAGATTTTTCAGTATCTGAAGAGAGAGCCTACAGTATAATAGCTGATATAAACAAAGTGTACGTGAGAGCATGCTGGCATTCCACAATTTCTTAAAACTCAATCCCGTCCTCATTTCCTGCACCTCCACCCCATGACTGCAACCATCCTACAAATTAAACCACATTATTTGTTAAGTTAACAAATTTAATGCTCCCTCGATATGTCTTCTACACTTTGTTGCAATCATTAAGATGGCTTCCAAACAAAGCAGATTTCCTTTGGAAAATGACACAAGCACCCTTGGGGGATAACATTGAACAGGACTATATAGACATCTGTTGCACTGCGCATATGAATATGTTTGTCATAGATAGCTAAGCATGCATGTGGTACAATGTGATCACTCACATTGTGAGTCATCTACAGTCAGTGAACTGGAGCAAATGGTCAGCTGAGCTCCAGACATGGACTGCACTGGGCTCACCCGAGGAGAGTTCAGGAAAGGGCGGGAGGGGGCGAGCAGGAATGCTGCTCCCTCGAAGCTTCCTCCCCAGCATGCTGCGTCCACCCCATTGTCCACTTTTAATTGAGTTGCTCACTCAGCCAAAAGCCTCAAGGGACACCCGGTGTGTGACTTCCGATAGTAAGCTTAAATTTCAGTCTGTGTGGAGGAACGCTGCCAGATCCTATCAAACCAGGAACTAGAAATTAATTATCCAAACAGGCTCTGTTTGGATGGTATATAAAATACATTTAAAATTTATTTTGTATGCACAACTTCCGGTTCAATATTATCATATGGGAAATCGCTGTATTATTTCCAAATGTTTTCTATACCCAAATTTGGACCAGATATGCAGAAGCACTACCATGTGGTGAATGCTCATGCACTGAAAATCGCAGATGCTCTCCATTTTGCCATCATATCCCTTCTGATGTCTACCATGATACATTTGCAAAGAAGTAAAATAATGCAGATTTGGTATCAGTAGTTAGAGTTAGGAGTATATTAAAGTTGTTATTACCCAAGTGGTTCCATAAATCATATTCATTTATAGAAGTAAGATGTGGATACTTTGGACATTTGGATGGAATGGACCAATTTTAGCAAACCAAAACATTCAACCTCCTGCCTATGATTTTTCCGGTGAGATCAGTCTGTCCTGTTTGAGTATTTTACAAAAGAAAAAAAAAAAAATGCTGACATCAAATTTGTGGCCCTTGCTTTTGTTCATTTTTCAGCAGTGACAAACAACACAGATTACTTGATGACAATTGATGTTCCTTTTTGCCTGGGTGACAAAAATAATGGTGTTCCATTAAGCGTCTGTAGAGATGACGACCAATTTCGAAGCCTCTAAGCTTTGGAAAGTTCCCAAGCCAAATGAGATGTCTTGCTGAGCATTTGTCTGAAGCTTGCACTCTGATTTTGCAGAGTAAGTACTGCAATATCAAAGGAAGTAAACTGTCAAGTTCTATCCTATTCCTTCCTCTTCCACCGGCCAATCAGTCCACTCATTTATCGGCACTCCAGGAAGCTGTATAAATCATGCTGGATGCCATCGACCCAAGCTTTACTCATGATCAGTAGCTCAGAACAACTCATGGATTTGCTGCTTGCTTTGATCAATAATAAGTAATTTAAGATCTTTGATAGCTGAACATCGGGCGAGCCAGGATTTAGTTATTTTTTTCATATATGCATGTTTGTGTTGCTGAGAGTTCTCTTGACCTTCGTATATATGTTTATATAGCTAGTTTTTGCAGTTGTCTCATTCGACTTTCTTTCCACTCTCTCTTCTTCACACATATTTTCCAATCAGAGGTTGCGGTAAGCGGTTTGGCTCTAGTGGTGCAGCAATCGTGCTTGTAGGCAGAGGGAAACCCGGAGCCAGTCAGTGTAAAATAAAAATGGGCCGTGGAGGGGCAAAAGAGAGCAGATCATCTGTTTTGCCATCTGCTCACGCCACTATTTGCGTGGAGTCCCATCAATGGCTGCTCAGTCTATCGAGACTACTGTTTTTCGAATGTCACTTTCAACTGAGATCTGCCCACACACACATACTGTATATTTATTTCCTTGGTGGAAGCTGAATTGGATACATTCATTGACTGGATATACTCTACAAATACAAAAGCCTTGAAGGGAAAGTTCAACCAGAAATGGAAATTCTGCCATCATTCAAACTCATGATCAACCTTTATGACTTTCTTTCTTCCATGGACAGAAAAGGAGTTGTTAGGAAGAATGTTAACCTCTCATCATGATTTTTGTTGTATGGGAAGCAAATGCAATGAAAGTGAATGGTGACTGTGACCCTAGCATCTCCTGTTATGTTGCACAGTAAAAAGTAAGGGTGAGTTAATTACATAATTGTAATTTTTGTGTGAACTATACATTTAATGTAAAGACACACAATTTGCAATATTGCTTAACAACATGCTTTAGCACATAATCTAAATGCCTTTGTACACATCAAAGACCGACATAAACTTCAAACACAATTTCAGCTGCTCATTCCCAGATTCCCCCACTCACCATAACTCAGCTTGATGCCCATGCATTCTCTTTTAGGCTTAGGTACAAAGCATGGAACTGAATCTCTGTGTGTATATGTGTGCGTGTTACTCTGGCCTGCTTATTTAGCAAAGCAGCTGGCATACTCAAGACATTAGGAGAGATGGAAAGCGAGAAGTGCCAGCCTGGAAAGTGATCGCTGATTGTTCAGTTGGCAGTATCCAACGTGCCAGCCTGGTGCTTTCTGTTAGCAACCAGAGCTTCAAATTCAGTGCTCTCAGTGGGTTTAGATACCTAAACCTACATGCCTCTACATGCCTTTATGTCTCTTGCAAAAAATGACCCAAAATACTAGTTCTCACCTCTGGCAATTTTCTCATCATTTTAAGCTGTTGAGGAGAGGTAGTGAGTAGATGATAGTTTGAGTGGGCATTTATGAAGCCATACTGGCCGCTAGTTTATATGTGGGACCCAGTCAAAACCTTCTATTCTTGATACATGAATAGACGATTTTCACCATCGGGCCAGTGCGAGCCAGGGCTCTCAAGTGGCAGGCCAGAGCCAATTGCCTTGTACCTCGAGCTGCAAGACCAAAATCAATCTACGTTACCACCATCGGGCCAATATCCCTGCAGCGTTGCCCTAAAACCCGCCCTTAATACGCCGCCCTGGTGTCAACATCACCCACCTCGCCCATTTTACAAACAAGAGGGAATCACGTTATCATGTTATCTAGAATATCAAGTTTATATCGAATGTAGTTCAGCCTTCAATACCATCATGTCTGATCTTCTCTCAACCAAACTGACCCAGCTCTACATGCCAACCACAATCTGTCAGTGGATCAACAGCTTTCTGACAGACAGGCAGCAGCTTGTGAGTCTGGGGAAAATCACATCCCGGACCCTCACTATTAGCAATGGTGCTCCTCAGGGATGCATTCTCTCTCCACTGGTCTTCTACGTGTATAAGAATGACTTCACTGCAAAGGACCCTTTTGTCAAGCTCCTGAAGTTTGCAGATGACACCAAGGTCATTGGCATCATCCGCGATGGTGATGAGTGTGCATACAGATGGGAGGTTGAACAGCTGGCTGTCTGGTGCAGTCACAACATCCTTGAGCTGAACACACTCAAAACAGTGGAGATGTACATCTATAGTACATCTTTAACTTTCTGAATTGGTTCAGCCACCAAATCAGACAGATGACAACTACAACGGGTAGTCAGGACTGCTGAGAGGATGATTGTTTCCCCCTCTGTCCATCCTCCAAGACCTTTACGTCTCCAGAGTGAGGAAACATGCTGGTAGAATCACGCTGGAACCCACATACCCTGCCCCCTCCCTTTTTGAATGGCTGCCCTCTGGCCGGCGCCACAGAGCATTCAGGCACAAGAACAGTTTTTTACCCTCAGGCCATTGATCACATGGACAATTAACTGCCTTCAAGACTCCCATAGTGTATTAATGAATGAATATGTCATTTACATAACTGTACATATCCCTACCTTGCACATATATTACCACTTGCACATGTACATATGCCATTCTATGTTATATGTCGTATGTCTATTTATACTCTTACCTTGTTTTATATTCTGTGTCTCACTGTAATGTTCTGTGTGCACTTTCTTGTTTCTCCTATCACCAAAAAAAACAAACAAAAAACAAATCCTTGTGTACATGAGCACACTTGGCAATAAAGCTCATTCTGATTCTGATTTAAACAATAGCTAGTTAGCAAGATACATTTGTGATAACAACTCAGCAACTGTAACTGCAATGAGTGGTCTCTCCACTAACAGAGGGATGATGTCCCAGCACACAGTCTATGAAAGTTTACTGAACCATGGAATGTAATTTCTTTGGGCACCGCTTTGTCCATTGTGCATTTTATTGGATTTTTAAAGTCCCCTCATTGCTTTATTTATTTTTTTCCCAAACCTGTACTGTTGTGTGCTGGATACAGATCCTGACAAGTTCGGCTTTACTCTGTCTTTGACATTAAACCTGCCTCAATCCCCGGTTGGCCTGGTTTGGCCTAAGGGTAATTGGTGGGCCATAGGCCATTGGCCCTGAGAAAGCCCAGAGGAGACAGGATGAACCCCTAAAGTGACAGTGGGAACACAACTGGCCCTGTTACGCACTAGTACGCCCTCATTTGGCCAGATAGTGGAAATGCGGCTAATGCAAGCAACAGAGCATAGAGTATCACCAGGCCAGGGTGGTATCATACACCCATAAATTAATTTAAGTGTACCCCTGCTGCTGTATGTGTGTCTGTATGAATGTGTGCATGTGTATGAATGTGTGCATGTGTATAATGGTTAACTATTTGCACTATACTCTATACATTTACAGTATTTACATTTACATTGACATTTATTGGACAACAAGTGGAAGTACTTTATACTGTGTATCATAAAGCAGTTTTAATTTAATTTAGTTTTAACATCTGAGGATCAATAGCACATTGATTGTGATTTAGTCACAATCAGAGCAGAAACAATGGCTCCATGATCAAACAGAGTGTGATTGCTTTTATTCACATTGTGGCACAATGGCAGGAAAAGATGTGTTCTGTCTGTAGTGGTTATGCCTACATTTTATGGCGGGGTGTAAAGTCGGACATGACTCTCATTGATGCGTAAGTCTTGTTTGCGTGCTGACTCCTCACCCTTCCAGATATATGGAGCAATGGAACAGCTTGATAGCCTTGATTCATCTGTTATCCACAGAGTGACTTATCTTGATAGCTGAAGATTTAGGAGGGGAAGAGAATGATGAATAAAGCAGCTCTTGAGTTTAAAGAGTAAATTATGTCATTATTTACTCACCCTATTGTCGCTCCAAATGGTATACCTTTCTTCAGTGGAACATAGGAAATATTAAAAAAAAATCTTTACACTGCTTTTTGCCATTTAATGAAAGTGATTAGTGACTCTGAGCTGTCAAGCTCCAGATGTATAAGTAGTCGATATTGTACAGTACACTATATTCCAAATCTTTTAAAGCCATATGGTTACAATCAAACCTAATAATTTATCAATTTAAAAGAACGCTTACAAATTTTAAGATGTTATTCACTCTAAAATTACTAATCTGTTCAGAATGACAGCGACCAAATTAAATATGGCAAATATAGCTCAGGCTGGACATCAATGACATCAAACCTAATTGGTTCTTGCGTGTCTGTTGTGACCAAACATCATGATGTCATTGTGTTTTAATCGCCATATTTGGTTTGAGGACTGCCACTGTGAACTGATCAGTGATTTGAGAGTTTTGTAAATTACTTTCACTGTGGTTAATGGTGTAGTTTTTACTTTCTCTATTCACTTCCGTTATATAGTAGAAAAGCTGTGTGAAGATTTTTCTAATTTGTCCTTCAGTGTTCCATGAAAGAAAAATAGCCATACAGGTTTGGACTGATATTCGAGTAAATAATGAAAATTAATTTTTTTGCATGAACTCCCTTTATGGTGTACTGTCTGTCATATCCTGAATGGAATCCCCAAACCGGGAGGTACTGCGTTTGAGCACTACCCCCAACCCACTATGCCTCAACATCCCTCTTGGGTCTTCTTCCTTTCCTCTCAGTAGACTTGCATGCAAATTTGACCCAAAGGGTTTCCTTGCTATATATAAAAAGGATTAGAAAAGACAGAAAGAAGAGGGAACAAATGGTCATTACGCTAAGGAGGTCTGTCAGTCTTGCTCGTCCAAAAACTAGTCCGTGATTTGCTGTGCCCTCTTTGATACTGAACATTTCCCTGTTAAACAAACCTTTGTTCCTTGCCTGCCTCTGCACTGTTGCCTTTTGATAGAGATATCCCTTACATCCCCTGTTCCGCAGTAAAGCCAGGGATTTGCCATTCCTCTGAGGCATAAAGACTGTCCCCTCATTCGGTTTGAAGCTGTACCAGTTTTGCCAGCTGTCATGTTCCAACCCCCCCCCCCCTCTCTCTCTCTCCATCAGTCCTGTTTGAAGTGGCTATGGCATTTGGCAACATAATATAAGGCCTTTGAAAATTGGCCTGGCTGGAAGTTTAATTCCAGTTCCCGATTCCCGATTCACAAGAGTTGAAGGGAT
Source organism: Moxostoma hubbsi (assembly GCA_032164185.1). Lineage (NCBI taxonomy): Eukaryota > Metazoa > Chordata > Actinopteri > Cypriniformes > Catostomidae > Moxostoma > Moxostoma hubbsi. The sequence goes on along the minus strand of JAVLUX010000029.1, from coordinate 33,238,980 downwards.
GCATGCAGAGGCCTGGTCCATTTAAACCTGGCGAACACTGTGCTTTGAATGACCTTAAAAGCCCCGGAGTCTACTCGTTAACATTATTAGAGAGTCTTAGGAGAGCTTCAAGAAGGGATGTGAGAAAGAACTAAAAAAAAAAAAAAAAAAAAAAAGAAAATGGCCAGGAATGAGGTTTTTGTAGGTAAGGGAGTCTCAGCAGAGTTGCTGCACTGCTGTTTGCTGCTGAATCTCCAGCTCCAATTTGAACAGTGAGCTTTGAATTGTCATCTGAATTGAATGTGATAAATGGGGTAAGAACCATAAAATAAAGCCCAAAATAACATATTTTTTTATTTTGTTGTGTTCACTGGCCGCATTTAAAAAACATACAGTACATACATCATGTCTAGTGTAGACTGATTCATGAACAAAGGAATCTTAAAAGCTGGTACCTTTAATAAATCATGCTAAAATGACTCACAAACTCTGTATACTTGATGAATACTTCACTGAATGAATTCACTGAGTCTGAGTAGTTACTGACTTTACATGTGACTCCCTAACATAGTCATGTCTTACTTTCATCTCTGTCTTGTGTACTTAATGATTTGTGAAACTTAATTCAGTTTTAACACTTTTACTTCTTATGGCAATACGTAAAGATACACATTTGCACAGTGTTGTAATATTATTTAATTAATAGGTTATTAATATTTACTAAAAAATAATACAAATATTTAATTAATATGAATATGTATAAAATGTATAATAATATTAATACAATTATATTTTATTACTAATAGAATTATGTGCAAACCTGTTTTGGTATAGCACAACAATAATAATAATAATAGATTATTATTAGTAATTTATCATTTGTAATTTAATAATAATATTTTTGATTTTGTATTTACAATATCTAAGCTCTATTGAACATAGAATACTTTTATTTTATTTATATTATTAAAAAATAGAATTTTGTTGATATTAATTTCATTGATATTATTTATTATTTTTAATACATAATTTATTATATTTATTATTATTTTAAATTGTGTCATTTAAATATGTAGGCCTATTTACAAACTATAGAAAACTATAAAGTCCCAGTCAACCTTTACTCTTCCTGTTGTTGTCAGCCCTCCCCTCCAGAGGGAATTCCTTGTGTTTGTGGTCCATCTATGAGATGGTCTCTGCCGCAGAAGATGAAGTGTTTGTCCTGTAAATCAAGTCAATATAACAACCGTGATTAAAAACGTAGCCACTACTCCTCTGAGGCCCATAAATAGCTGCTGGTAAGGCTGAGGAATCTCTCATACACACGGATCATAAACGTGATAACACGCATATATGCAAACACAAACATAGAAGGCCCCTTACACATACACAGGATATGTTTCGAGGAGGGCAACAGCATCTGATCATCAGTAAACGCGATCTTCCCCCAAGAAACCCCCGTCCACTCACATAAGCACCAAAACTAGCTTGCGTAGAAGCGCGACTGAGATCAATTAAACCGGCAGCAGATAGCAATCAGAGCTGCAGGCCAGCCATCAAATGAAGACGGAGCATGAAAAATCAGCCTTTCACTATATCTTTCTCCTATCTTTTATCTTCCACTTTTCCTTTATCCCTATCTTTCTCAGCGTCCCTATGGCAAGCTGTAACTCAGGGATCAATTCTCACTGGCTCCTTATATCTGCAAAAAGACAACAAAGAACAATAGCAATCATCATTGGCACACCACACCGCAGCCATTATATCCCCAGCCATCACGATAATCGTTATCTCCCTGAGTGATGCTCCTCTCCGATGCTGCTGCTGGTTACATCAACAGACTGCAATTCCAGATGTTCATGGATAGTGTATCTATGGGGCTTCTCCTGAGGTGATTTGATCTGTTGCTGATGGTTGTGCCTTACAGCTGATTTACACATACTAAAAACAATCTGACACATGTAGTGTGTGAAGCATGTCTTTTAATGTATTATCTCACCTCCAAATAAGTAATTTTATTTCAATTTTGTTCTTGGAGTCTCACGTAAACAGACAGCAGGAATATAGAGTATTATAAGTTTCACTGGAAACTTACAGAGAGATTAAACAAGATAAGAGATGGCAAAAGTTGAGAGAAAGGGGGTGTTAAGAATGGCATAATACTCATATTTTTGCAGTTTGTACTGTATACTGTGTACAGTATGCACATTTTCTGTATGAATGGAACATTTTGAATGACACTACATTTTATCCAAAACACCATAGTACTCCAGTATACACAAGGACATACTGTGCTGAGTACTGGTTCCAACAATGCCATGTGCTTGATTTGACCTTGCATTTCCTGTGTGACAAGTGAACTGGATGCAATATTAAACGTGATTTTTAACATATTCTTAACATAATTTGATTGGACTAACAAAAGTTAAAGTGTAAGTTATTCATTTTGAATCCAGTGTTGTGTATTTCCTAAGTGACAACTGAATGCCACTTGCTGAATGTCGCATATTACATTCTGCTGAGTGTTGCATACTGTGCTTCATGTACAGTGTTTCAAATGCTACATTTCAGATAATATTAGGCAATATACAATATATATTCCACAGATTGCAGTAAGCATGTTTGAATTCCAAAAATAACAATAGAAAGAGACATAGACTGTTCTAGGTATGTTGTTGGATTGTGAAAAGAGATGGCGTGGGAAAAGCTATGTTGTTTGTGAATTTACTGTGATGATTTATTTATTTATTTATTGTGAAAAAGTTGACATAGGACAGGAGTACGTATTTTTGACACGATTTGACACTAAGATTTTGACACATACAGTATATTAATTGTGAATGAATATATTTGTTGGTCAAAGAAACGTATTCATAGCCATGGGTTTAAATAGACTGGAACTCTTTGAAATGGCATTCCAGCACCTTTCATTCAAAAAATAAAATCAATCAAATCCATCCATGTCTGCTCCAATCCAATTTTTGTTTGATATAGTCCATTAACATTTTTGAGTGAAATGGGGACTGGATTCATCACCACCAGATCTGAGGGTTTCCCTCACCTCCAAAATCCCAGTTAACCCATGGTTATAACACTTCTATCAAAAATACTTGCAGGCTTGGTAAAGTTGACACGACACTTATTTGATGAAATATTGAACCACAGAATATATTTTATCTTTTGGCATAAGCTGTCTGGTGATCCGATGAGTTTGCAATTAGATTCTTCAGATCCTGTGGGAGACAGGAAGCAGGGGGCGAGGAGCCTGCCCCCCGTGCAGGACGGGACTTTACTAGTGGCGGTGGGGAGGTGGAGGTTGCCATGTTGGCACACTGAAACAAAAAAGAGATAGATTGAAAGTAGGCTTTTAAAGCAATGGCTGATGTATGATTGGCTAGGAGCAAACTAGATAATGGCGTGATGATGTACAGCTGCACTACGTTTACAATTACATTTACCATAACTATTAATTACCTCTAACTATGATGTTTGTCCAGCACCATTTCTGACCATTGGCACTCCCCCTTCCCCTGTTGATGGTGCCCTAGGTGACCACCTAGTTCAAAATCTAGATTCTTAAATCTAAAGGCCAAAAGCGAGAGTATACAGTATTTAGCTCTTCCATGTGATGCTACAGTACGTCTCGCACACACTGAGCTTGTTGAAAATTTCATCAGCACAGTATGTGCAGAATGTCTACGTGTTGTCCAGTTTTTTTAACATGCAGAAAGGCATGATACCTGGCATGATAAAGACAGGCTCACAGACATCTCTTCAGTTGTGGAAGTGTGTGTCCACAGTTGCATGCAAAAACTGAAAAATGCTACCATTGCAGGCTGTGTTAGCGGTTGGTCGAAATAATAAAAATGGCATCTCTGAAAGAGGGGTTGAAAGCAGAAAATTTTAGGGCTCCATATCTGCAAAAGTAAGCTTTGTAGTTTCTAAATATTTGCTTGGTTATCTCTAAAGGTCACTTAAATTTGATTTCAACCATTAGAAATAAGGCGTTGAGGCAGCAAGGCAGCTGTTTAGCTTATGGACACAGCCTGTGTAAAAGTATTTAGTGTGTAATTGAATGGCATCATGGTCTTCCGTCTTACAGCCCGACAAGTCATCATCAGCTTTGTCGGTCTTGCCCCACAAATCAACACAGGAAATGAACCATCTGCTGTTTCTTGTGACCACATAGCACTCATATACATGCCCTTCCCCAGCCGCTCATCCTTTCCAAATCTCCAATCTTGTGTTTCCTTGCTCCTGTCAGACAGCTTCAATTACCTCCCTCCCTCCAGCTTATGTCTTGGGTGGATTACACATGCTCTCTGTGAGCAGGCTGTATGTAGGCTATGTTGGACTTTCTTTTCTAACCCCCTGCCTAAAGACAATGTTGCTTTTGGCCCCCACCAGCAAAATTCCATTCGCTGCAGATCATTCCGCTCAGGAATTTCAGCTTTTGGGGCGACTGCATAGTCGCAAACAAAAGAGACAATTTTGAACATCCTCTTTTCCGTTTTGTTGTTTATTTTAGCTAAGGAAGTCTATTTAATTTTCTTTGCCAAATGGCTTTACTTGACAGTGATCTATTTTGATAAAAGGGGGTTGGGGTTTTGCCTAGGGCCTGGGAATCAGGGACATATTTGCTGGCAATGCTGGTGTCCTGGAGCACATTCCTCTGGTGCTTGGTTGGCAGAACACTGATCTTTCTCTCGAATTTCCTTGTGTTGAATCCCGAATCCGAACTGGAGTCGAGCCACAATCATTTTAAAGAGTCAATGTACACTGTGCAACTTCAGATAATCGGATCAACAACAGCACTTTATCAAGGGAATAACTTGGAGAGAAGGAGAGTGTATGTGATCTTATAGACTGCTGTTGAAAAGCTTGAAATCTCAAAATTAATTTGCTCTAATATATATATATAAATATATATTAAATCTACTAAGATGCTAATAAGCTAATTAGATTGAGTACAAGGTGGTTTCTACGAACTGCATTGTCATTGTTTTTTTTGTTTTTTTCTATTCAGATAACATATGTCGTGACTCAACACGCCCGGTCCCGTTTTAGGCTAATCAAGAGACCGCTGACCGCGAGCGGGGAGGGGCTCCGAGTCCGACCGCCTGGAGCGAGGAAACCGCTGCCAGGAACGGGGGAGGCCGCTTCCGATCCCTGAGAACGCGGCGGGGCGTTTCATCCGCCAGGGGCTGGAGAGCTACCTCTGATCTGTCCGGAGAGGCGCGGCTGCCGTTTGGTAGAGGGTGGAGGAGTGGCTGAGGAAAAAGCTACGGCGTATCGGAGAACCGGCAAGTACGTTTTTTTTTTATCTCTCTCTCCTCTCTCTCTCACTGCCGCTCTGCATTGGCCTTTTCCCTCTTTTTTAAATTGTAGTGTTTTTTTGTCATGTTTTAGAAAATGTAATGAATTGACTGGGGGGACGGTTATAAGAGTACCCTCCCATATTTTAATTGTTTGTTGTTTCCCTCCCCTTGCCCCCTCCCTCGTCCAGGTTGACCGCCCCCCCCCCCCCCCCCCCCCCCCCCAGTGGAGGGCGGGGCCGGGTCGTGACTCAACACGCCCGGTCCCTTATTAGGCTAATCAAGCCACCGAGAGTGATAAAGGCTAACTGCAGAGGGCGGTGCGTGAGAGAGAGTTCCTTACGGACATGTTCGTCGTCTTAAGTGTTTGTCTTTTGAGTTTACCATTAAAACTATCATTTATATATTAAGCCGGTTTCTCGCCTCTTCCTTGCCCGTGAGCATGAACTTCTTTACAATATGTTAAAGACAACTTGGCTAATAATGGCTTTTCCTATGCCTTTAGGGTGAATTGTAAAAATTATCCAACTCTCAATACCAATGGAATGATTTAAATTAGTATTTTCTCAATTAAAGATTGTTACCTACTGGGGCAACAAGACAGGTGGCCCAGTAGACAGTCTTTGTATGTGTTATTCTCTTCAGTAGACGGATAAACACATCAATTGTTGTTTCATCGCCCTTTGTCACGGTTGTTGCAGATATGAGGACCCAAGCGCAGAGTTCAAAATCAAAAATACTTTAATAACAAACAAACTCCCATGAGGGGGAAAAACATAAACCGCCCTGTAGAGGAAAATGTGATCCAGGAACTGGGGCAGAGGAAGACAGGAAACCAGGACCAACCTGACCAGACTACAGGAACAGGGATTCAGGAACGACTGGAACACAGAACACATACAGGACTGACTAGAGAACAAGACAAACTGTCACTGGACAGCAAACACAGGGAGACAAAAATCAAGCGGGTTAATAAAGGGCAGGTGTTACCAATGAAAAAATAATGAGCAAACAAGGAGGCGGGTTGTGAAGTAGAAGACAGAATAGCATGTGGTGATACAGAAACAATAAAAAGCTGCATGTTCTCTCAAGAAGGCAAAAATTTGCATTATTTTACAAGAGCACACATACACTTGTGTGCGAGTTCAGCCAGACACCCCCCTCGACACCTTACCGAAGTGACCGAACCTCAGCACAAACATGAAGGCTAGTTAGAATAATATAAGTTCATTTCAGCACTTTAAAGAAATAGTTCTCCCAAACATATTTTAGTCACCCTCAATTCAAAACCCGAGGGACTTTTCTTTGATAAAACACAAAATGCCATATTAATGGCATAAAATACAATTAAAGTGTATTAATGACTGAGACTAACATACTGCCTTAAATTTCATTTTGTGTTCCATTAAAGAAAGTTTTGGAAAACATGATGGTGACCAAATAATACAGAATTTTCATTTTTGGGTAATCATTTGTTTTATTTTTCATTTTGACACCTCTGAAGACCGGATGGATTTACATTTGACTTTGTACTCCATTCTCACATGAGAGGATTAAGAGTATACCCGCCTCTCTACAGTAACTTGGGCAGAGTAAATAGTATAGAGATGCAGCATATTAGAACTGTGACAATTTGTGACCAAATCTCCCATAAAGGCTAAATAGCAAAGCTCATCTCCTAATCTATTTTATAAAGAACTGCTGGTTGGGATTTAACCCTTATCCTGTTGGATCAAAGTGCCATGAGACATTATAAACCCAAGTAATACTACTCGCATTTGTATGCAATTGCTTATCTCAGTACTACTGAAAACACTGTATTTGAGCATTGTAAAGCCGAGTTTGTGGACTTATTTTGACAACATCAATGGTTTATTCTGAATAGTTATATTTGATTGAATTTTTTCCAATGTGACTTACAGTGCATTGAAGGTAAACACTCACTGAGCACTTTATTAGGAACACTATGGTCTAAATAAACAAAGTACCCCGCATAGTCTTCTGCTGTTGTAGCCCATCCTCCTCAAGTTTAGTTATATTCTGAGATGATTGTTATCTGAGTTACCGTAGCCTTTCTGTCAGCTTGAACCTGTCTGGCCATTCTCCGTTGACCTCTCTCATCAAGAAGGTGTTTCCATCCGCAGAACTGCTCCTCAATGGATGTCACATGAATGAGTGTGCAGGTCTTGCTAATAAAGTTCTCAGTGAGTGTACGTAAAGACTAAAGTACACTTCGGTTTTCTACAGTGCTGCTATGTCTCTGGCATGGTCATAAGTGGTATATTTGGGCTTTAGTGATTTTGCAGGGGAATCCATTCCATAATCTTGGCTTTGCTAACACCTTGCTCTACCAGTTGAGCTACAGGAATCACAATGTGTTAACTATGACAAAAAGTTCCAGACACCTAGGTAGAGTATCTCTTTCAAGAGGACCATGTCTATGGATCTTCATAGAAATGTGTAGTCATGTTTAGATGGTAAACCTTCTTCTGTGAAACTCTCATACAACTCACATTTGCTGGTACTTAGGGGCTAGGGTGGCTGCAGGATCCCCCAAAAAAGTTGTATGAATTTGCACAAGACTTTTTACAGAAGAAGGTTTACCGTCTAGATACAACAAAAACCTTCCTCTCAAATGCTTTCATCCTCATCTTCCACCGTTGCTGGACTCTTGTAGAGCTTCTTTCTTGATTAAAACATTTATTACCTACTTCCGTTTAGGAGTCCTTACTGTTTCCAAAACTCTTCTTGTATAGTCTGCCTGGAGACATCTTTCCTTAGCTTCTTCACAAGGGGGGCAATTTAATTTAATTTAGAGAGCACTCTGAAGAAGCTTCTCTTCATTTTGTCTGCACGAGGGAGCACTGAATCTTCTGTCTCTCTCTCTCTCTGAAGATGCAAGGGCCCTCATTCAGTCAACATGGTGTCTTCTCCACATAGCACAGGCCTTGCAAACCATTCTGAGAAATAATGGAGAGTGAAAGTAACAGTCATGGGGGGTAACTCACACGACTTTTCCCTGGTTTCCTCCACCACTGATGTGACTGTGCCGCACAGTGCTGTATAATTCAGTTTTAATGCATTATATTGGATCCAGACAGGACAGATTGACTAAGCTTCACCCAGGGAATAAAGCTTGTCTCTCTATTTTCTTTCGGCCATCCCCTACCCCCACCTCCATCTCTCTTTTTCCCTCTCTGTGGGGATTTTCAAAAAATATACTCTGCGTTCTACTGTCTGTCTCTCACTAGCAGAGCCGCGTCACATCTTAATTAGTGTTTTTATGGTTTTCTCAAGTTTCGGCTCTTATTGCTTCATGCTTATTTTATTTAAAAGCCATAATGGCAGCCAATTTCTCCAGTTTGGCTTTGAAAGAGGGGAAAAAAGCCATTTATAAAAACATCATCAACAACAGCTCAATAATTTTATGAAGGTAGTCAGGGTGGCCCATGTGCTGCCAAAATAGAAGATTGCATTGTTTCTTTCATAGTCTTCTAATCAACGCAGAGCATGTAGGATGCTGATGTTATTTTGTATTTCTCTGATGTTGCCAGGTTCATCTTTGAGAGGGACACAGGCCGGATGCAGCATATTAGCAGCACCGCTGCTGTATATTACAATAGGTCAAACATACTAAATGTGCATCTTTTATTTTTTAATGGCTTATGAATATTTAACGGCAAGGGTCATGATGGTAGGAAAAAAGTAGACTGTAGAAATCAATAATTTGGATTTTTAAATGGATGCCAGTATAAAACAGAGGGTATCTAAGTGATAGAGACGAGAAAATAAAACGGGAGAAAAAAGAACTGGAAAATTATGTTTGAGATGTGCGCCAGGTAGAATTAACAGCAAATTTGTGATGGTTGCGTGTGTGTGTCCTTTTGTGTGCATTAAGTTTTTTTTATTTCTGTAGGCATGAGTGTATATTAATGTTTGTGTGTCTGTGTGTTGGTAAGACTCACACGCTCACTGTCATGCCCATAAATTAAATTCTGCAGATGGAAAACATGAAACACAAATAAATGCAGTGGTAGAGGATGTGTGCCAGCATGCTTTTAGCTCATGGCAGCTTTTCTTTTTTCCCTCTTCACAATCTAACACTTTAAAAGTGTGAATCAGGCAAACCTATTGGTGCTTGGCATAGCAAACAGTGATTCCTCACGGTACCCTGTCCCACGTTGGAGATGGGTTAGCTAGCGGCCGATAGCGGCATTCTGCATGCATCTTTGAAAGGAATGCAGCCCATGGTGAGCTAAACATACTACATCATCCCTAAGCTCTAGGTTACAGCTATATAGCCCTCTGCCTAGATATGGGAGAAGCAAAGAATGGAAATTGAGGGTGTATCTGTTTGAAAAGTGGAGAAGGTCACAATGGTTGCAGAAAGTGAAAGAAACAAGGGCAGCTGCCTAGATGTCCAGACAGTCATTGACTTAAAATAAAGCTCACCTAAAAATATAGTTCTGTCATCATTCACTCACCCTCATGTTTTTTTGTAAAATCTGTATGACTTTCTCTCTTGTGTATAACACAAAAAGAGAAGTTGGGAAAATGTTAGTCTCAGTCACCATTTCCTTTTAATTGCATTTGTTTTCCTATGCATATTTTAAAATTTAATGTAATCTATTTACTAGTACTTGATTTTTGTAATCTTATTGCATAATTTAGATTAAATGTAATCCACTTTAACTCAACACTGAGTATCTCTATGTCATTGCTAATGATCTAAAAGAGTTTCTTTTTTATAAAAGAAATAAAATATTGACATGTATAATTTAATTTACTGCTTTCAATCACTTCATCAGATGCCATTTTAACTCTTTCAGCCAACGACCAAACAGCATGTAGAAGATTGTGGGATATTATAGACAGCAAAGGATATAAATGTGCTTCTTTCAAAAATGTATTAGACAGAGGAAGCTTAGTAGACTGCATGTTACACAAATATTGGATTCAGACGTGCCTTGATTCCTTTCTACCTCTGTATACTGCATGCAAAGGCAACATTTTCAGGTTTTGGACACATTGTATGACACAAATTGGAACAAAGACACAAAAACTGTTCGCCTAAGAGACACTGTGTGTAAGAAGGTAACCTAACTTAATTGCTGGAGACTTGTTTGCGGGTTAAATGGAGTTCGAAGATGATATGGCACTTGGGTTACAGCCAGACAGTGAGCATTGGAGAAAGTCCTGCATAGCTGGCAGTTGTTGATGGGAGCACCTTATGGTCATTTCCAATTCTTCTCTATACTAGAGGGCTCAGATATTTAGTTCAGCATAGGTAGGTGGAGCGAAAGAGTGCAAAAGGAATGGTACACTTATCTGACACCCCCCTTTCTCATCACCTAGTCCTTTTTATTGGTGATCTAACCTGCAATGAGGAGATAGAGGCAGGCAGGCTTTTTCCATAAATGCACTTATCAGAGCCCAACAAGCTCTCTAACATTTGTCTGACAGACAGCCCAGCTACTTGGGGATTCTGCAGGTATCTGAATATTCCGCCTTACATGGACACACATGCACAAAACTCACACATGCGTATGAACTTATTTGGACATAAGAGTAGACAAGTACTTGGACACATGCTCAACTAATCACCATCAGACTTATTAAGAAATGCGATAACAATCGTGCTCACTAAAGCAAAAACAAACAGATCTGATTATAAACAGAGACTTTTTAGCAGAGGTGGGCCATTTCTATTAAAATGAATGGGAGAAATTGGAATGCCCAATGGTCAACAGATGTAGAAAGGAAGTCCTTTTGTAACAAGGACCGGGACCGGGACCGGGACATGACTCCACACGGCCAGCCCCCAATCGGGCTAATCAGCCGAGTAGAGGGATAAGGATGAGACAGACGTGGCAGCTCGGGAGAGAGAGAGAGCCACACGCAGCTGCCATGTGTGTGTCTTTTTGTTTCATTAAAAATGACTTTGTCTATTCAGCCGGTTCCCACCACCTCCTTGCCCATCCTTAAACCTGGTTACACCCTTCTAACAAGCAAAAGAGCCAATCGCCTTATAGAAACAAATGTAAATTGCCAATCAAATCGCATTAGATATTCAAGAGAATGTGTATATACATTAGCTATAAAAGCCTATTTTTTTTTTTTGGTGTGTGTCTAATCTCTGGAAAAGAAGCACAATTTATGAATCAAGTGTTGTCAGATTTTACTGCTGATTTGATATATGTTCTTTGATTGTAATCTTGACCAACCATTTTGGATATTTCTGTCTTTCCCCATTCTAGTAGATAGCAGCTGCTCTTGTATTCCACTTGTTTATTTAGAAAAACAGCTACCCAAGAGCATTCCAAAGATGGCTGCCAGTGGACTGACTTGATAGAAAGACTTGGTTATAAATTACAAACCACTTGAATAATCTGCAGAATTTTTTTATATAAGAGGGATCATAAAATTGTTTTGGTTGTCAGAAAGCAAGAGACCCAAGAGCAGAGGAATAGTTCACTGGATTTATTGACAATAAATTAGAACACAGCAGGGCTGGCAAAGCGTGGGGAACCCAGCACTGACTGCAGCAGGAAGGCGGTGAGTGTGTTCGTAGATATGGATGTGTCATGACAGTGTAGAGATCAGATCCGTAAGGAATCCTCTGTTAAGATTTTGATTTTATGGGTGTATGCTTTGTGGTAGTAGGGAGCAGATCTGTGAGGAATCCTCCATTGAAGAATGTGTGGGCAGAAGGACAAGCGCAGTAACAAACTGGAATGCGTGCCTGGGTGCAAGCCGCCCCTAGATGACAAGTGACATTGGATGAGTGGCCCCACTGTAGGATGTCGTCTGAACTGATTGTGGAATAAATAACAGACTCGCTGGACATGTAGTAGGAGGAGTGGTGTTACGTAGCACAGCACAGACTTTGGCCTCCACTCCACATTTAATGTTCTTAGATCCCAGATGATATAAGAGAACAAAGTCAAACCTGGTGAAAAACAGTGCCCTTCGAGTCTGTCTAGAATTAAGGTGCTTAGGGCGTTATGTACTCTTGGTTCTTATGATTAGTCCAGACTACGAAAGGTAACGCTGAACCATCTATCAAGTGACACCACTCTCCAAAAGCCAGCCGGACAGTCAGCAATTCTCTGTTATTGTACCGATATTGTAATTCCGTTCAGCTGGAGTTAAACGGTGCAAGAAAAAAGCACGGATGCACCTTTTCATCCGAGGAAGAGCACTGCAACAGAACCTCTCTGACCCCAATCTCCGACGCATCCACCTCCACCACAAACTGACATGAAGGGTAGGGAGTACTAAGAATAGGGGTGGTGGTAAACCGCTTCTTTAATTTAGAAAATGCGGCTTCAGCCCACAGAGACCAACTAAATTCAGGTGAGATCCATAATGTTTGGCAAGTTGGCTGTAGTTACTAATTAACCTATGATAAAAAAAAATGGAACCCCTGAAGCCTCTGCAAGTCCTTGCAGAAATCTGGGGTTGGCCAATCAGAGATGGCTCTGACCTTCGCAGGGTCTATGTACACTCCCTCAGATGAAAAAATTAACACCATTTATTATTATTTACTTGAACCATCTGAAAGAACCAGCTCAGATTTCTCAACTCTACTCAAGGGAATAATTTATTTTAATCAATACTGAAAATGTTAAGTTAGTTGCATTGCTCTTTTAACTTTTCCCCAACACTGATTTAGTACTGTCCAGCCACAGTATTCGACAACAATATATTTAAACAATATCACACAAGCAAGATTACGATATGGCCCTTCATCAGCACTGCTGTGATTCGGCCGTAGGTAATCTCTGCAATGCTGATTTAGGGCCATATAGCATGCCTGCGATTGTGATATTGCTTATATACAACAGTTCAATGAACAAGTACATATTTTAAAAGGTTGTATGGTCGCAAAAAATTGATCTATGCATGGAACTAATTTCTTACGCAATGGATCAGAATCTGGTATTGCTGGTTCAAACCAGATGATGTGTCAAAAAACATCACACTTCAGAAAAACTAGTATCACTGATTGGAATGTTTCTAACATGTTATTGGAGAAACAATGGTGTGTGTGTGTGTGTGTGTGTGTGTGAGAGAGAGAGAGAGAGAGAGAGAGAGAGAGAGAGAGAGAGAGAGAGAGAGAGAGAGAGAGAGAGATGGAGCTTGTGATCACCTGTTGATGATGCTGTAGCCTGTTAGTCAGCTTTCTGAAGAAAGTAAATGTCTTTTTGGTGAAATGCATCCTATTTTCTCAGTGGAAAAATAGCCGTCCAAGCTGGGGTATTCCTCCCTATTCTGTGGTAGCCGGTGCGCAAGAGTATAGAAATCGCAATGTCCTCCACCATTTTTTCCTCTCCAATTTGGAAAGTGCGGTTAGAAGTAAGTGCCTTTAGGTTGTGTAATCAATCAGTCTGTTGTGTCTCTGTGATGAGCATTAATGCTGAAGTTGTTAGTTTAAAGCTGTTTAAAGCTATTTCGCTTTAGTAGTGTAGTAGTTGAATATTAACACTGAGTGAGGCTGACTTAGTTACTAACTGGCTCATATTACACACAAAAATTATCTTTTGCCCCCACCTGCTGGCTAAAATATGTAATGTCACAAAAGTACATGTAAAGAGACAGACGGCTCTTAACACATCTGCACTGCACATAAACTTTAGTTTAGAACGTCACAAACACAAGCAGAGTGATACACACAGTGAAGCGTCCGAGTTCTGATGGTGTGAGACCATCAGCACTCATGGAATGTCTTAATCCAGACAGATTTGGGGACCAGAACTAACTGTTGTATATTTATATATATTCCACAAGACAAAGTAACACATGACATTTCCCAAATAATTTTGTCCAAAAGTTTACATACCTTCTTACCTTCACATACATCTCATTCACCATTCACTTGTAATCTATGGAAAATAGATGCAATGAAATTAAACGGTGACTGAGGCTGTTATTCTAGCTAACATCTTTTGTTCTTGACAGAAGTATGTCATATGGTTTGGAACAACATAAATGATGATACAATTTTCATTTTTCGGTGAACTATCTCTTTAAAAATTGATGTGCAGCTTCTTTAGGAAAGTTTTTAAATCTATTTTTTTTTTTTAAATGCTTAACTTACTTATTCTGCAAGGGGAATTTAAATTTATGAGCACAACTGTACAAACATTCATTATAGGTATACGGGCAACTAAGAGACCTTTATTTTCAGCAGCAGCATACAAGGGAGTGAGTCAGGCAGCCAATAAGGAAATCAAATAGACAAAATGAAATCCTGAGCAGCGACGCTTTCACCTGCCCAACTTATCAGAATTATTTTTTCATCAGTCTAGCGCTTCTATATTACCTCAGAGTCTTTAGCCAGCTACTCAGCAAGAGTCCTCATATTTCATCTATATGTCTCCACAATGAGAAGATGCATTTATAATGTCAAGCCTCTCGAGCGCTGACAAAGTGCTTCATTAAATCTGACCACTACATCAACATATTCTGCTTCCTCGCAACCCACTTTAACATATAGTGTTAAAATAGGGTGCAACAACTGCATTATATAAGGTTCAGGCTTTAGTGGTTACGGACTGAACTTATCAAGACTTTGACCGAATAGGTCCAACTTCTGACCTGACCCTTCAATGCGTTTCAGTGGTTATCTTTAGCCTGAAAAGGTCTGGTTTTGTTCTTGGACAGTGTTTTCTTTAATAATATGCTACAGTGCTGTTATATTCATTTTGAGGGCATATCTGAGGTAAATGTGAACCTAAGGTGCAGAACAAATTCATGTATGTTCTAGTTTGAAATATTTAATGTCCTAAACTGAAAGTAAGGCTCAGACAAGCCTGTGGCCATGTCGACCAAAACCCAGACAAACAAGACATTTCTGTGGTCTGGAGAGTTTTCCAAACGCAAACAATTTTATCGAGCTTCCAACCCCTGTATAATCTCACTATAATTTACAACCATCCGAATGATTCAGCATGCTGTATAGAATTAGTTTGAGGAATATAAATAACGAGGAACCTTTGATATAAAACTAATACCAAGAACGTAATTTTCTGCTCTTTGCAACGTTTGGAAACTGAAACCAGAAGCATGTTTTTATGAACGCTCTGAGGTGTTAGCGAAACTCATGTTTATTTTAGTCTCACATAGCCTTGTGTGAGTTAAACCCAGAATTCCTAATCTTCACGATACTGAGTCATTCTCTATTCTGTCCACAAGCCACAAATATTAGCATGTACATCTAAACCTCAATTCATTTATAAAATATAAGCTGGGAAGTTAGTATTGCAGATGTCTGCATTATGCCCACTCTCAGAAGTGTTCTCTAAGGGGCTGTTCACACAGGATGAGTTTCCTCTGTTTCCATTGCGATGCATCTCGCTGCATTGTCAGCGTCTCATGCCATGAGCGCAGAGTTTCCTAGATGCCATGACAAGTTCAAATAACTTTGACTTTTAAAAACATGTCGCAAGACACCTGGATTCTGTTCCATCTATTCTGCATTCTGTTCCATTTTTTAAAGCAAAACACTTTCTGTTTGAACTGTCCCTAAAAAGTGCACAACTACTCCAATCTCCTCAATCATCATTTAAGGTTTAAAAGGTGTCAAATATTCATTTAAAGAGGGAAATGGCTGCGCGTGCGTCACAGGCTCCCTCTTCAATATTGTTAATAGCGTTATCCTAATGGGTTTTTGGAGCCCTCAAATCTGTTACGTTCATTATTCTTCTAGTGCCCGGCCCTTATGTTACCAGACTCCCACCAGCTGCCAGGGCTTGACTGCTCTGGGCTGATGTTCCAGACAGACAGAGACAAAACGCTGCCCTTCAAACCTACTGTTTATTTAGATGGAGATAGAAATTACCGCAGAATGGTACACAGATATTCTCCAGCCTGAGCAGGTGTTGAACACACGTGGTGTGAAAATGTTAAATATGAGTTTGCATGCAGATGGCTACAACTTTGGGAAAGAACTAGGTTTCACTGGTTCTGGCCAACTTCAATTAAAACCTCTAGAGACCACACAAGTGTGCTTGGAAAAACTTAACGTCCTCGTGGAAAAAAATAAATACAAATAGGGTGGACAAGTAGGCATGTATCCCCAGGTGTGGTTTGGTCTCTTGCTCTTGTGCATTTGGCATTAGCTGGGATTTTCAAACGCCGCTGATGGTCTCTTTTCCACAGCTGCCATAGCGTTTATGTAAAGTGAAAACAAATGCCCCACAGCTCTAGGGAATAAGTGTTAATCTGTTATTTTGCTACTCCTGCTTTGGGTGGTAGATAAACATATGTGCCCCTTGGAAAACTGTGGTATTCAGGATGTTGGTAGGATGCATATATTGTAATTTTTAAGAGAGAGAGAGAGAGAGAGAGAGAGAGAGAGAGAGAGAGAGAGAGAGAGCGAGAGAGGAAGAGTGAGTGAGAGTTTTTGCTCTATCACAAACCACTTACTGGCAACAACACAGTAACACTTTAAGCAGCAGTTTTAATTAAGAACATCATGTTTTACAGGCTTTGTGTGGAAGGGGATATACATTACAAGTCATGTCAGCTGAGCTTTACAGCATTACAGAATCTGTTAATTCAACAACCGTTTGTCTTTGAGAGTATCATTAAACCACTGGTTGCTCCAATGCACTGTTCTTGCAATAAGTTTAAGTTGGCATCATTAAAATGTCGGCAGCCTTATGGTCAAGGACCTGGTTTACTAATAAAGAGATTGAAGTTAAGTCCAAGGTAAAAAAGGTTTAGCAGTTATTGCCCAGAAAAAAAGATACAGTTCTTTGAACACATGTTGACGTTTAGTGACAGCTTACCCCAATACTAGATATACACTGATGTGCCAATACATTATGACCGCCTGCCAAATATGCTGTTGGTCTTCATCATGCCACCAAAATAGCGCTGACCCGCTGAGGCATGGACTCTACAAGACCCCTGAAGGTGTCCTGTGGTATCTGGCACATTAGCTGCAGATCCATTTTCCAGGTGGAGCTGCCGTGGATCTGACTTTTTGGTCCAGGACATCCCACAGATGTTCAATTGGATTGAGATCTGGGGAATTTGGAGGCTAGGGCAACACCTTGAACTCCTCATTATGTTCCTAAAACCATTTACGAACAACGTGTGCAGTGTGGTACAGTGCATTATCCTGCTGAAAGAGGCCACTGCCATCAGGGAATACCATTGACATGAAGGGGTGTACCTTGTCTGCAATGATGTTTAGGCAGGTGGCATTGTATTGTGAGATATTCTTCTTAAAATCTTAATTTGCGTTTTGCAGAAGAAAGAAAGTCATACACATCCGGGATGGCATAAGTGTGACTAAATAATGAGGGATTTTTCATTTTTGAGAGAATTATTCCTTTAATGCCCAATGTGGCCCTTGTACCAAATAACTGCTCTACCGCCTCCATTGTGTGGAACATGACACGCCAAGTGACCCTGCTTTTTTAATTTTTTTTTTCTTGCGTTACTTACATTGTTGTGAGCATGCTTTATGTGCAACAAAAACTCTCGTAGTTGGCATTAAGTGAAATTTAGACCCTACAAATAAACTGATTTTACTGTAATTTTTTCATACATTATGATATTAAAAATAACTTTCATCTTTTCATTTCTGTAATCGTGTCACCCTTTTTAAAATCAGATTAATGTAGTGTTTACAGTATCATTGAAAACATTTAAAATACAGCACTTATCTATCACAAACATCTATAAAATATGTATATATTATATATATATATATATATATATATATATATATATATATGTGTGTGTGTGTGTGTGTGTGTGTGTGAGAGAGAGAGAGTGCGTGTGTGTGTGTGAAGTGAAGTGAATATATTGAATAAATATAGTGGTCATAATTTTTTGGCTCATCTGTGAAACATTCATAATGGAAAAAAAATATTTTGTCAAACTTTGTCAAATCAAATCAAATCAAATCAAATCACTTTATTCATGAAGCTGTCATGTAGTCGGGTGGTGCGGGTCCTGATGCTGCGATACCGCCTGCCTGATGGAAGCAGTGAGAGCAGCCCATGACTCGGGTGGCTGGAGTCTTTGATAATCCTCCGAGCTTTCTTCACACACCGTCTGTTATATATATCCTGGAGGGAGGGAAGCTCACCTCCGATGATGTTTCCGGCCGTTCGCACCACCCTTTGCAGGTCTTTGCGGTTGTGGGCGGTGCTATTGCCGTACCAGGCGGTGATGCAGCCAGTCAAGATGCTCTCAACAGTACTAGTGTAGAACCGTGTGAGGATGTGTTGGTTCATTCCAAACTTCCTCAGCCGTCTCAGGAAGAAGAGGCGCTGGTGAGCCTTCTTCACAACGGCCTCAGTGTGGACGGACCATGTGAGTTCCTCAGTAATGTGGACACCGAGGAACTTGAAACTGCTGACTCTCTCCACCGGTGCTCCATTAATGGTGATGGGGCTGTGTTCTCTGTCTTTCTTCCTGAAGTCCACCACAAGCTCCTTGGTTTTACTGACGTTGAGGGAGAGTTTGTGCTCCTGACACCAGCGCGTCAGTGTGTGCACCTCCTCTCTGTAGGCTGTTTCATCATTGTCAGTGATCAGACCTACAACCGTCGTATCGTCAGCAAACTTAATGATGGTATTGGAGCTATGTGTCGCCACACAGTCATGTGTGTAAAGGGAATACAGGAGTGGGCTGAGAACACAGCCCTGCGGGGCTCCAGTGTTGAGGGTCAGTGATGAGGAGATGTTGCTGCCCATTCTAACCGCCTGACGTCTGCCTGACAGGAAATCCAGGATCCAGCTGCACAGCGAGCTGTTTAAGCCCAGAGCCCGGAGTTTCACATCAAGCTTGGAGGGCACTATGGTGTTAAATGCTGAGCTGTAGTCTACAAACAGCATTCTCACATATGTGTTCCTTTTTTCCAGGTGGGAAAGAGCAGTGTGTATTGTAGATGCAATGGCATCATCAGTGGAGCGGTTGTTGCGGTAGGCAAACTGCAATGGGTCCAAAGAGGTGGGCAGAACAGAGCAGATGTGATCTCTGATCAACCTCTCAAAGCATTTGCTGATGATGGGGGTCAGAGCAACAGGACGCCAGTCATTTAAACAAGTGATTTTGGCTTGCTTCGGTACAGGCACAATGGTTGATGTTTTGAAGCATGTGGGGACTACAGACAGGGAGAGGGACAGGTTGAAAATGTCCGTAAAAACACCAGCCAGTTGGTTCGCGCATGCTCTGATGACGCGGCCCGGAATGCCGTCTGGACCCGCGGCTTTGCGTATGTTCACCCGTCGAAAGGATCGGGTTACATCCGCAACAGAGACGGAGAGTGAACCATCATCTGTAGTATCGGCCGCGAGTGCTCTCTCCGCGAGGGCGGTGTTGTTGTTATCCTCGAAACGAGCATAAAATGTATTAAGCTAGTCCGGGAGAGAGGCAACGGTGTTCATGGCGGAGTTTTTATTCTGTTTATAGTCCGTGATGATGTTAATTCCCTTCCACATACTTCTGGAGTCAGTGGTGTTGAACTGACCTTCAATTTTGTGCCTGTACTGGCGTTTGGCTGTGCTGATGGATTTACGGAGGGCATAACTGGCTTGTTTACGCTCCTCCGCGTTCCCGGAATTAAAAGCGGTGGTCCGTGCAGTAAGTGCCGCGCGAACATCGCCGTTAACCCAGGGTTTCTGGTTGGGGTAGATCATAGACTGTAAAAAAAGATGGACGACGCCCCTTCGCTCTTTTCCATCGGAGAGAACTGAAGCCGCCAGTGTCCCGATATGGCGCTGACATCTTGGAACTTGAGTCTGCGCACTTGCGTTTTCGGGACCAGTCATGCGCAGTAGTGAGCAGGAAGTAAAGCCGCGAAAACAAGGCCCCGCCCTCACTCTCGCAGAATCAATCACAAGCACACGCCCCTGCCAGATCGGTTAGCACATTCTACTGCAGAACAACCCATTATGTCGGTGTGAAATAATTAATTATAGAAATTTAGATATGTAATTTAAAGCTCCAATCTCCTCAATCCTCCGAATATCCCGAAAAAAAGTCCGTTGGTGCTTCAGTGACTACTTCGCTCAGAGAACCTGTCAATCACAGCTGTCAATCATGACGTAACAGCACCGTTTTTATAGCATCAAATAACTAACTAAAAACAAACTTATTTTAAAAACAAACACTTGAAATTACATCAGCGTGATAAAAACTACAGTAAATGACAGAAACTGTCTTTGGAAAAAAGATATGTGAAGTGTAATTTAATTGTTTAGTTGGTCTCACGTCCCGTTGAATAACATGGGGAGGCGGGGTTTATGACCTATACTAGGACCGGCCTCTGGGGGGCGATCGAGACGTTTTGGCTTCACTTTTGAGGGCTTGTGCGGCACGCTTGGGGTAGATCCGTATGTTTTTCGTCGGAACAACGTCTTCTACGCACTTCCTGATGAAACACGTTACGCTATCAGCGTAAACCTCGATGTCATCATCGGAGGCAGACCGGAACATCTCCCAGTCCGCGTGATCAAAACAGTCCTGTAGCGCAGAGTCTGATTGGTCCGACCAGCACTGGATCATTCTGAGGGCGGGTGATTCCCGTTTCAGTTTCTGCCTGTAAGCGGGCAGAAGCAGAACGGAAGAGTGGTCGGATTTGCCAAATGGTGGGCGGGGGAGGGATTTGTAGCCATCCCGGAAAGGAGAATAGCAATGATCCAAAACCCGGTCCCCTCGTGTGTTAAAGCTGATGTGTTGGTGGTATTTTGGTGCTATTGTTTTGAAGTTGGCTTTGTTGAAGTCCCCGGTAACAATGAACGCGGCCTCAGGGTGCCTTTGTGGTTTTTGGATTGTGGTTACTCTGCTTGGGCTCGTTTGTGAACTTGCGTGGATCTGACTTCATACATCCACTAAAAATGCCCTTAACCAGTTTATTAAAATTAATTGGAAAAATGTCTAAGAAAAGTTAAGATTGCAGTTATTTCTGATAAAAATAAATAAATAAGAAAAAATAATAAGAATAAGAAGAATAAAACTTATTCTTTTATTTGTTTGCAGATATTACTTTGTTTGATATTTCATAAAATATTTACTTTTAATTGTAAAAAATAATATGTATTTATGTATTTAAAGCGATAGTTCTTCCAAAAATTAAAATTCTCATAATTTACTCTCGTAACTCTCGTGCATGTATATGATTTATTTCTTCTGTGTAACACAAACAAAGATTTTTTAGAAGAATATTTAAGTTCCAGACAATGCAAGTGAAGAGTGACCAGACATTTCAAGCCTCAAAAACCATACAAAGGCAGCATAAAAGTTATATATATATAGACTCTAGTGGTTAAATACTTGTCTTTTGAAGAAATATGATAGGTGCGGGTGAGAAACAGATCAACATCTAAGTCCTTTTTTCACTATAAATCTTAAAAAACTTTCACATTCTTTCCACATTCAGAAAGTGAAAGTGGAGATTTATGGTCAAATAAAATATTGAAATATTGATCTATTACTCATCCAAAGTGATTGCATCACAAAAGAGATATATTAAACCACTGGAACCATATGGATTACTTTTATGCTGCTTTTATGTGATTTTTGGAACTTCAAAGGTCTGGCCACCATTCACTTTCATTGAAAGGACCTACAGAGCTGAGATATTCTTCAGCAGAAGAAAGAAAGTCTGGGATGGCATGAAAGTGAGTAAATGATGAGAGAATTGTCATGTTTGGGTGAACTATACCTTTAAGGCCACTAAATGATACATTTATGGTCCAATAATCATAATCATAATTATTAGTAATTTTACTTTATTACAAAGCTTAATGGGCAAATCACTTGATCACTGGTTCCTCCAAAACAATGTGCATGCAATAAGCATACAGTGTGGAGGTATTGTGGTTCTAGACCAGGGTTAGAAGTATGGGCAAGCCAGATATTTTTCTCCACTGAAATAGTCTTCAGTAGAAGGCTGGTTGCTTCAGGGGCCTGTCTCCCCAATAAGTATAAAATTGTAAGTCAGTAAAAGGTTGCAGGTTCACTCTGAAATAAATGACAGTCTGTGAGATGATCTGCTGTTCCATCCATCTCTCTGATTGAGCTGAAGTGCTGTCAATTCACTTGCCCCTGTGAAAGTAGACGCTGCAGTGGGGGTTACAACATGGTCATATATCACTAATTGTTCACAGATTGACATTAGGTTGTATATCACATCTGTAATGCGACACATCTTCTCATTTCTGTCATTTTATGTTTTTCAGCTGTGGTGCACCTTGTGTCTGGTTTTATCAGGATTGCTGAAGTAATTTCTCTAAATATTTACTGCCTTTTTTAATATCTTGTAACATTACTCTAACATACACTTTTTCCTACACTCACTCGACCAAGAATGGAAAAGCCAGGAGTTAAACCGATAGCTTGAGAAGCCGCTGGAATGACACGTGCCGTCATTATAGCTAGTACTGTGCACTTTACTGCTAGTAATGTGATGTCACTGATTGAAGACTTAAGCTTTAGGACAGTTGTAGAGGAAATCTAAAGGAACTCAAGGAACACTTCAAAATCGTATGTTTTCCACTGAACCTTATTCATCACACTGTGTGCAGCACTGTGTGCCTGAATGTGTTTGTGTGTAGACAAACAGCTGTGGCTCTTTATGCACTGATGAAGGCAAAGTGGAGGGGATTTGGGGGCATGCTGGGGGAAAAAACACCCTAATGGACAGTAGCTGATGGAGGCCTGACCAAGCCTGGATTAAAAGCTGGAGTGTGTGTGTGTGTGTGTGTGTGTGTGTGTGTGTGTGTTAGAGAGAGACAGAAAGAGAGAGCATGGATGGTAGGTGGGTGGCAGTTAGTCTCGATCTTAATTTGGAGTAATTTCCCCGTTTTTCTGGGCATGGTACAGGGGATTTGTTTGGTTGCAAGGCCTGGTCCAATCTGTTCCTCTGATATAACTATATATATCTCAACAGCTTTTAATCCACATTACGCGGATTTATCATGAGATACACTGGGATTTGTGAAGATCAGCGTCTGTCACACAGAGAAACAGGGAAATATACCTCGGCATCTCCATCTCCCTCCCTTTTCATCGTGGCTTCTTGTATCGTAGGAGAGATCCTGATTGTTATTTTTGTTCTTTTTTTGTCCTCCATCTATTTTCGTTTTAATCTTTCCATAATGCAATATGCGTCAGCATCACTAGCCTATATTCTACATATATATTGTATAGATAGACCAGTGTTGTCAATACATTAACCTGGCAATAATATGTCCATCAGTGTTGGGTAAGTTACTTGGAAATAATAAATACCAATTAGATGATATATATATATATCTATCTGTCTGTCTGTCTGTATGTCTGTCTTTCTGTCTGCCTGCCTGCCAGACTTTCTGTCTGTCTGTCTATCTATCTATCTGTTTGTCTGTCTGTCTGTCTCTCTCTCTCTCTCCCTCTCTCTATCTATCTATCTATCTATCTATCTATAGAATCAAGGCAGTATTTATCTGCATAAGAACAATAAGGATCTCTATAAGGGAGACATCATTAAACCTGAACGGATAAATTTACACCAAACACAACTAATTAGTAAATTAAAAGTCTCTCTATCTATCTATATGTCTGTCTGTCTGTCTGTCCCTCTCTCTGTCCCTCTCTCTCTCTCTATCTATCTATCTATCTATCTATCTATCTATCTATCTATCTATCTATCTATCTATCTATCTATCTCTCTCTCTCTCTCTCTCTCTCTCTCTCTCTCTCTCTCTCTCTCTCTCCGTCCGTCCGTCTATACAATCAATCAGTATTTATGTTATGCATAAGAACAATAAGGATCTCTATAAGGGAGACATCATTAAACTTGAACAGATAAATTTACACCAAACACAACTAATAAAGTAAATTAAAAACTCAAACTTAAATAAAAATCACAGTCACTAACAGCAGCTTTTATGAAATAGTTTGCTACATAAAAGAAGTAACATGATGCATAGAGATTTTTTTTCAGGGGCTCGAATTTATCAGTGAACTTTAAAATCGTTTTATTTAAATGAACTTTCAGAACAAACCACTTCACTAAATTAAATCGGACCAGTGCTGAGAGAGGACATTATAGCAAAGCTTGTATGATAATTGCCACAATGTGTCTGTCTGTAAATCTGCGGGTCACAATACAATTTGACAAAAACAACAATTTTGTTACTATACTGCTACTCATTGGAAAAGTAGCATGTTACTTAAAAAGCAACACTATTTTGACAATAGATTAACTTCTTTCACACTGCTCAACATTTTAAGTAGTTGAATTGCTACTTTTGGTTAGTTGCTCCCCAACAATGTTGTCCATCATTTTGTTGGTTACCAAAGCATTTGGATGTATTTAAATTTTTTAAACTAATTAAATCCATTGAGACAATAGTGCTACTTATAATATTATGTGATATAAGATTTTAAAAAAAAATATAATAAATAAGATTGCTTCTCAAACCTCTGTATTGGCAATGCTACATTATTTGTGTTCCCAGTCACAACCACACTATCAAGAACTGACCCCATAACTGCTGGTTGATACTAAGCCTTTACCTAAGCCTGCATTGGTCTGGCATTCATCAAAAATTCCTTTGAAGTGATTGCACTTCCTCCTTCTTCGCCTAATTTATCGGAATCATTTTTTGTTTATTTCATTTAGATTTGTTTAGATCACTTTCCCTCAATTATAAGACTGATATTGTATAGTTTTTCCCTGATCTTACTGTATTTGGTTGCATTAAAAGCATGGTTTCAGATTCTCAGTCTAGGTGACTTACTCCACCCATTAACAGCTATATCCATCCCATTTGTAAACCCTAAAATCTGGTTATTGGCTTTCAACAAACACACTCTCGCACACACACGCATATCCTTTTACACTCCAGAGTGCAATTAGTGTGGAATTCACTGTTAAGCTCAACACTCTGCAACATATTCACCCTCAAACAGGCTTTGCTCATTAAACGCATATTTACAATGACGAATGCGCTCCGTAATTGTCGCCCTGAAGTCCTCAGCCTGTTATGCACTGTGGTGCATGTGCCATTGTCCCAGCGAGTGGATTAATACATAGTTTTTGTCAACCCAGAATACAGAGTTGGAAACTAGTGATAAATGGGTGTATTTTTTTGTATTTTTATTTTTTAAGAAATACTTGCTCTTATCTCTATGTATGTAGAGACATCTAAAGTAAGTTCCCTCGCAATACGTCTTGTTTCTTCTCACAGTTGTTTTGCATTCCCTCACAATAAATTAATCATGTTTTACTACAGTATTATTGTAGTAATCATGACTGCACAAACCAAGGTTAATCATGTGGCTATTTTGATTTCACTACAGACACCATGAATACATTAGTGTAACAGTAGTAAAACCATGTTTAATTCCATAAGGGTTAACCATAGTTTTACTACAGTAACCATTGTTGAAAACAGTAAAAGTAGTAAAACCATAGAAACCACAAAATAATGTTTTTTTTTTTAATTATTATTTCTATAGCTTTTATTTTCCTGTGTTATTACTATGGTTTAATACAAATATAATAGTTAAAATATGTTTACTGTTGTAAAACCATTGTACATATTGTGGTTATGATTGTACTACTAATACCATTACCATTGTGAGGGAAAGAAAAAAGTATTGTAAGGGAACACAGAGCTATTTCAGAAAAAAAACATCCAAAAGACATCCCTCCCTATCCTCTAAGGGGCTTTTTTGAAAGGAGAAAAGTGTAGTTAAAGGGACAGCTCACCCAAAAATGAAAATTCTCTCATCATTTTACAATCATGACATTCCAGATTTGGAAGACATTCTTTCTTCTGCTGAACAAAAAGATTTTAGACAAATATCTCAGCTCTTTTGGTCCTTACAAAGTGAATGGTGACCATACATTTGAAGCTCCAAAAATCACATAAAGGCCATATAAAATAATTCACAAGACTTCACTGGTTAAATCCATATCTTCAGAAGTGATGGTGAAAAACAGATGAATATGTTAGTCCTTTTTTAAAATAAATCTTAACTTACACTTTCAAAATGTGAAAGAAAGTGAAAGTGGACTTAAATATTGATCTGTTTCTCACTCATACTTATCACATCGGCTATGAAGATGACTTAATGACTGGAGCCTTCTGGATTATTTTTATATGGCCATTATGTGATTACTGGAGCACTAAAATTCTGGTCACCGTTCACTTGCACTGTAAGGACCTATAGAGATGAGATATTCTTCTAAAAATCTTTGTCTGTGTTCTGCATAAGAAAGAAAGTCCTACACATCTGGGATGGCATGAGGGTGAGTAAATGATGAGAGAATTTTAATTTTCGTTGAACTATCCATTTAAATTAGTAGCATCACTTCTTTAAGTTAGTTACCACCCAACATTTTCCTAGAAAGATTTTCAGTTTAGTATGAGCTAGTCATGAGTGGGCAGAAATGGGTACCAAGCTACACCCCAAACCCAACAATACTGCATAACTCTCAACTCTGTTTATTCTGTCAGTTATTCCCCAACATGAAATGAATGCAATATGCACAGTTAATAACCTTGTACAATTATTCTGCCTCAGTGGTTTATTCATCTGTTCACAATCTTGTTTGGCTCGGTGGCTAACGTAATTTCTTAGCACTCTCAGTACCTAACTGTGTCACCTGATATAAACTGTCAAAACCTGGCCAGTATAGTGTCATTGCATTTTCATGATATATTGTAATGCGCCATAATCATCTGCCCTGCAGTGAACACCATTATATCTCCATAACCCAGTGCAATGTGTGCTACAGTACGCTAGCCCACACTGCAGACAAAAAAAGAGCCCACCCTCTTCCTCTCCAGCATTCTAAATCCACTTCACTCCGAGGATGAGCATATTTAAAACAGCAAAGTTGGCGATTTTGTTACCAATCTCCGAGAAGTGCTTATCCCTCAGTCTCACTGGGTGGCAAGGAGGACAAGCTGTCTCCGCTATCTCCCCAGCGCGGAACAAAGCACTGAGAGAGGGATGAATTTTTTTTATATAATTTCCAATTGGGGAGGGTATAGAGGGATTGTTTTGCATGCTTTGGCCCACACTGACCATTTCTTCTCTTTCTTTCTTCTCTTTGTTGCTCCCTAGCACTCTCTTCCTCTGCCTCATGCTCCAAAAAGATACGATTTAGCGGCATGTCCATGTGCCTAATCTTATTTATTCACCAAAGCTTTTTTGGATCCTCAACATCAGTGGGAGAATTAAAGTGGATGCTCTCAGTTGGGCAGGCAGAAGTTTGGTGCTGGAGAAACATTGAAAGAACAGGAGAATACTATTTTCTCAGTGGCCAAGACTTAGTATGGATGCCACTTTGTTGTCATAGCAGGTTTAAATGGTATTTACAGATGGAGTGACATCGAGAGTGCAAATGAGTTCTTTATGTCTTTGGTATGTAGCCATGTAATAAACAGAAAAACATTAGGCTTGGGATCGATGCCTTTTTCATGCAATGATAATCGGAAGATATTACTGATGATTATCGATATATATTGTGGATAATAGGGCTGCCCACTGCATAATAGTCTGACATTTCAAACACATTTCTCAACACAGCTTTGGTAAAGTGTGACCGGCAAGGTAAATTAAAGGGGTTCACACACCGGACTTGTCTGATGGACAACATGTCATGTTCTAAATTCAAAATAATTATTTTCTATAAAGGAACGCACACACTGCAGTGAGCGTTATATCACCCCGTTGTGGTTTCCCAACAATTTTATGTCAGACATTCAACAGAAGCCCAACTGAATGAAGCAAGCAAATAAGGCTTTGATTTAAATGTCACATAATTTTAATATCGATACCTCAAAAAATAGATAAAATAACAATAATCTTTGTATAAAAATTGTATGACATGCCTAAAAAAACTTGTGGTCATTCAGTCATTATAGCAAAGTAAATGCCGTCAGAATAATATAAGACCCCCTTCACAAAGCCCTGTCAGAGTTTGTTTTATGATAATGATCGATTGACTGTAGACTGTCCCTTACAAAAATGTTTATGATATTTGATTAATTCATTGCTAAATTGGTGTTAGATTTGGCTCATGTGCTGAAGGATTTAAGAGAAGGCTGTTATTCACATTGTGAAGCTGTTCTGAGGCCCTATTTTTGAACTGCACTGTCAAAAAATACTGGAAACCAACACAACCTGAAGGTTCATCAAACCACTCTTTGGTCAGTAAGTGAAGTAAGTGACATTTTACAAGGAAGTCATTTAGACATGTACACTACAAATAAAATGTTTGGACACACTTGACAGAATATGTTTCTTGTGATCTTAAAAAGTTTTTGACCTAAAGGTTTGTTCTTAAATGCCTGAAATTTGTTTTGAAGACATTTTTCAATTCCGTATGTGCAGATTGCTTTACAAGACTAACATTTTCATGAAATAGATGAGTTGGGAACTCCTTCTATACTGTTTAAAAAGCATCTCAGTATGCTTATATTGTGCTCTGGGGCAACTATCATTTTTGATCTCCATCCTCAATAAATCCTCTTTCTTTAATGTATTGACTTTTAAGTGTGTAGCTCTGTGAAGCCTAATGGTGTGACACACATAATGGATTCTTTGATTTGCCCTCATCTGAAAACTGTGTGCTTTAAACTAGTTGAGGTAACACAGTGAGTAGATTTAATGTCTATTGCATTCCTTTCTCCTTTTTTTTTTTTTTTTTTTTTTACATTTATTTATTTATTAACTGGAAGCCATGCACAAAGCGACTGAAGCATACTTGTCTTTTAAAGATGAACAGTTATTGGTCCCTTTTAACATCTAAATGCAAATAGATGCTTTCAGAACTCTCATACCACTAAAGTTTGGCAAAACACATGGGAAAACGCTATTTAAAACGTGTTTGCAAACATGTCAATTATTTCCGCTTCTGAAATAAGATGATGTTTTCTTCTCAAATGTGTTAATTATGTCAGTGAAATAGAGTTAATATAATGAACATTGAGTTAACATGGGACCTAGATGTGGAAAACTATGAGCATTGCACTCAAAACTTCATTTAAAATGAGATTAAAATATGGAAGAATATTTGGAAGCTACAGTATGTCAACTTTCTGTGCCTTTTAAAGTTAATTGACATGTTTGTAAACACAAAAACAGCATGAGAGTGCTGAAAGCATCTATTTGCATTGAGATGCTAAAATGGACCAATAATGGACCAATATCTTTCAAAGACAAGTATGCTTCAGTCACATTGTCTATGGCCTCCAGTTAATATATATATATATATATATATATATATATATATATATATATATATATATATTATTATTATTATTATTATTATTATTATTATTATTATTATTATTTTAATGGAGAAAGAAATGCAAAAGACATCTTGCAAATCTACTCACTGTGTTACCTCAACTAGTTTAGATGAGGGCAAATCAAAGAATCCATTATGTGTGTCACACCATTAGGCTTCACAGAGCTACACACTTAAAAGTCAATACATTAAAGAAAGAGGATTTATTGAGGATGGAGATCAAAAATGATAGTTGCCCCAGAGCACAATATAAGCATACTGAGATGCTTTTTAAACAGTATAGAAGGAGTTCCCAACTCATCTATTTCATGAAAATGTTAGTCTTGTAAAGCAATCTGCACATACGGAATTAAAAAATGTCTTCAAAACAAATTTCAAGCATTGAAGAACAAACCTTTAGATCAAAAACTTTTTAAGATCACAAGAAACATATTCTGTCAAGTGTGTCCAAACATTTTACTTGTAGTGTACATGTCTAAATGACTTCCTTCTAAAATGTCACTTACTTCACTTACTGACCAAAGAGTGGTTTGATGAACCTTCAGGTTGTGTTGGCTTCCAGTATTTTTTGACAGTGCAGTTCAAAAATAAGGCCTCAGAACAGCTTCACAATGTGAATAACAGCCTTCAGCACATAAGCCAAATCTAACACCAATTTAGCATTGAATTAATCAAATATCATAAACATTTACGTAAGGGACAGTCTACAGTCAATCGATCATTATCATAAAACAAATTCTGACAGGGCTTTGTGAAGGGGGTCTTATATTATTCTGAAGGCATTTACTTCGCTATAATGACTGAATGACCATAAGTTTTTTTAGTCATGTCATAAAATTTAGAAATAACGATTATTGTTATTTTATCTATATTTTGAGGTATCGATATTAAAATTATGTGACATTTAAATTTGAAGCCTTATTTGCTTGCTTCACTCAGTTGGGCTTCTGTTGAATGTCTGACATAAAATCGTTGGGAAACCACAACGGGGTGATATAACGCTCACTGCAGTGTGTGCGTTCCTTTATAGAAAATAATTATTTTGAATTTAGAACATGACATGTTGTCCATCAGACAAGTCCGGTGTGCGACCCCCTTTAATTTACCCTGCCGGTCACACTTTACCAAAACTGTGTTGAGAAAATTGGGTAGCCCTATTTATATCTGAATAAATCTCCAATATATATATGTATCGATAATCATCAGGAATATCTTACGATTGTCAATGCATGAAAAATGCATCGATCCCAAGCCTAATGTTTTTCTGTTTATTACATGGCTACTTACCAAAGAAATGGTTTGATTTAATTGAAATAGATTACAGAGTGATTTGACAGAAACTAGCATATCTATCTGTATGTTGGAAATCGATTGCCTGGGAAAACTTTCAATTATACAGTTTAGCGGTCAAAAAACATTTGACCGTATAATGTTGCAACTGACCAATTGCAATCAAGTATTTCAGAGAGCTGTTTAATAACATAAAATAAAGCACTGGGCATACAGACCTAACACAGTCAGTACACATATTTTATTTAAACACTCTCGATGTCACTCCATCTATAAATACCATTTAAACCTGCTATGACAACAAAGTGGCATCCATACTAAGTCTTGGCCACTGAGAAAATAGTATTCTCCTGTTCTTACAATGTTTCTCCAGCACCAAATTTCTCAAATGTGTTAATTGTATCAGTGAACTAGAGTTAATATAATGAACACTGAGTTAACATGAGACCTAGACGAGGAAAACTATGAGCATTGCACGCAAAACATCATTTAAAGTGAGATTAAAATATGGAAGTATATTTGGAAGCTACAGTATGTCAACTTTCTGTGCCTTTTATAGTTTTGAAATAAACATACAGTAACACACTGATGTATTGAGAGTTGTTTGTGGTGACGATATAAAAATGTGTTATCTTTTACAAACCAATATGTTGTTCTGCACTCGTATTACTTTCTTTCTTCCGTGGAACACAAAGGTTGATATTAGGCAGAATGTTAGCCTCAGTCACCATTCACTTTCATTGTGTGATAAATAATAGGCAATGAAAGTGAATGGTGATTGAGGCTTCTTTTGTCTCGCTAGTTTTGAACAACATGAAGTTGAATTATGACAGTTTTAAGGGATAGCTCAACTGAAAATTCTATTACATTTTGTCCTCCAGTTCTGAATATGTGGTTCTGCATATGTGGTTGTATCAGATTGATAATCGAGGAAAGTGTACTTGGTGCTCCAACAATAGAATGTTGTTTTGAAAATAAATGTCTTTTAGCAGCATGAGCTCACCGACTTCATAAGCGACAAAGTGCAAGCTGATGTGAGCAAGCATACAAGCTTCACAATTCTTGTGTGCTGTAATTGGTCTCTCTTTCTCTCCAGTATCATTTATTTAGCTGGACACATGATAATAATGACTGTGTGTGAGGACGTGTTTGCTTTCATTATCTTCTTTCCTGTTCAATTACGTGGAAACTGGTTCCCAGAACAATCCTACATTCTCCTGATCGCTCTAAAGATAAAGCAGGCGTTAATAAACTGGACGGAGGGATTGGTCAGACGTATTCTCAGTATGGGAAGGATGAAACACTAGAAACAGGGGAATGGGGAGTGACTTTGTCTTCACATGTTTTTACTGTAATTAATATTACTGCTCACTGTCATAACAATACGTCAGGGCTTCACTTGAAGTTCCCGTAATTGTCCACCAAATTCTTTGTAAATCCCTGCAGCAATGCAAATCCATCTAAAGCTCTCTTCCATATTTTCTGCTTCTCCTTTCGTCCCCATTTTCATTTTTCTTATTTAATGTCTTTCTGTTCTCACCTCCGTTGTCTATGTTTGCCTTTGACGGTCGTTTGTCTTTGAGCCGATTGCTCTTCCAATTCAATCTTTTGCTCAATCAATGTTTTCTCTCCTTCTAGTCTCCTTTCTTGCTCTCTCCATCTTTTTCATCCTCTTTTCTTTACTCCATTCATCTATCTGGCTGTCTGAGGATCTGTCTACTGTTTAGTCTTTGCTTCAGACATCACAACCAAGACGCATCTGTTCACTGACCATCTGATGTACTGTATATTGAACAAAACAAATGAGAAATCACTTTTTCAATCTTTTGAGAGTCTGCCCAAATACACGTTTTGATTTTAAGTCAAGTTTGAGGTACAACTAAACACTAAATTGGCCAAAGTTAGCCTGTTAGGAGATAACATGTAGTCTTTTAAAGATATTCAGAGTTTTGTTTTAGGCACTTAGCAGCAAGTATACTAGATATTCAAATGCAGAACTATGTATTCTGTTTTGTTTTCATAGTTATG
This sequence comes from Moxostoma hubbsi, assembly GCA_032164185.1. Classification (NCBI taxonomy): domain Eukaryota; kingdom Metazoa; phylum Chordata; class Actinopteri; order Cypriniformes; family Catostomidae; genus Moxostoma; species Moxostoma hubbsi. Next base: position 33,206,088 of record JAVLUX010000029.1, on the reverse strand, counting down.
TCTGTGAAATGTGTACCTATTTTCTGTACATTACTATGCTAAATCTCTACACATTGTCTGCTATGTTTCCATGCATATTCTGGACATACAATATTATTTAAATGGTTTTAACCTGGGCTCATTGAATTATGTTACTATAGCTACATTTTGCAAAATGAATTTTAATTGGCTCGTCGTATCATGAAAGCACTCCAACAATGACTTTGATTGACTTCCACACAAATGCGAGTCAAATATCCGTTCAGAAACAGTTAATATTAGTTAATAGTTAATATTCGCAGTTTTAATTACCTTAAACGTCATAGAGCATGACTTGTGTGGTGATACATTTTAGCATTCTCTTTACATAACCAACTACAAATACAAGCTTGTTCAATTGTGGTTAAATTGTTCAACTGGTTGAGAGTTCAAAGGACTGGGATACTGATGATCAGGGTACGCAAATCGAAACGTGAGCCGAAAGTGTCATAGAACTACCTCAAAAATACATAGTTGCTTAAAAAATTGCATTTTCAACAATTTAACTATTAGTTAGGTTTAGGTATAAGGTTTAGGGTAGGGAGGTCAGTTTTGTTGATTTAAACTTGATAGAGCATTAATCTTAAAAATGCAATCTGTGTGGGAGAACATTGAACTCTCTTTAAAGCTGCAAGGTGGACCAGATCTTTTCTGACTACACTTGACCAGTCCATGATTTCGCTCCTCCTTCTCTCCCTGGTGAACATCTATGGGCGCCAGGCTGTCAAAGCCGTTAAGAGCAGCAGCGACAGTCTCCTCCGATTACACTATGTTTGGGATTACTCTGTACGTGCTCCAGCACATTCCGTCTGCTCCCAGGCTGATTTCTCCTTCGTCTCTTCTGAAGGCTCTGCAGTTGCTGCCAAACCTCAAACCAGCAGCACAACGCATGTGTGCTGGAACTCGCACGCCCATGTCTCCTCTTCACATGGTGCATCCTTAAACGGGTTGAACTCAGAGATGTATATACACCAGGATGTGTATAGTTGGGTAGACCAGAGAAATGTTAATTCGGTCAACTACAGAGTTTGTCTGGGCTCTGGTTTCTGAGCTTCAGCCCTGTGCAGATTGTACGCCACTTTGTGAGTGAACTAAGGTTCTAAAAGCGTTTGAACATATCTGTACATATCTGTCTTAGAGAACACATGTGAGAATAGTTACCCTTAAAATCTATCATTAGATTAGAGTTTGTGCTTATTTAACATTCTGTACTAATGAAAAGTAAATGACTCTTCATAAAGACCCGCCTTACATTATTATCAACCTAACTTATCAATAGTTGCCATCCACTGTATTGCCTGAAATTATACAAAATGTTGAACATGATGTTGCTGAGGCACTTATAATAGTGACATAAGGAACCCAGAGACCATAAAAAGAAAAAAGTATTTACATGCTAATGATTAAACTACAGTATGTGTTATCCCTCATTGTTCATGTTAATGTTCACATCATCCATCAGAATTGAGAAAAATGTGATCTCATTGATTTCAACCAAAGCATTGTCGGTGCCAGACAGGCTGGTTTGAGTATATCTGTAACTGCTGATCCCCTGGGATATTTATGCACAACAGGCTCTAGAGTTTATTCACAATGGTGCCAAATAAATAAATAAATAACATTTAGTGTGTGGCAGTTCTGTGGATGGAAATGCCTTGTTGAGTTCGTTGATGATGGCCAGACTGTTTCGAGCTGACAGAAATTTTAGGGTAACTCAGATAACCACTCTGTACAATTGTAGTGAGCAGAACAGCATCTCAGAATGCACAACACATCAAACCTTGAGGAGAATGGGCTACAACAGCAGTAGACCACATCTGGCACTTTATTATGACAACAGTGTTCCCAATAAAGTGAGTCTATTTTGTACCCTTAAGAGGACAAAAAGCTAACGTTAATTCATTTATTTATTGATTCAGGATATATATAATAACTGCGCCAATAACTAGGGAGCTCATAGTGCCATTATGAGTATATTGAAGAAATATTAAAAACAATTCTGTTCACTTACACGTTATCAGTTGGTTTCACTTTTAAATATGGTTACTCTCTTTTTAATTTACTTTGATAAAGGTTTCCCTTGATTCTGAGGTCACATCCACACTAGTCCATTTTCAGTTTGTCTAACGTCATAGTTTTCCATAGTATGTAATGAAGGAGAATGTTTTTGAAACTCTCTGTTTTCACTGTTCCAGTGTGGATAAGAGGCGTAAATGTAGCGAAATCAATGAAGTTTCAAATGTAAATGAATTAGTGTGGATGTGATCCCCTGTTGAATGAGTCCTAATGTGTAATTTAGCAATTTATAAATACAGCATATATTATTATAATTTAATTTACTTAATATAATTTAGCATATAAAATACATTTTACAATTGCACACTTCATTCCACCTCAAATAAGAATAACTTCCATTCATTTTGTACTACTTTAACCTCATGTGACCCCACATCTACATGCGTGGATGTTGTATTTTGGCTTAGCTATATGCAACGCATAATTTATTTAATTTACAATTGACTGATCTCAGTTCAGGACACTTTGTGCTCTCAGTAAATTGTTAAACTTTTAACGCATGGAGTCGTGTGACAAAACAACAGGGCGGCAATCGTAGAGGAGTTTGTGCTTGGTTGAAACACCAACACAACTACACTGGTGACCAAAGGTTTGGAATAATGTACATATTTTGCTGTTTCGGAAGGAAATTTGTAATTTAATTCACCAAAGTGGCATTCAACTTATCATTTGAAAAAAAAAAATATATTTTTTATCAAATCTAGACATGCCATATTTCCAGCAGTCATCACTCCAACACCTTATCCTTGAGTAATCATGCTAAATTGCTAATTTAGTATTAGAAAATCACTTGTCATTATATCAAACACAGCTGAAAGCTATTTGGTTCGTTAAATGAAGCTTAACATTGTCTTGTTAACAAGGTCAATATTAGGTCAAAAATGGCAAAAAATAAACTTTCTCAAGAAACATATCAGTCAATCATAGTTTTGAGGAATGAAGGCAATACAATGCTTGAAATTGCCAAAAAAACTGAAGATTTCATACAAAGGTGTAAACTACAGTCTATAAAGACAAAGGACAACTGCTCTAACAAGAACAGAAAGAGATGTGGAAGGCCAGATGTACATCTAAACAAGAAGATAAGAACATTAAATACTCTAGTTTGAGAAATAGATGCCTCACATGTCCTCAGCTGACAGCTTCATTGAATTCTACCCGCTCAACACCAGTTTCATGTACAACAGTAAAGAGAAGACTCAGGAGTGCATACTTTATTGAAAGAATTGCAAAGAAAAAGCCACTTTGGAATGGAAAAACAAAAAGAAAATGTTAGAGTGGGCAAAGAAACACAGACATTGGACAACAGATAATTGGAAAAGAGTGTTACGGATCATAGACCCATTGAGCTTTTGTGGGATCAGCTAGACTGTAAGATACATGAGAAGTGCCTGACAAGACAGCCACATATATGGCAAGTGTTACAGGATGTGTGGGGTGAAATGTCACCTGAGTATCTGGACAATCCGACAGCTAGAATACCAAAGATTTGCAAAGCTGTCGTTGCTGCACGTGGAGGATTTTCTGGTGAGAAATTTTTGAAGTAGTTTAAGTTTGCAAAATGCTACGCTGTTAAACACAATGACCACATTCGTGGACTGTACACTCTGTTTCAGTTAAAATATCCTATATTTACTGTGCATTATCACATTTAGAATTAATGGATGCATCCAAAAACTGGAAAATGTTGCTTTCAGAGGGTTCATATTGAATGATGTAATGTCTGTAACATCTCAAAAAACATGACATTTACATTTACATTTATTCATTTGGCAGACGCTTTTATCCAAAGCGACTTACAAAAGAGGAAAAACATAAGCGAATCATCTTAAGGAGACAGTGGTAAGAAAAGTGCCATACTACAAAGTTTCACTATCATCACAATAGTATACAAAACCGATTTAAGTGCAACAATTATTGTTAATACATTTAGAAATATATATATATATTTTTTTTAGCGACTGGTTAAATACTCTTGGAAAAGATGTGTATTCAGCCGTTTTTTGAAGATAGAGAGTGTGTCAGCTTCACGGATTGAGTTGGGGAGGTCATTCCACCAACGTGGTATGATAAAACTGAAAGTCCGGAAAAGTGTTTTGGTGCCTCTTTGTTTTGGTACAACAAGGCGCCGCTCATTTGCCGACCGCAGGCTTCTGCTGGAGCAGACCCAGTGATTGTTCTGTATGCCAGCATCAGGGCCTTGAATTTAATACGTGCATGAACCGGCAGCCAGTGGAGAGAGACAAAGAGTGGTGTAACATGTGCTCTCTTTGGTTCATTAAAGACCAGACGTGCTGCTGCATTCTGGATCATTTGCAGAGGTCTAATGGCACATGCAGGAAGGCCTGCAAAGAGAGCATTACAGTAGTCTAGTCTAGTTATGACAAGTGACTGAACAAGCAGTTGTGTGGCATGTTCAGAGAGGAAAGGTCTTATCTTCCTGATATTGTAGAGTGTAAATCTACATGATCTTGCAGTCTTTGAGATGTGGTCTGTGAAATTTATCTTGTCATCAATGGTTACCCCTATGAATAACCAACACTCCAGGAAACATAGTAAGCAATTTCTACAGCTTTGTATTATTTAACATTTCTTAACTTGGACTCACTGTCGACATATGTGCACATCAAGTTTTAGGAAAACAATTTGGTTAATTATATATATCTACAAACATAAACTTGAATTGAAGCGTGTCAAAACAGGTCATTACAAAATACATTTGTATCCCCCTTACAAATTTTACCAAAAAATGTTTCAATTTTTTTTGCAAATTTATTACCAGTTTTTATTTTGTTTGTTCAAACAAACTTCAAACATGCTTAGTGACTTGTGGAAAAACTAGCGGATGCATCTGATCATGACAATGGAGGATTTAGCTGAATCATCAAAACAGTGGCTTCGTTGTTGTTTGTCTTCTTAGTCTGATTAGCCGTTAGCTGAGATTGTGGCCTCACTGGATCACGCCATAGCCATCAAGGGATCTTGGGGACAATCGCTAAATGTAGTTGGTGGAAAAGATATTACCCTGCCATCCTCTGGACACCATTCAGCGCATCATTCCAATACATTAAACTGGTAATATACATACTTTACTCATTTCAAGCAACACACTGGTAAATTGATTATTGCTTTGTCAGTAATTGTCAAAGACTGAACCTTTGAAAGCCAAACTGTTTATTCATGGAACTGTGACCAGTGAATCTTTCCGAAGTGGATACATATTTGTTCTTTTGTGTGAGTTCATTGACTGTGTTTTGAAAAGAATGGACAGAACATCATACTTGTTTTCAAATTTTTCAAAATGTTCTCGTTTCTCAAATTTGAACTCAACTGATTTTCTTTTAAAATTATTTAGTATGGTCAAAGAGTGACACAATAATTATTTGTGTTTTTGAGTTTTTAACTGAAACAGTCTCAAATTGCTGATTTTCTATATTTCATGTACAATTTTATTTAGTTAGAATTGACAGCATTTGAGAATTGAAAATTATATTTCTTTCCCTGTGAAAAGAAAAGAGAAAAAGAACAAATACTAAAACATTTATGTATAATAAATATATTTTTAATTAAGTTAAAAACAGTTTATATTGATTTTGATTCACTTACCAAGGAGTAGGGGTGTCTCACTTATCCTGCTATGTCTGGGGGGGGGGGGGGGGGGTATTTGCAGATAATTAAACTTACCTTCCAGATTACCTGCAAACGCACTTTGGGTGACTGCCATGTTATGAAACAAATACTGAAGCCCACCTCGCCACATCTTGAGCATTTCCCCTTTGCAGCATGATAGGAGTAAACATTCAAACCCATGTTTGTAATGAGACTAAAAGCATTGGGTGGGGTGACCAGATCCTGTTGCTCACTCAGTCTTCCTTGGTGACACATTACACATAGTCCCATCAACTACATATTGGTGTCACGATCAGGTTAGAATTAGTACAGTTCTAATTAGTCACACGTCCAAGGTCTTTGAGCGGAAACTATGGCTGAGCTGGAGGAATTGAAAAGACCATTCGCAGAGATGCACCTAGGTTTGGCGAGCAGGCAGGAATGCTAGAAGAGTCCAGAGAAGAACAAAGAGAAGCTCTTTCACTGGCTAAAGCTGTTATTGATCTACAGGCTGCTGCTCAGAGAATGCCAGCTACTGTTTACATCTCAAGAGACTGTAAACTCCCAGTTTAGCGGATATCATGCCAAGCCTGGCGAATGGAGTGTAGAAGACTGGACAAACTCTATGAAGTCCGCCTTCAAAGTGATGAAAGTTCCTAAAATATATATATATATATATATATATATATATATATATATATATATATATATATATATATATATATATGTATATATGTATATATGTATATATGTATATATATGTGTATATATATGTATATATATGTATATATGTATATATGTATATGTATATATGTATGTATATATATATGTATATATGTATATATATATATATATATGTATATATATGTATATGTATATATATGTATATATATGTATATGTATATATGTATGTATATATATATATATATATATATATATATATATATATATATATATATATATATATATATATATATATATATATATATATATGTGTATGTGTGTCCAAGAGCAATTAGAAAAAAAATAAGTGCTGTCCATTGAAATCTCCAATTCAGTCCTATGGTCCTGTGTCCTATGTCCAGTCCAATGGATGTTTTTCTGACCTAGCAACAGTAACCAAGGTCAACCAAGGGTCAGTTACACTGTATAATGGAAAAAATGTAAACTGTGACATCAGATGGAATTTTATTGAGATTCCTTGACCATTTCTACAGGTCTGCTCATCATATGCCTAAAATGAAATGCTGCTATATCCAGGGTTTCATCATATTTTATTTAAAAATCACCAGACAACTATATTTGAGACTGTATCAAAGGTCTGTTATGACTAAAAATGTAATCCTTTGGTCTAGTTTGTACCAGATGATAATTCTGGAAAAATTCCCAGCTACAAAGGCCCTACTAAAGAACAAAATTATACATTACAAAAAGAAATTCCTTCAATGATTGTTCTAGTGGGAAAGACAAATGTGAGCTCATTCTAATTTGATGGTCTAGGTGGGTGGAAGAAAGAGTAGTCTCAAGAAGAATCTCTCATCTTGATGATTCAATGGCAATTTAAATTGAAAGAGAGAGTAAGGGTGAACGAAAGTATGAGTGAATTTATGTATGCTTAATCTCCCCCTCTTGTAATTTAGCAAAATTGCAACTTCAAATTTCCCTCATTATACTTTTAATTTTCTTTCTGGAGGAACTTTCCATTTTGATTTGCATCCATTCATTCAGATACATTAACATAACTGGAATAACTATTAAAATATGTTTTTATTTTTCTGTCTGTGCTCTGTCTCTTTTTTATTTCTGTATTTCTTAAAATACATATTTTTATTTGCATTCATTCTTGCATCAAAGTTACATTAACATAACTGTCACAATATTAAAACCTTTCACTCTGACCCACCCCTTATCTATGACAACTGCACTTTGCTTGCTTTAGAAAATTGGGATAAAGTTAAGGAGAAAAAAATTAGAGAATTAAAAAAAAAAGATCCTTTTGCTTAAAAGGTAAGTTAAAGAAATCAAAAACAGTTGCTGAGAAACTCTAAATAATCAATACGCTTTTGGAGATGAATACATTAGCATAACTTAGAGCTCTAGAAGTAACCAGAGATAGAGGGTCTCCCTAAGAGCTTGTTTCTGTATGCTCTGTCACTCAATTTTAAACCCTGACCCTGTTGTAAAGATTGCAGAACTTAAGTCGTGTGCTTCCCTCAAAGGTGACATACTAATAAGATGCAAGGTGGGGATTAGTTTAGCACAATGTTCATACAAATTTTTGGCTTGATGAGCAAACCCCATTTCTATTGGACAAACCACTCGGCCACTCAGAATCTTCCAATGTAACTAAACTGAGCCATGTTCATTTTACCATTATTTATTAATTTGTTGCACAAGCAAGCAAATAAAATATCTAAAATATTTAGGCTAACTGTGCCAGGATAATAGTTATATATTGGTATTGGTATATATTAATTAGATAAACACATATATCATTTGCAGAGAAAGGACCCCAAATAACAATAATTCAATTCATAATGCTAATTATATTACAATAATAAGAAATATAAAGTCTGTCATATAATAATTCAGATGATTAAAGGTGCACTCAGTAACTTTTGTTTACACTAACACCTATAAAATTACTGAGTGCACCTTCAAACAAACATTACATTATTGTGGCTGATAGTTGCTGCACTGATTAGACAATACAAAAAGTGTCTTTAGAAGGCAATGTATTGTTGTTGTTTTTTTTTTCTTTTTCATTTTTTTTTCTCTCCATATAATTGAACATAAGTGGCCTAGCTGTGAGTGAGGTTTGTTGCTTGTACAGCTGCTTGTTGCATATATACAGCTAGTTGCATTTACTGCCCCCTGATGAATGAGACTGGTAATAATTATTTTTCATATAAATAATCACTATGAAATAACATGTTAAATTGACAGCCCTAATATTTATATTGGTAAGTTATCTGTCATACATTTTAGATTTTGAGAAATTTGTTTAGGTCAAAATCATTAGGGTTTATGTAGCCCATCTGGTAGAGCAAGTCCAACGTTATGGGTTTGAATCCCTGGGAATACACATGCTAATAAAATGTGAACCTTAAATTCACTATAAGCTAAATGAAAGTTGTGATTAAAAGAAAATAATGTTTAACTGTTACAAGTTATGTATGTTCTGTTAAGTCATTACTTATAATTCAGTTGGTACGAATTTGCAATATGATCACACCAGAACTCAACATGCTTTTCCAAATGTTCTGGTACCCTGACATCAACCCTGTGTTATTGACAAGCATTGTTTCACATTACTGCACATCTTTGCTTCAGTTCAAATGTACACTCACTTAGCACTTTATTAGAAACACCTTTACACCTACTTATTTATGTGATTATCTATTCAACCAATCATGTGGCAGCAGTGCAATGCATAAAATCAAGCAAATATAGGGCCAGGAGACTCAGTTACCAACTAGCATCAACCATCAGAATGGGGAAAAAAATGTGATCACTGTGGCATGATAGTTGGTGCCAGATGGGCTGAGTACTGTATTTCTGTATCTGCTGATCTCCTGGGATTTTCATGCACAACAGTCTCTAGAGTTCAAGTCCAATATCCAATGAGAAAAATGTTTTACTGAAGATTTATCATGTATTTTAACAAAAGTGCACAAAGCATGCACAACCAAAAAAGTGCATATTGCACACAAAAAAAGAAAATGTAGCAAACGTTTCAGTCCTTCAGTCCAGTATCTTCAGTGCTAAACATCTTCAATGTATATAGCATATATATATATATATATATATATATATATATATATAAAAATATACACACACACACACACACACACACACACAAAGAGCGCAACATTGATTGGGGACACTGGATAATGATTAGGGATAACAAGAGACTAGTTAATCACTTACCCAATAAATGAATGATACACAAGTACCGCTCACATAGGTATAGTAATCCATTGTATACACAACAGCAACAACAACAGGTGGATGGGAATGACACCTACAGAAAACAGGAAATATATAAGGTCTCATTGAGGCCAAGAGGTCACACTGTAATAATCTTTGTTCCAGATTAGAGTACCTGTGGGACAAGGTAACTCTATCAACAGAGTTGTGAGGGTTACTTTTGAAATGTATTCCACTACAGATTACAAAATACATGCTGTAAAATGTAATTTGTAAGGTATTCCGCTAGATTACTCAAGGTTAGAAAATATTCTAAATACTTTTGGATTACTTTTAGATTTGTTCACTTGTTTTGACTATAAAACTCTGCAAGTACAGTAAGACAAAATACACATGTTACAAATACATTCTCTGAAAAACCTAAATATCTTATTCAGTGTTGTTTCTAAAACAAGATAAATATTTTTTTTTATATATTTTTACAGGAAAACAGCAAAAAATTATTATCAAGAATACGATATTTGACCTAATACCAAAGGTCTTACTAGAAAAAAATAAATTACGATCCAACGTGAATATTCTTGATGAAAAAATATTATCATCCCTGGTAACATAGAAATAGCATTTTAGCTTAGCATAAAGCTGACAATTTACAAAAGGCATATTTCTATTTCTTCTGTTCCAAACTTACTTCAAACTTACTTCTCTGTCTGCTCATATGAATGTAACACACCATAAGAAAGTGTTTCACCGCCGTTCAAATGCACTTTGGATCACATCATTTATATGTATACATTTTTCCATCTGAAAGGACTAAATATTAAATGAAACAAATGACAATAAAATGCAAAATATGTTTTTAATGTAACTGTATTCTAATTACCAATTATTTAAATTGTAAATGTTGTGTAATACAGTTACTTATATTTTGTATTTTAAATATGAAATACATAACAAACAGAGAGAGAGTGTGGACAGGGTTATTGGCTTCCTTAAAATGTCTGGTAACCAGAGATGTTGGGTCATCTCTGTAGATGGAACAATGATGTTCATTAATGCCGGTGCGGAGTTGTCTATTAGATTTGCCAATGTACTGCAAGCCACATAGACAAGTCAAAAGGTAAACAATGTTAGTTGAACTACAAGTAATAAAATGAGGAATTCTGTATTGCTATTTGGTAACAAAACTAACAAAAGTGATAATCTTTTTGGAGTTGTGAAAAAAATGACAATGTCTGCAAGGGAAAAAAAAACATTTGGACCTTCCAGATTCTTATCCCGTCCAAGTGTTGTTGTGTTACAATCAACGTGAAGCAATCTGTCCCTAATGGTTCATCCTCTAGAATGAACAAATATAGGCAAGTTAGTAGATCAAGGCAAGATAGGCAAGTTAGATCCTTGCCTACATTATTAACTGTTAACACATGTCAGTATTTTTTGATTAGATCCTTCACCTCAGCACTAACAGGACTTTGTGTTGTGGAACAAATAATGCATGAAGAATGACTGTTCTTTGGTACCCTCTTAGCAGAAAGGTCAGCCGTATGAGCTCTCTCCAAGGCTGTATCTAACCACTTTCTTGGATATTGTCTTTGAACAAATTGATTGTACAAGACTTTGGCTTGGCACTCAAAATTCTATAAATTGCTGCAAATTCTGCACAGTCATGAAAACTGGCAATACGATATACTGCATTTCAAAGATTTTGTGTAGAAACTCTATGCATGCAAAACAATTGTGCCATTTCTACCAATAGATAGGTGGGGGCAATTTGTTCTCTTTTGTGTTAAGAAACAATTTAAGTGCCTGTAATCCCACAGAATAAGGAATATTGGTATAGAGACTAGTCACATCAAGAGATGCCAGATAAATATTATAATCAACAATTTGAACCAGAGACAGTTGTTCTAGAAAATAACTTGTGTCTCTAAGATGTGATGGCAGTCGATAAAGTTGGAAAGAGGCTCTGTCAGTGATCCTATCCCAGACACTATTGGGCGACCAGGAACATTAGTGAGGGATTTATGTACCTTAGGTAAATTGTAAATGAGAGTTGTTGTGGGGAATTCACAGGTTAGATGTGTTTTTTCAATATCACTGATCCATCCAGATTCTAAAGCATTATGAAGAAATTTGTCAATATCAAATTTGAAGAGTTTTGCAGAGTCAAATGTTAGTTTTTTTTTGTAAAACCGATCAACAGATAACAGTCTACTAATTTCAACTGTATAATCAGATGTATTCATTAAAAACAGCCCTCATACCTATTCTGCTGGTTTAATAATGACAACTTTTTTTGCTCAAATTGTGAAGGGCCACATTTTCTGCCTTCTGATATTGTGTCTTTGAAAATTCGAGGTCTGAAAGAGTGATTCTACATCCCCTTTTACCAATTTACAAAAAGGTGTTAATTGAGCCAGGGCTGTAGCAAGGAATTCTGGGCCCCTTGAATATATATTGTTCTGGGCCCCTTACCTATTAAAATAATACAGTTTCAAATTTGTTGTGGGCCCCCCTGGACCTTTGGGCCCCTAGAATCATTGCCACCTTTCTCATCACTAGCTACGACCCTAATTGGAGAACTCATAATTTGGGGACAAAACTGGCTTTTGGGTTTAAATTTAGGCCTATTGTCAGCTACAGAAGTTGTCAACAATGTTAAATTATGGCCATTTTTATAGGAGAAATATTTAAAATTGATAAAACAGAAAAATTTGAACAATTACATTTTTACCTGAAAAGGATCAAGACAAGACAAGACCTTGTTTAGAACAGCAAATAAGTTGAAGACTAAGCCCTGGGGTTCATCAGAGTAGTCTGTCTGGTATTGTATCTCCATGCGCCTTGAGCCTCTTTTGCCTCTATGACAGCCCTGGATCTGCTGTGATGTTTGGGCTGGTCCCTGTTGAGTGCATGTCCTCTTAAAAAATCTGAATCTGAATCTGTATTCATCTGAGTTCTTCTTGGTCTTGGATGGTGGATATTTAGGGACAGTGGTGGCTCAGCGGTTAAGGCTCTGGGTTACCAACCAGAAGGTCGGGGGTTCTGCCAAAATACCACTGTTGGGCCCTTGAGCAAGGCCCTTGACCCTATCTGCTCCAGTGGCGCTGTATCATGGCTTACCCAGCGCTCTGACCCCATCTTAGCTGGGATATGGGATATGCGGAAAAAAATAATTTCACTGTATGTGGGCAAATGTATAATGTGTGATGAAAAAAAAAGGCTTTTTATGTAGCCATAGATAAACCTGTCCATGCCAAAACCCTAACCCAGTTTCAAATACCAGTGAGTGGTAGTTCTGCAGACAGAAATGTCTTGTTGATGAGAGAGGTAAACAGAGAATGGCCAGACTGGTTCGAGCTGACAGAAAGGCTACAGTACTTCGGATAACCTCTCTATACAATTTTATTAAGCAGAATAGCATATCAGAATGAACAAAATGTCAAACCTTGAATGGAATACAACAGCAGAAGATTACGCCAGACACTTTATTAGGACCATAGTGTTCCTTATAAAGTGCTCCGTATTTACGTACCTTTTCTTTTGGTGCTACTGTTGCTCAAGCACAGGTTTCTGTCCAATGGAATCCATGATGTAATTACTTTTTTCGGGGGTTGCACTTATCCTCTGAGATTACATTTTGACTTCACTGATTGTTAGGTTAGAGTTGTCATTTGGGTTTGGTTAGCAGGATTAATAAAATATGCATTCCTGTTAATTGTATTACATAATTTACAACTAAAAACATCTCTCTTTTGGTGCCACTCTGTGAACGTTTCACCTGGAAACTGGAGCGCACGTGTGCCCACATATTTAACAACATTTCCAACTTCAGACATTGGGGGCGGTAATTTGAATTTTGGCAAGCACAGACCAATTTCAACTGAAGAACTTTTGGCAAATTCATGGTACGGATGGACAGTTGGAATGGCATGCATGCATTTATGTCTGATTCAAATCTCTCGCTCAGAAGTAAGGCAGATTAGTACAGCATTTAGACCACTTTCTCTAAAGAGCAAAGAAAACTTTGTTGCAGAATATATTTAGGTAACTACCATTCAGACATGTCGTCATTGAGTTGGCACTTGTGTCACTTGCGTTTCTATGTTGGCCCCCAAGGGCACAACACAACAGTGTTAAAGAAGCAAACAAAACTTGACAACATGACAACATTAAGCCGCAACACATTTTTGAAACTGTAACGTTTCATGTTGACATAATATTCCACATATAACCCAAGAAAACGACATTATCTGATGCTACAGATGTTAACACATTTGCAAAGCATGAAGGATTCAAGGAGGGGTGGGGGGCAGCCCTGGGAATTTGCATTCCTTTAAACGTCCTCATCTTCCATTTTACTCCCTTGGTAGATCGGAGATCGGAGCACTGTTAATGGTTGTAGCGAGAGGGAAAAAAGGCTCATTTGCAAATGCGGGAGAAGTTGTGTACTTAAAACTCTCCCCTCATCCTCTCTCTTAATCACTCTCTCAATCACTTTCTCTCTAACTCTCCTCATAAAATCCCCCTATTAGCATATATCTTGTCTCAAGTTCATAAAGAGCCACATACGGACTTGCCGTGCAGAATGCGGCCCATTTAATGAGCAGTACTCGGCATCTCTAATATGAAAAGCATGAAAGCATGCGTGTGACACATTGCATTGAGTGGCCCCAAGACATCACATACTCAAAACACACACAAAGCGCTTTACTATACAAAAAGATGAATAAAAAAAGGAATATTTTTGGTGCTTTTGAATTTATTGTGCAGAATGGACTGTGAATGCAACAGTGCAACATTTTCTCTATGTCGTTTTTCTTTGCCTTGGTTTGCACTGGCTGATAGGGGGGCCTAAGAGATGTGTCTGGCTTTTTGTAATTGCAAGCGCAGATACCATTTGAATAAGGTGTGATAGCGCAGTCGCAACGTTTTGTGACTTTTGCCAGCTTCCAACTTTACGTCCTCTCTTTGAAGGCACTTTTGTGATTCAGTGTAGATTTATGTGATTTTTTTTGTGATTCATTTATGCAGATTTATGCATTTATATTTTAATATCACACATATTTCTCTATAATGGTATAGAAATAATCCACCAAACTGCAAAGATAATCTTTTATGTCAGAAATATTTGACGGCGGCCGAATTATTGAAAATGAATGCACACTGGTAATGTTATGCCTCGGATGTGCATTGATTTTTTTAGATGTAATTCAATGGTCTGGAGTCAATAATTTTTCAGGTATTCGTTCCTCATATGTTCTTATTTGAAGAAATGCTTTCTTATACCGCTGTTTAGGAATCTTACAGAAACTGCCAAAGCCACCATTTCTAGTTAAAAAATTGTCACTTGAAAGAACTACAAAGTGGTCGACAAACCTGGAACTACTTCATAGCCACACAGACATTTACCATAGAACATCTGTCAACCAATCAGAATTAAGAATTCAACAGTGCTGTGGTTCAAGACAATATGAACCTGACAAACACACATGTCATGTATGTTGCACAAGTATGATTGTTATTTATCTTGTACTGTGGGGTTGCTATTAAAATATACATTCATATATAATATTTCAGTTTCTAACACATGGCAATCTGAATCTTTCATGTCAGCTCAAATCGGATATTTACTTACAATGTTTGATATGGCCCAGTTTTGGTACAAACTGGTCCATATCACAAGCAAAACTGCTGTTGTGCCTAAAGTCAGCTGGTAATCACAGCCATACTGATACAGTTAATATCGAGTAATATACATTTTAGACACATTATGGCCAGCTATTTGGGAATGTCAGCACTTTTAAAACACTGCTTACCCAATCAATTTAAAGGATCAGAATGAACTGTATAGCCAGTAGTTCATAGCCACTGCTTATTTTAATTGCTTATTTTAGCAAGTTAAATGTTCTCACAGACAGATTTGAGTTTATAAACTCTATCTAGTTTTAAAAACAACAAATCCAACCTCCCTACTGTAGACCCTTAAACCTAACTGATATTGTCATAAAAAGCAAATATGAGATGAAAAACGCAATTACTGAAGCAACACGTTTTGTGCTGATTCAGGGTCTTTTTCGCCTCACGTGTCGACTCGCGTGCTCATCAGGACTCTTACCCTGGTCCTTTGTAATGCATGTGCAACCGCTCTCAGTTGAGATACCATGCAATTTGATTGTGTTCGAACAAGCCTGTAAACGTAGTTGATTATGTACTGCAAACAAAAAAAAAATTATCCACATCGAAGTCACAGGGGAGGAACAGGGCGAAAAGTAAATGTTTATGAACTGACAATCTGCTGTTTTACTCATGATTTGTGTGAAAGGGAATAAAAGTCATTGTTGTAGAATCTCTGGTTTTCAATTTAGCATGAAACTGCCGTTATACTTACAATGAGGCATGTTTTGCAAAAATGTAGGTAAGGTTACGTGATTCTGTGATACCAGATTGTATAGATTTTAAAGCCTTCATTACAAACTGTCTGAATGATGACTAGCTGTTGACATTACACTGAATCTTCTCCCCGAGGTTGATAATGTGAAGACCTACTGATGGTTGTGAGACTGACAGGACATAAAGGGGCTGAAAGTGAGCGTGTGCGAGGAAATGAGAAACCGCGAATTAACTAAAGTGAGAACAAGAGGAAGGGCTATGTTTGACTTGGCTGTCTGTCTGCTTGCCGACAGAATGAGTGAATGAAAGCACTTCCCAGATAAAATGGAGGACAAAGAAAAGAAAGAGTGTAAATGTAGAAAAAGAGCCAGATGAAGGGAACGCTCACAGCTGTCTCCCAGCAGAAGGAAGCAGCTATCTCCTGATGTTACAGGTTCAGAAGACCCCCTCCTTCTCGTCTCGCTCCCTTTTTCTCTCTCACTTAAGGTTGTCTGGCATGCACACCTTCAGTAAATGTCAGAACAAGCTGCTGCTCTTCCCAGACCACGCAGTGGGAGAACCACCAAAATCATCACCTTGGTAACCTCGTCCGAAAGAAAAAGGCGAGGAGGAGGAGAAGAAAAGGGCTTTTATTCGCCTGACCCCTTCCCATCCCCTGCCCCCCACTCCCTCCAAACACACACTCTCTCTCCAACATGCCCACCATCCCCTCCCCAAGAGACCCTTGTGAGACCTGGAACATGTGGGTGAGCTCCCAGGCTTTCTGAAAGGACTGGTTTGAAAGGAGAGTGTTACAAAAAAAAGAGGAAAAACTTAGGAAGGGAGAATGCTGTGGGCCTATATGGAGTTTGAGGATAGGACCAACCAGATTTACCAATACTATTAACAAAAGAGAAGTGTTGTTCTTGTTTTATTTCACTTTGAGATTCTTTTTGTTTGTTATTTAAAGGTGATAAGTGAATTCAATTAAAATAAGCTGAACTGTCACCTCAGTCACCATTCACTTTCATGGTATACAACATAGATGCAATGAAAATAAAATGTTGACAAAGGTTTAAATTCATCATCTTTTGTATTTCACAGTAGAAAAACAAATAAAACAGCATAATTGATGACAAGTTTTGTTTTGGGGTGAACTATCTCTTTAATTTAAAATTATGTGTGCACCATATATTGTTTTCAGACAGGTTAATGTTGCTCCGACAGACTTCTCAAACACACAAAGTAATATTGAAAACACCATGGAGCCACAGTGTTTACACTTTTCCAGGAAATAAACCAATAAATTACTTACTTAAAGGGTTATTACACCCAAGAATGAAAATTCTTTCATCTTTTACTCTTTCTTCTGCTGAAGACAAATTATGTTTTTTGAAAAATATCTGAGATCTGTAGGTCCTTACAATGCAAGTTTATGGTGACCAGAACTCCAAAAGCTCCAAAAAGGAGATAAAGTCAGCATAAAAGTAATCCATAAAGGCTCCAGTGGTTTAATCAATGTATTCTGAAGCAATCCAGCTGTGAGAACATGTTCTCACCCAAAACCAACGGGACTGCTTCAGAAGACATTAAACCACTAGAGTTGTATGGATTATGTTTATGCTGACTTTATCTCCTTTTTGGATCTTTTGGAGTTCTCACCATTCACTTGCATTGTATGGACCTACAGAGCAGAAATATTCTTCTAAAAATTGTAATTTGTGTTCAGCCTAAGAAAGAACATCATACACATCTGGGATGGAATGAGGGTGAGTAAAAGATGAAAGAATTATAATTTTTTGGTGAACAAACCCCTTAGAGTTGTCTCTGCATATTAAACTGAGATAGGAAAAGTATAAAAAAAATAATTACATAATCTTTACTTATTAATTCCTTAACATATAAAGTTTAAAAACAAAACAAAACAAAAAACTAGCACAGCTGAAATGATCCGTAAAACTGTAAAACCAAAGTGTGAATGGAGCCTATCTTTGTAAGAATAAGAAATAACTTTCAGTTCTTATGATAAGCTGTATGGAATTGAGTGATGCCTTGTACATACAATACATTTATTTATTTTTTCCCCACTGTGCGAGCGCCATAGTCTCCGTGCAAAGCAAGCTTTATGTGTTATTAGACCACATGAGGCCATTTTGTTGGATGATAGTTTGAGACTGCAGGAGCTCTCTCTGTGTAATGGCTGCTGGGACTGCATTTCTTCCCCAAAAGTGCCGTCTTTCTCTCAGTCACTCTCTCTCTCTACCTATGTGCCACCTCTTGCTGCATCCCTGCAGCTGAGCTCCTCCCTCTTGAAAACCGTTGTTTGTTTTCATGAAAGCAAGAGAGATAGAGAGAGAGAGAGAGAGAGAGAGAGAGAGAGAGAGAGAAAGGGTGGGTGTGTAGACTGGTTTTATGGCGACGTTCCATCAGGTCGCCACAGCGACAGCATTTAGCAGAGTTCCTCAGGGAGAGAGGGAAGGAGGGAGGGAAGTTGAGTAAGTGAATGGGTGCATAAGGCCAAAAACATACATTACGCAAGTACTCAAACACATGCAGTACACTTGGCCAATGCATTGCACATACTTCATGAAATAGTTCACCAAAAAATTACAATTATCAAATTATTTACTCACAGTCACCCTCATGCCATCCCAGATATGTATGTCTTATTTTCTTCTGGTGAACATAAATGATGAAATTTTTAAAAATATTTTAGCTTTGTAGGTCCTCATAATGCAAGTGAATGGTGGCCAGAACTTTGAAGGTCCAAAAAGCATATAAGGTAGCCTAAAAGTAATCCATATGACTCCAGTGGTTAAATCCCTATCTTCAGAAGCTATATGATAGGTGTGATTGAGAAACAATCATACTTTGTTAAGTTAAGACCTTTTTGTACTATAAATCTACATTTCTTCTTCTTTTGTTTTTGGCAATTTGCGTTCTTTGTGCATATCACAAACTACTGGGAAGGGAGGATAATGTATATTAAAAATGACTTAAATATTGATCTGTTTCTCACCCACACCTCTCACATCTGAATATATGGATTTAACCACTTTATATGGATTTATTTTATGCTGTCTTTATATGCTTTTTGGACCTTCAAAGTTCTGGCTACCATTTTACATGAGTTATGTGAATTAACCTACAGAGCTGATAATTAAAAAAAAAAAAAAATCTAAGTTTGTGGTCAGCAGAAGAAAGTTATACACATCTAGGATGGGATAAGGGTGATGAGAGTTTTAATTTATGGGTGAACTTTACCTTTAAGCTGGGAGCGTTTGTGGCACAAATGCTGTTTTCATACAGGTTTCCTGAACACTCCCAGTCTCCTATTGTTTTGGCAAAAAAATTTGTCCTGCCCCAAACTCACATGATCAGTTGTCTCAGTGTTGCTATGTTGGAATCCTCAAGCAAACAGAACAATGTTTTGATAGAGCCACAAAGCCACAGCATTTACACTTTTTGGGGGACTCAACCTATTAATAGCTTACATATAGTTGTCTCTGCATATTAAGCTGGGATAGGAAAGTGATGCTAACATACAGTACATCTATTGTTGTATTGTAGTGTTCTCAGATGTCTGTCCATTAAACTGGATGTGTTTGTCAAGTAGCTAGCGCTTCAAGAGATTGTTCAATCTCTTCAAACTCTTACAATATATACTGCACAGTATTCAATACATTCTAAACTGGCATTCCATTCTGAACATAGTCTGAGAATAAGATGTGAAATGCTAAGTAGGGCAGCAGGTCAGGCTTGCAGAAACATCTGTTTGTAGGTGAAAGACTTAACATTGTCAAGGGGTCTGCAGGACTATCTGTCTCTCACTATCTCTCTGTCTGTCTATATTCTTTTCACACAACTGGTGTCATTTTCTTTCAAACACAATATTCTACTCTCCCCCTCTCTTTCATCTGGTGAGTTCCCATTTCCTCCACATGTTTTTAATGTTCAACTGACAGCTCTACAGTATATCTTATTTCACTGTCCTTATCTGTCATTCATCCCAGCTGCCTTAGTTTTTTATTCCTCAGTTTTAACTTCTCTCTCTTTCATTCTTTTTCTCTGTCTCTGTCCTCAACAAATTATTTTCTTTAAGTCACTCTTCAAAATAATTCCATTCTCTCTCCCTTTCAGTATGACAAACAGCCTATCCACCACATGTCACTTTCACTCTATATATTAAAACCTCTCTCTATATTAACTTCTGTGATTTTAAACAGTATTTTACAGGTATGTTGCTCAGGAAATGAGTTTTGTCATTTTTTCTCAGTTCTTGTGAGAAATGTATGGTTTTTATTTGCTGTCTCGTCAACGACACAACCCAGGGGTCACAAAAACAATGTCTTCATTTCCATGGGATTTCTGAGCTGTCCAGTCAGTACACATCTGGCCACATTTTGAGTCTATATGAACTTGGATATCTGTTCATATGTGCTTGATATGTCCATATGTGTGCATGTGTGTGCCAACATTCTCAAACAAGCAGAAACACACACAAACACACACACACACACACACACACACACACACACACACACACACACACACACACACACATATACAGTATACAATTATATAAACAGTTAGTTCCGGTCCTCGAATATAATTGGAGAGAGATGTTCCAATAGCCTCACACCATCAACACTCAGACACTTCACAGTGTGAATCACTCCGCTTGTGTTCGTGCTGTTCTAAACTAAAGTGTAAGAGCAGTGCAGATGTGTTAAAAGCTATCTGTGTCTTCACATTTATTTTTGTGACATTAAAATTTTGCCAGCAGGTGGAGAGAAAAGACCATTTTTGTGCATAATATGAGCCAGTTGGTGACGAGAAGTCAGCGCCAGTCAGTGTTTACATTCAACATTGCTCCGTGATCGCTTGTATTACTACTACACTACTAAAACTAGGAAATTACTTTAAATGGCTTTAAACTAACAACTTCAGTATTAAGGCTCTTCACAGCTGAGAGACACAACAAACTGATTAATTACACAAACTCAAGGTGCTTCCCTCTTACCAGAGTTTCCATATTGGAGAGAAAATACTCTGCAAAATGGGGGAGGACATTGCGTTTCCTATAGTGAATGTCTCATGCGCACTGATTGCACCAGCTATAAGTAAGTTTCAGCTTAGCCTAGTTGTGGCGTAAATGGGCACTAAGACACAACGCACTTCTAAATATTTGAGCATTGCACCATTAAACTTAAGTAGAATATATCCCTACGTATAAAGTAAATATTTACGGAAGCCTCCGACCAGGTGTAACGGTTGGAATAAAAAAACAGACTGATATTTTATGACAACAATGAGCTCATGTTTTGCGTGACAGGCTCCAATCCTTTCGACATACAGTATGATGTTGACATTACACTCGTTTACATTTATGAGATAGAGAAAAAAAAAAACATTTAAGTGGCTCTTCAGCATGAAACCGATCTAACGGTGTAGTTTTCACGGTGTGCCGGTGTCAAGTTTCTCTTATTTGTTTTAGATACAGTTCCTATATATTGTTATTTACAATGGGAAAATATACTATTTATCAAATGTATTTTTATTACATATCGTATTTCCCACAAAATGTTTAATTCCTATTTTTTTTTCACTTGTTTATTAACTGATGTATATAAGCAATATCATAATCACAATCATGAAATTGGTACATTTATTCACCAAAGTGGCATTCAAGTGTACAATCAGGACATCAATAACATGAAAAATTACTATTACAATTTAAAAAAAAAAAATCTAATTCAAACTACTTCAAAGAGTTTTCATCAAAAAAATTCTCACCTTGGCATTCTAGCTGTCAATTTGTCCAGATACTAAGGTGACATTTCACCCCACACTTCCTGTAGCACTTGCCATAGATTTGGCTGTCTTGTCAGGCACTTCTCACACACCTTACTGTCTAGCTGATCCCACAAAAACTCAATGGGGTTAAGATCCATAACACTCTTTTCCAATTATCTGTTGTCCAATGTCTGTGTATCTTTGCCTACTCTAACCTTTTCTTTTAGTTTTTCTGTTTCAAAAGTGGCTTTTTCTTTACATTTCTTCCCTTAAGGCCCCCTGAGTCCTCTCTTTACTGTTGTACATGAAACTGGTGTTGAGTGTGTAGAATTCAATGAAGCTGTCAGCTGAGGACATGTGAGGCATCTATTTCTCAAACTAGAGTCTCTGATGTACTTATCCTATTGTTCACTTGTAAATCTGGCCTTCCACATCTCTTTCTGTCCTTCTTAGAGCCAGTTGACCTTTGTCTTTGAAGAGTGTAGTGTACACCTTTGTATGAAATCTTCAGTTTTTTTTGTCAATTTCAAGCATTGTATAGCCTTCATTACTCAAAACATTGATTGACTGATGAGTTTCTAGAGAAAGGTTTCTTTTTTGCCATTTTTTACTTAATATTGACTTTAAGACATGCCTGTCTATTGCATACTGTGATAACTCAAAAACAAACACAAAGACAATGTTAAGCTTCATTTACCAAACCAAATAGCTCTCAACTGTGTTTGATATGACGGCAAGTGATTTTCTAGTATACAATTAGCAATTAAGCAAGATTACTCAAGGATAAGGTTGAAGGTTGCTGCTGGATATGGGGGCCTGTCTAGTTTGGATAAAAAAATGCTTTTTACATCAGTAATGTCCTGATTATTCTTTGTGATCAGTTAAGAGCACTTTGGTGAAATAAAGTACCAATTTCCTTCTGAAACAGCAACATCTGTACATTATTCTAAACTTTTAAAGGAAAGGGTGCTAGTGGCAAGGGATCCACCCTGTCAGTTTGTCAGCGTGTTACCGAATTCTACCGTCTCGGACCTGAGAAAACACGGGACAAAACCGACTCAACCCTCAGATTGTAAAATCTCGCAAAGGTTTTGGGTGTTACCCAACCTGCTGCTCTACATATGTCTGCCAGGGATGTGCCCCTGGCCAGTGCCACACCTAGGCACGGCCTAGGTGTGATAGGCCAATGTAATGGCATCCACTACCCAGTGGAAAAGCCTCTGTTTGGAGACAGTGTTCACTTTCTGCTGTCCGCCAAAGCAGACAAAGAGCTGCTCAGAATGGTCCAAGTAGATACGCAAAGCATGTACCGGATACAGCAACGAAGGGGCTGGGCCTGCCTCCTCCCGGGGCAGCACTTGCAGGTTCACTACCTGGTCTCTGAAGGGGGTGGTAGGAACCTTGGGAACTTAGCCCGGTCACGGTCTTAGGATCACATGAGTGTCTGCCAGACCGAACTCCAGGCAAGTGTTGCCCGAGAGGACCACTGAGAGATCCCAGGAGGGGAACATGCTTGTCCAGGAGGGATTTAACCTCCGGGCGCCTCTTAGGAACCTGATAAATTCATGCTTACCCAAAGATTTGCTATCTACTGTGTTGTGGTGGGCCGCGATAGCGGCTACATACACCTTCAAGGTGGAGGGAGACAGCCTCCCCTCCAACCTCTCCTGCATGAATGAGAGTACTGACCAACTCCACACCTATGTGGGTCTTCAGCCTGGGAAGAACATCAATTCATGAACAAGTGCCACTTCAGGGTGTAAAGTTGCCTGATAGAAGGGGCTCTGGTTTGGTTGATCGTGTCTACTACGGCAGGTGGTGGATCAGCTTGATCTTCCACATCCCATCCAGGGGTCAGACGTGGAGGTTCCAGAGGTCTGGGTGCGGATGCCAGAGCGTGCCCAGTCCCTTAGAAAGAAGGTCCTTCCTCAGGGGAATTCGCCAGGGAGGGGCTGTCGCGAGGAGTATGAGATCCGAGAACCAAGTCTGAGTGGGCCAGGAGGGGGCCACTAGAGTGACTTGTTCCTCGTCCTCCCTGACCTTGCACAGCACCTGTCACTGGGGGAAATGCGTACTTGCGCAGCCCCGTGGGCCAGCTATGTGCCTGCGTGTCTGCCCCAAGGGAACCTCCGTTCGGGCGTACCAGAGCGGGCAGTGGGAGGTCTCTCAGGAGGCAAACAGGTCTACCTGAGCCTTGCCGAACCGTTTCCAAATCAGCTGGACCGACTGGGGGATGAAGCCTCCACTCTCTGCTGGGCAAGTGTTGCCATGATAGCGCATCCGCCACCACATTGAGGTTGCCCGGGCATGCAGCAACTTGAGTCGCTGCTGGCTCCAAAGGAGGAGATGACGGGTGAGTTGTGACATGTAGCGGGAGCGTACGGCACCTTGGTGAATTATGTATGCTACCGTAGTGGTGCTGTCTGATCGGATCAAGACGTGTTTGCTCTGAACTAGCGGGAGAAACCTCCGCATGGCAAAGAATACAGCCAACAACTCTAGGCAGTTGATGTGTCAGCGCAGTGGGGCCCCATTCCAACGGTCTGCAGCTGTGTGCTCATTGCACACGGCGCCCCAACCCAATTTGGAGGCGTCGGTAGTGACTAGTACACGTTGGGAAACCTGCTGCATTGGGACTCCTGTCCACAGAAAGCAGAGGTCTGTCCAGCCCGAAGGGAGTGAGGTCAATTAAATAAATTCAACAAAGGATTTTTCTCCCAGCCCTCCACCAGGTGACGGAGTGGTCTTTTTACCAGCTCCGGAGCGAAAGTCTTGGTCTCAGGGTCGGGCGTCTCAGGACTGCTTGGGAGCCTTCCGGGTCCTCGAAGGGGTCTGCGAGACAGGGGGCGTGTGCTTTCTGCAGGGCGCTTGATGCAGGGGCTGAGAGCTAAGCCTGGGTGGAGACGGAGCTTTGCGTGTCTTAGCCGCAGGAGGACACCTTCGGCGAGCAGATGGAGCGTTGCCCGTGGCGGCAGGTTTGCGGTGGGGCAGGAAGTGTGAAATGGCCTCCATCTTCTTTTTCACCATGGAGAACTGCTGGGCAAAGTCCTCGGCGGTGTCGCAGTAAAGACTGATCTGCCGTTGAGGAACAGTGTCTTGTCTACTTCACATATCTCGACCAAGTTTAGCCACAGATGGAGTTCCAGAACCACGAGTGTGGCCATCGCCTGCCCGAGTGACCGCACTGTGACTTTCGTGGCCCTGAGGGCGAGGTCGGTCATTGAGCGCAGTTCCTGGAGCACGTCGGGATCAGGACTACCCAAGTGCAGATATTTAAGTGCCTTGGCCTGGTGGACTTGTATGAGGGCCATGGCATGCAGGGTGGAAGTGGCCTGTCCGGTGGTGTTGTAGGCTTTGAAGGTCAATGAAGACGTCATCCTACAGGCCTTGGAGGGGAACACAGGGCGACCCCGCCAGGTGGCGGCGTTCTCGGGGCACAGGTGGATCGCGACCGCTCTGTCCACCTGGGGGACCACCATGTACCTGTGGGCCGCTCCACCGTCGAGGGTAGTGAGAGTGGATGAGCGAGAGGCTTTGTGACGGGTGGAGAAGAGTGTCCTCCACAAACTAGTCAGCTCATCATGCAATTCCGGGAAGAAAGGAACCGGGGGAGCACGGCTGTGAGCGGCACGCAGACCCAAGTAACCAATCATCCAGCTGCGAAGGCTGTGGGGGGGGGGGGGGGGGCGGAGGGTTCCAATCCAGCCCCACGCTGATGGCGGCCCGGGCAAGCATGTCGGACATCTGGACGTCAGCTTCAGACTGGGCGTGCTGGCCCGGAATATTTGCAACGTTGCCATGGTCATGTTCTTGCAGTAAGAACAGGAACCATCCACAAACGCTGCCTCGGTGTGATCGCAGCCCAGACAAACGAGACAGCGCCTGTGGCCGTCAGAAGGAGAGAGCACTCTACCGCATCCAGGAACTACAGAGCGGAAGGACATCTTTATAAAGACACGTCCTGAAAAGGAGGTTGAACACCAGCTGTGTATTTGCTCTTTTAGAGAAATAACTCTTTTAACTGTGCTGTTGAAGCGCCCAGGGGAAAGCTGCACTGCAATGCAGAGAAGGGAGAAAGCCGCTGATATGCGCCATAGATCCAACAGCAATCGCTCAGAGATGAGAGGAACAGTGTGTGACCGCAGCTCGCTGCATACACAACCATCGGGTCCGAAGAAAATTTCTGAATGAAACAGATGCATTTCTCCTCCTTTATACCGTATGTCCTTGGGCAGGACATGCAAATTCTGTCTGCCAATTTCTCATTGGCCTTTTCTCATAGATCAGAGATGCAAAAGGCACTCAAGAGATACCCCTAGTGTCACTTCTTCAACACAACGTCGAAGTGAGCGATAGATGGGGAAAGTAATAATTATAAAAACTACTATTAATAATAAATACTGAGTGAATGTTAATCCTGAAATTTATTGAATTAATATATATGCTCAACAAATCCCACACATTAATGTCATTATAGGTAAACAGTTGGTAGCTTCTCCCTCAATTAATAAAATAAATTGTGAGCAAAATGACAGTCCATCACGACTGCCACAATGAGGAGAAATACAACAGTTGTATGCGAATGTCGGAGACAGTGAAAAGGTGGCTTTAGGAGGGATATTTGAAAGTGGAAATTTCTAGTAAATTTTTTTAAATAACTATTGATCTGTTTCAAACCCACACCTATCATATCGCTTCTGAAGAAATGCATTTAACCACTGGAGTCATATGGATGATTTATATGCTGCCTTTATATGCTTTTTGAGCTTCAAAGTTTTGAACCCTGTTGACTAGAATTGTATGGAACTACAGAGCTGAAATATTCTTCTAAAAATCTTTGTTTGTGTTCAGCAGAAGAAAGTTATACACATCTGGCGAGTAAATGATGAGAGAATTCTCATATTTGGGTGAACTATTCCTTTAAATTTTGAACATTTTCCATTGACATACATTAACAATAACTTAATAAAACAGCCTTCAGAGTGTATTTAGCAGCAATGGCGTCATCATAATATTTGTATACTGAATTGCTATTGGTGTTCTTTCAAACTATTTGGATGCTGAATTGTGTTTGGTCTTGTCTTCCTTTAACCATTTAAATATCTGCCTTTACACACTACACAGTGATAATGTGTTGATTATTGTGTGCAGCCTGCTGAAAACAAGAAGCATGCTAAGGCCACATCCACACTAATCCATTTTCGGTGTCTTAACGTCATAATTTCATAAAGTACAGGATTATAGAGCATTTTAGAAAGTCTCTTGAAAACAATTCCAGTGTGAATAAAAAAAGCAAAATCAATGCATTTTCAAAGAAAAACACAAAAGTGTGGATGTGGCTCAAGGCTACATACACATTAATCAAGATACATTTGAAAATGCTGTTTTTGTTTTTCGAAACGCACTCCATCCACACTGTTGCTTTCAAACATTTTCCAAATTTTGTTTCATCCACATTGAAACGAATGAAAACTGTTAAATTCCCATTCCATGTACGGCCTGAAATGCAATTGTTCTTGTGTTCAACTGCTGGACAAAAATTCAGAGTAAAGTTCCATTTGCCTTTGCAGGGATGCATTGTGAAGGTTGTACAAAGTAAAATGTATCTTTAACACAGTCAAAGTGAACAGCAGGCACAACAATGCTGCTACAACATGGGCCACCATCTTGATTGTTTTTGGATGAATGGATCACATGACTGCATCATATGACAACAAACATGTCATAGTTTCCCCTGTCCACACAACAACACGAAAATTGTGTATTCAAATGTATCCACTTGGGAAAGCGTTTTTGAAAAGCTTAGTTTCGCTCTCTCGCTGTGGATGGAAGGCCAAAACGTAGAGAAAAAGATGTGTTTTCAAACAAAAATGGCAAATTGGCTTTAATGTGGCAGTTGGTTTACATAGAGTCAAAACCTAAAACCTCAACTTACCAAAAATTAACTTCTGTACTTGTGCTGCTATAAAGCACTCACATTTCCTTTTGGTAAACCAAATTCTGTTTAATTATGTTCTATTAGGTATTTAGGTCTATGTTAGTGTGTAGGGAGGCATTGTCAATATGTGTTTTTTTAAGTGTGTGTGTTGCATGTTCTTTTATGCTTCACTGCCTTGACCAGGCTGTATCGGCCTGTGCTAAGTCTCCAGGGAGATTCTTGCCTTTCATGTGCCCTTCCACCAATGTCCTATTAAAGTAGGTCAAGACAAATGAAAAAAAAAAACACACACCCACTCACCACTATAACTTTGAACAGGTAAAGAAAAAACACCAGGTGGAGGCAGGGTCAGTGTAAGGATGAGACAGGACCTACAGTATGTGAAAAGCCTAAAGATCATATTTTATATTTGATTATATTTTGCATTGGTGGACTGTTTGAAAATTAGCAAAAAATTAGAGGTGCTTGCCTTAGCAAGGTGCTACTATTTCTATTGCTCTGAACTTTTCCAAAATAAATTTGGAAATAGAATTTACGCGCGCCCGGTCCCGTATTAGGCTAATTAAGCCGTCAAGAGGGATAAAGGCCACTCGCCGATGGTGATGGGAGAGAGAGAGATCGTTCACGGACATGTCCGTCGTCTTATGTGTTTGTCTTTGAGTTTTACATTAAACCTTTAAGTTATATGTCAAGCCGGTTTCTCGCCTCTTCGTTGCCCGCAAAAATGAACTGTGTTACACATACTTAAAATGTTTACCTGGTGGACGATAAAATTGGAAACATCCCATAGCCACATCTGGGGACCAGAATATCATGGAGATTTGGTCGTGGGCTCTTTTGACTTTTGCCAGTTAGTAACACCCAGAACACTTTAAAAAAAACCTTGCAAATTACAACGCAAAGACCTGGCAAACACTTAAATATCTTAGCAACCACATAGTAACCACACAATCTAAGATCAGCTTTTTCACAAGCAAGCAACATTCACATTTTCTTCAGAACATTTTTAAATGTATTTATACAGTATATACAGTACACATATGTATACACACTATATGAATAGCACTTCAACTCTTTTACATTTGAATCACATCTTTGCAACCATTTGAGCATAAACATGACATGACTTAGTGCTTGATTTAGTTGTTGGAATCAACTGTTCCACGCTTCTAGATGCCTCTTTGGATCCACTTTCATTGGTGCTTTGTCCTCTTAAATACATCTGCAGGAGTTTCAGAAGATTTGGGAGACTTTGGAACCTACTTCAGCTCTTCATGGCTGTAATGTTGTAAAGAAGTTCAAGGAAGAGGCGAGAGACTGGCTTGACGTACAAATAAAGGTTTAATGTAAAACTCAAAAGACAAACACATAAGACGACGGCCATGTCCATAAGGATCTCTCTCTGCCGCACCGCCCTCTGCGATCGGCCTTTATCCCTCTTGGTGGCCTAATACGGGACCGGGCGTGTCGAGTCACGACCCGGCCCCGCACTCCACCGTGCCACAAATGTGCTCCAGTGCTTGTACTGCTTTTGAAAGTCTGAAGATGTTTAAGTATGTCACTTTGACCCTTTTTGAAGGTTAACTCAAATACAATTCAAGTCCATGGATTGTGATTGGACAATGATGTGAATGTGGCTCACATGCTTACAAACAGAAGATATAGTTGACTTGAATGATGGCCAAGACTAGACTTGGATGGTGATGAGTACACATAATACACAGTACAGTGGGATTTATCTTATTATAGAGACACTGTGGGATGAAATCACTGGGACCAGGCAGGGGAAGAAATCCCAGCTGAAAGCCATATTGAATGAGTCCAGAGACCCCCAGCTAACAGTGAGGGCATCACCATCTGGAGAGAGGCCTACACGTCATGCTGGGCCTGTCAGAAAGACAGAGCTCTTTTTACAGCACACTTTTGTCTATTCTCTCTCTTCTCTGCTGAAGCTTTCACTCTCCAGCAGACCGCTCACAGTCGTCTTCCCCACAAAAGCCCTCTCACTGCATGGATTGTTCCATTCACTGGCAGGAGGGAGGTGCAGCATGGACATCATGCATCTAGGATTCTACAAAATAGTTAACCAGTAGAATGGTTTAACTTATTCTAATCCCTTGATGGCTATCAACTTTATTGTTAAAATATGGGTGTTGAACAGTAGTCAAAACTAAATCCTTACTCCAATCTCAATCTCCAGTCAAGTATGATGAAACTTGTGGTCAACCAGTATAGTGTGGTGGTGGGGGTGTGGTTGAGCGCCGGCCAAATGGAGGGCGAGATCAGGAGGATAATCACCTGGCAATGATTGTCTCTAACAGCTATTTTTCATTGCAGTGAGAGCTGGAGACGAATTTAAGAGTAAGCCAAATGCCAGTGAGGAGAGAGAGGGCTGCACACACACCCACCCAGAGACTGTGTTGTTTGAGTTTGAGTTTAAGTTCTGTTAAAGACATTTTAATTTGGATTTCGCCATCTCTCACTTCCTCCTTTGCCATAGAGTTACGAGCTTGTTAGACTGTTGCCAAAACACAGGACTATTAAGGAGGAAGAACGCCGCCATGGACACCTCAACACTGGAGGAGGGGTATTCAAGACCCTCGACAGCATCCAACAGTCACAGCATTAGGCCCTCCTCGAGCTGCATACAGAACAGGAGCAGAGGTTCATCACGTTTCTCCAGGCTCAAGCAGAGGACTGGAGCAGGTGCTCTGGAGCTTGCTGTCCCAGGATGATGCTGCTGCCATGACCTTAGACCCTGTAAACACCCCGCCCCATGTCATGCTGGTCAGAATGGGGCCCCAGAACAATCCGGAGGCCTTTTTGGGGCTCTTTGAGTGAATGGTGGTGGCCTTTGGTTGGTCAATCACCCCGTGGGCGGGTTACTCGCAGCAGCTACCATCTGATCAATCTGGTGGTACTGGAGCAGTTTATCGCTCATCTTTCGATAGGGACAGCAGAATGGGTCCAGTGCCACCACCCGGCATTGCTCCAAATGGCCATCCAGCTGGCAGAGTACCACATGGCGGCGTATTTGGCAGCTTGCGAGCCCCGAGATCCTTCTCTCTCTCTCTCTCTCTCTCTCTCCAGTCTCCCCTCCTTCCCCTTCTTTCTGTCCTGTTCCTCCTCCCCAGAAACGGGTGGTGCCCCCCTGAAACCAGCTCCTGGCATACTGCATACCCGTGAGTATTAAGGGGGGTACATACCAGGCCTAGGTGGATGACATGACTGTGACAATTCAATTCCGGGGAATAGAGTCGAGGCTGCGGTTAGTCCCCACCTCACCCATCCACTAATTTGGGTGTGAATTGGCCAACATTTGTGCTTGTGTGGAGGGGTCCTGAAACAATGTGTCTCGGTGTGGGATTTGTGATGGCTGGGGAGGCTGAGCCAGGGCCATCAATGTCAGCTCTGCATCAGGATGACATAAAGGAGGGACTTGACTTGGCTTCCCCAGCCCTTAGAGGATTCCCCACCGGGGATTTACCTCTGGAGCAGAAACTAGACGAGACCATTAGGCAGACCTTCGACCAAGTGAAATTGATTGATGGTCAATGTCTTCAGCCAGACATTGCACTTTCTATCCATTTTTTTCTGTTATAAATGATTGGTTGTATCAAGTGACACAGAATGCTCAAACAAAAGAGGTCTTTGTGCCTGCTTCCTTTGATCGAGCTATTAGAGCGGATGGCACATGGACACCGCTTTGTGTTGGTTCTGGTGGACTAAGCAATGCGATATCCGGAAGCAGTGCCTCTACGAAACATTTCAGCATGTAGTGTTGAAGAGACACTCTTCAGAATCATCTCCTGAGTGGGGATCCCAAAGAGAAATCCTCACTGATCACGGCACGACTTTCATATGACATACATTACACAAACTGTATGGATTATTGTGTATTAAATCGATTCGGACAAGCATGTACCACCTCAACCTCTTAAAACCGTGGAGGGAGGTTGTCCCATGGCTTTGACGACAGTGGTTCTGGAGAGGGAGGAGCTGTAACAACAGCTGGGCTGGAGGTGAACTTAATAGCCATTCGAGGCACCACCTCTCACCGTCGCAAGTCCGTCATGGATGTGGCCCGGTTGCAAAGATAATTCTCAGATGTGTTCTTGCCCCTTCTCATCTCATTGTATTAACCCCATAAAACACCATATTGAAACAACCCCAGGGGTAGTGGCACACAGAAATCCCTAACGATTACCCGAGCACAAAAAAAAAGTTGTTTAGGAATAATTAAAGGCCATGCTTGATATGGGGTAATAATAGAATCCCACAGTGACTGGGCCAGCCCGGTTGTGCTGGTTCCAAAGAGCAATGGCTCGGTCCGGTTCTGTGTGGATCAGTGTTGTCATGGTACCAAAATTTCAGTAGTCGTATCAATACCAGGGAAATTTCATAGTTCTCGATACCAATTTAGGTTGAAGAGAATAAATAAGCTAATATGACAATGTGCTATTGAACGCACCCATTTATCCTATTTAACAAGTAAAATTTAAATGTAAATAATATATATGAAAAAAATTATGTTTTATTCTTTAACAAATCATGTTTTCCTTTTTGTTGTTATTATTATTATTATTTTCCAGAACTCCATGTTTTAAAGTTTAATTTAATTTAATCATCAAAATGGTGTTTAATCAATTAATTCTTAAAACCTTTTTTTTTTTTTTGCTTGTGTTATATTGATTAATAATAATAATAATAATAATGGTAATAATAATTATTATTATTATCATTACAGCTAATCTTACATTTTACTATACAGTTGTAATATATTTCTGTCACAATTTCTTCAATTTCAGGGCTCTAGCTTATATTTTGAAACTTGCTTTCATTATGACATGCATTTTTTGCCTGAATCTTCACTTTCCAGATAAGCAGTTTGACATTGAGCATTTAAGTCATGTCTGAAATGTAATCTCTTTACACTGGCCTTTGAGTCAGACAAATTAATTGTAGGATGTAAATTTGTAGTGTTTGTATTTTGTGTTTTAAATTACTGGTGTTTGTGTATATGGTCATTTTTAAATGTTATGTTTCAAATTGTATTACTGTGAAGCATTTTGGTCAACTCTGTTGTTTTAAATGCTATATCAATAAAGTTGAGTTGAGAGATTAAAGAGCAAATGCTGTGATTTAATTATACAAATATATAGTTTACATGTGCTGTGTGCTTTACAGTGGATGAGTGGTCTGCTTTGTCATCTCAAACAACGATTAAAGGAATGGTCCAGGTGCTTTACAAGTTAAGCACAATCAACAGCATTTGCGGCACAATACTGATTGCCAATAACAATAATAATATTTCGAATTATTCCTCCATTTCTTTAAACAAAAACAAAAATCTGGGTTCCAGTGAGGAACTTAAAATGGAAGTTAATGGGGCCAATTCGTAAACTTTAAAATACTCTCTATTTCAAAAGTACACCCACCCAATGCTCAAATAATTTAATGTGTTTTAACAGAAGAATAAATGTGTGATTTTATTAAAATATAAGCTGCCCTCTTCTGCCTTTAAACCCTCCAAAAATGGGCCCCATTCACTTCCATTGTAAGTGCCTCACTGTAAATACTTTTTTTTTTTTTTTTTTAAGAAAAGGAGGGACAAGTCGAAATAAATGTTATGGTAATCAACATTATGCCACAAATGCTGTCGATTGAGCTTAACTTGTATTGAACCCAGAAAAATCAGTTGAAAAATTATACACATTAATTTACTCAAGAATGAATATCCATTATGTTAAAAAGTATATGAATTTATGCAAATTATACATAAGTAAGTTACTTTATCTGTGATTTTGTTGTTGCTGAATGCACAGTGGTGTAATGGCAGTGTTGAGCTATTCTTTAGGGACACAACAAACAGTGCCATTAATCACTAGACTCGATATTGAAGAACAAATATTTGAATAATCAAAAGTAGAAAAGTATGTAAAGTATATCTGTAAAAAAAAAATTTTTTTTTTTTGAAAAAGTCAAAACTATTATCTCTATATACGTATTAAACATCTGATTGATAATGAGTTTCAGTGCAAAGACAACAACACATTTGTATTTGTTGATTGGTTGTCATAAGTAGACTAAGGACAGAAGCTTGTTTTTATTGCGTCCAGGCAGTTTTGACCTCTAAAATACACAATGGTGCCAAGTTGACTGACAGGCTAATGATATGTTTGTCATTTTTCTGTCGATAGCTCTGTCATGTTGACTGTATAATAATGGCAATGCATGAATTGAACCCATTATTTATTTTTATCTGTGTATAATATGTAACTATGCAGAATACTTGGTGACTTAGATGACAATTTTTCATGGACTTTCGGAAAATTGGTATGTCTCCAGAACATGTTCTCATTATCCCCTGTCCCCTGTCTAGTTTGTGGTAGCTGCAAAACAGGATGAGGCTAAGCTAGTTTGCCATACAGGGAAATTACCCTGCTAGCATACTAGACAGTGTTTTTTTATTTTTAAGCAGTCAGTAGGGGATTATCCCTCAGTGACTCAGTAAACAAACCACGAATTGTAGATATTGTTGGAGAATAGAGCCAAGGGTAGCCATTCACCTCAATGCCAGAGGCAGATAGTAGAAAACGTGAAGCTAACAAATCCCATCGTGATATGAAAGCACACTTCTGTGTGGAGATCTGACTTTGCCAACCAGTTGATGGTTATTCACTGGGCTGGACTTTCTAAATACACTCTGGTAATAATGCAGGTTTTGAACTCAGGAGGTAAAGTCTGAAAAAATGCAGCCAAACAGCCCCTTCAGCCTTTTCAGCTCCATTCAGTGTAGTTGTTTTCTACCCTTCCCAAACAACCGTTTGAAACTGCCTCTGTCAAAATCTCTGAAGATCTCATTTGGGAAACTTCCTGTAGCCTCATTCATACTCTTGATTCTTTGCTGTAATTGATAATTGAATAAGCTATTGCCATGTAATCAATTAGGAAACTTGATCCCGGCCTGTGAAGGGAGCAGCTAATTGGCTTGTGCCAATGAAAACCCTGGAGATAATGTGGGCTCATGCTGAGGTATTAACAAAGATGAGGTTTCTGAGGTCATTTGCAGGTTTTCGGAATAGCATTGATTGTATTGCTGGGTTGCAGAAAGTCTTAAAGGGATAGCTCACTCATAAACAAAAAAGCTGTCATAGTTTACTCAATTCATGTTGTTCTAAACTCAAATAACTTTGTTCCATGGTACACAAATGGGATAAGTTAGGTAAAATGTTAGAGACACAGGCCACATTTTCATTTGAAATGCGTTGATCAAATGTTCTCCTTACCACATACTTTGGAAAACGATTATATTAGGAAACCGAAAATGGGAATGCATTAGTGTGGATGTGGTCTGTCTCCCTGAGTCACCATTCACGTTAAATGTATGGGAAAATACATGCAATGAAAGTGCAAAGTGACTGAGGCTGTCAGTCTACCTAACCTCCCCTTTTGCATTCCACAGAAGAATGAAAGTCATACATGCTTTTAGACAAAATTAGTGCTCGTAAAATATGACAGAATTGTAATTTTTTTGAGTGAAATATTAAGAGCAAAAGGACTTTTCACTGGGACTTTTGCATTGGATGAATTTTAGTGGGGCTAAAATAGAAATGGAGTGCAAAAGCTTCTCATCTTTGATCTTGATTTTCAGAGTTCTGCATGATGGTTTCCTGACTGTCAACCTTAACTGTCTGAACAAGCATCCGGAAAATTCAGTATCGCCTGCAGTTGTTGCTGCTTTGTAACCTGTGAGCGGTAAATGAGGTATTGGAGGGGGAAAAAAAACGAATCGATCTCGCCTCACACGCTTTTTTTGCTTTTCTTCTACGTCCTCTAAAAACATGTCTTTTTCACTCAGTTGACTTCCATTCAAAGCTAGCCAGTGATGGTGAATGCTTGACTAGGTTGCTTTGCCCTGACAGCCCCCTGGGTTCTGGGCAGTGGCCTGAAAGAAGCCTGAAAATTCAATGGAACAGAAAGCCAGAACAGGCAGGGGGCTAATAGCAGCGTACAGGATTGTCTTTATGGCGCAGGGGACGAGAGGAGAGTGTTGAGGGCCAGAACCATCTGCTTTTGTGGTAGTGAGCATCAAAGCCTGAAGGAGCACGGTGGGGGATCCCCTTTCACTGGGGACACATTGCATATGGGCCTCATATTTCTTTAGGAAGGATTCCTGTAGACTTTTGGGAGCCCATTTCAAGCCCCCTCTGTTTCCCTGCATGGCTACTGGAACCCAAATAGGTGTGGAAAGTGAGGAATTCCCTGTTATTTACCCTGGGAATTTAGATAATAGATGAGTTTGTTTGACCTCGCACACCCTAAACATCAAATGCTCCACTCTCACTAATATTAGCCATTTTTTTAAACTAAAAACTGAGTTCATTGCTTTATATTTGTTGGGAGAGGGAAGCTAAAAATGGGTCATTGGATGGCTCAAAAAAATAAAAATAAATAAATAACATGCTCAGAGGATGATTAATTATTAAAGTTACTAATACTACATTTGCCTCAGAGCTCTTGGGACTTTAATCTATGGCAGGGCCACAGCTACCAGTTGTCCCAGTTGTCCCCCCCCCCCTCTCTGTTCTCTCCCATTTTTTACTTACTGTATATCCCTCTAGCTAAATTCAATTTCAGATTCAATTAGCTTTATGGCATGACCAAGATACATATTTGAACTGCCAAAGTTTTATCACTCCACTGTTTCAGTCCCTCTCACTTTTACAGTCGGTTTTCTATCCTTTCAGCCAGGGGCGTAGCAGTCATTTTAAAAGTGGGGGGACACATCTGTCAGTAGATGACTCGAACAGACCCAACAGTTACAGTGTATTATTAATATATACATATGATATAATAAGTATTATATTTATATATACGTATTATTTACTTTTAGTTTTTTTATTATTTTAAAGATTGTAACAAAATAATTGCAACATTTTGCTAAATTAGCTTCAAAAATAAAATGCATCTTGTAGAGCACTTGCTTCTGTTTCACAGATGACAATAAAAGAATGAGCACAAGCTGGTCTTGAATAAATTATTTAAGCAATTACATTAATAACAATTGTGCATGTGCACAATTTTATTTTTAACTCTGTGCTTGTGCATTGTGGGATTCCAACTGGCTCGAGTGTTTTGAATACATTCACCAAAATTCGTTCAGGTTCATTTAATGATTCAGTGACCATTTCTGGTGATGCCAGAAGGTGGTGACAAATGGGTGTCTTGTTCTAAGAACACAGTAGATCTATCTTTTTTCCTACATTTTGTCAACTGCGCACCAGGATAGAGATAGAAAACAGGAGATGATACTAAAAATAGCACTACATATTAAACACAGATCTAGTAATCTGCTTTAATTGGCAAACACAACCAGTCAAACTATTACCTCACAAACATCATGTAAAAAGTATAACTTAATGAAGACTCTGATATAAACTCCACTTGAATGTGCTTAAAGGAAGGATTGTTTTTTTTCTGCAGGGCATTTCACATAATGTTGCCAATCAAGCATGATATGCCAAAAAATTACTCTCAATTTTGTGTTCTCCATCTCTACATTATTAACGTAAAAAACGTCTCAGGTTACTTGACTGTAACCCTTGTTCCCTAATAAAAGCGGAACGAGATGCTGCGCTGAGTTAGCGCTTTGGGAACAACTTTAGGTGTGACCAGCTGTGAATATGTGTGCAACACGTCAATGAACATTGACCAGAATTTATAACCTCTGCCGGTGACATCATTGGATGCAACTGAAGCAGGGCTATAAATAGATGCATCACAGGTGCATCGTCAGGTATTTTGTCTGAAGAGCAGTCCTGGGGCATCCCAGTTCGGCAATGAAGCACAGCATCTCGTTCCGCTTTTATCAGGGAACAAGGGTTACAGTCAAGTAACCCGAAACGTTCCCTTTCAAAAAGCTACACTTATGATGCTGCGCTGAGTTAGTGCTTTGGGAATGAGAATACCCATACCGCTGCACTGTGGAAGTCCGGACCACTTACGGTTGTGTAGTGTGCTCACAAGAGCACGAGAGGTCTCAGACATGAGCTTGTGATGTCGACTCAAGGACATAAGAGACTTGCATGAGTGGCATGATCATCCAAACAATAAAATCTAATGAATGTGTGCAGTATTGTAAATGGCGGGGAGCAGAAGGCTTCGAGAGTGACCGGATGTAAAGGTCGAGAAAGGCACCTTAGGCAGGTAGTCAGGATGAGGGTGCAAAATTGCTTTAGCCATTCCTGGGGCAAAACCTAAGCAGGCTGGCAAGACAAACAGAGCCTGTAGATTCCCAATTCTCTTTAGAGAGGTAATCACCATAAGAAAAACAATCTTGAGAGACAGAAGTTTATCAGTAGTTAAGTAGAGGGGACATTGCGCTGTCTGTTGAGAGGCAAAGAGGTCCACTTCTGCGCTGTAAAATCTCACCCAGATTTGTTCTACTACCTCAGAGTGGAGTTTCCACCAATATCTCTTTTTCACGTTGAGTCTCAGACCCAGAGAAACCAGATGAGTTAAGACAATATCTCTGTGCTTAACTGCCAGTTCTACCAGAAAGACTTGGGAGAATAATACTGAACAATTAACCATTTATTTACAGCTCGGCAAACAATATAAAGATAAAAGTTCTTTGGCGTAGGCCCCTCCGTAGCTCGCAATCCGGGGGTCCGGACTCTGCATTTCCTGCCTGGCGATGAAGGCAGGGGCGCAGCCGACCCCCAGTGAGGTATGGGAAGGGACCATCCTGGTGGTGGTGGGGAGGAAGGAAGGAATCATCTTGGTGGTGGGGAGGGTGGAGGAGAACGAAAGCA
The DNA here is from genome assembly GCA_032164185.1 of Moxostoma hubbsi. Taxonomy (NCBI): domain Eukaryota; kingdom Metazoa; phylum Chordata; class Actinopteri; order Cypriniformes; family Catostomidae; genus Moxostoma; species Moxostoma hubbsi. The sequence continues at coordinate 33,167,532 of JAVLUX010000029.1, read as the reverse complement.
TCAGCATCTGTGAACTCAGACATGTGTGAGTACCCATCTTTTATACTGCAAGTGTTAGAACGCGAATGGATAGATGAGAAGGTAATGAGTGACGTAACAATTGAGTCTTCCCGGCAGAACTTATGCTAAAGCTTCCATTTCTTGAGACTGTGCTAGTATCATCCAGTCGTCTATGTAATTCAGAATGCGGATGCCCCGGTGTCACAAAGGAGCCAGTGCTGCATCCATGCATTTCGTGAATGTGCGGGGTGATAGGGCTAGGCCGAACGGAAGAACCCGATATTGGAAGGCTTCGCAACCAAAAGCGAACCTCAGGAACTTCCTGTGCTGTGGCAAAATTTCTATATGAAAGTATGCGTCCATGAGATCGATCGTGACCATCCAATCGCGATGTTGGATTTGTGACATGACCGTCTTGATAGTTAGCATCTTGAACTTGAATGCCCTGACTGAGCGATTCAAGCCTCAAAGATCTAAGATTGGACGCAACCCCCCACCCTTCTTGGGAACCAGGAAGTGTTTGCTGTAAAAACCTGACTCTTTCTCTAGAAGGGGAACATGTTCTATGGCCCCTTTGACCAAGAGATTTTGCAGTTCTTTCCACAGTAGACATGCCTGCTCCGGTTTCTCAGTATTGGAAACCACGCTGTTGAAACACGGAGGGCAGCGAGCGAATTGAATTCTATAGCCATTTTCTACTGTTCTTAGGACCCACATAGAAATACCTGCCAGAAGTTTACATGCTGCCAGGTTCTCTGAGATGGGTATTAATTTTGACACTTCCTTATGAGGTGATGTCGAGTGTTCCGCATCCTGGACTAAGGCAGGAAGCAGCGGTACACCCAACATTTTGCTGGAAGCCTCTAACTCCCGAAACATCAGAGGCAGCGGGAATGAAGAGGTTTCGTGGGGGTACCGGGAGGGTCGAATTGGATGATACACGTGCCCCGTCCCGAGGGGGGCTACCCCCACAAAGCTGGGTGCAAGACCGTCAGGGTTTTCTCTTTTTAGAAACTACTCCCCTGAGGTCTTGCTTTGGGGGCTGCTGAGGGCCACAAGCCTGTCCCCAGTCTTTACGAGGGGGAGCATGACTCGCCACACTTTGTTTCTGAGCCTCCCTTCTAGCAGGACCGGGGCGGGTCTGGGTGGCCGATGGTCCCGCTCCCTGAGTACGGTGAGGAAGAAACTGCCCAAATGCTTCCTCGTGATTTTTCGTCTCCTGGAACCTGGTGATAATTATATTCATAGCATCCCGAAATAAGCTAAAAGGTGAAACCGGGGCATCAAGAAGGAAAACTTTGTCCTTATTTCTGATGCCCGATAGGTTGAGCCATATGTGTCTCTCTGTGCTGACCAAAGCAGAAATAGACCGAGCGAGGTACTTGCACTCAAGTCCTTTAGCAGATCAGCCTGGTATGCCTGTAACACTGCCATAGTGTACAGGGCAGCACCAGCCTGACCTGCTGCCTGATAAGCCTTCCCTACTAGCGTGGAGATAGTCATGCACGGCTTTGTTTGAAGAGAGGGTCTTTTTAACGATGATGCTGAACCCGGCGAGAGATAACCCGCAAGTGTCTCTTCAGCCGGCGACATCACCGATACCCCTGTGACTCAGCACCCACAATAGTTGAATATATCGACGTTGAGGGCACGTAGAAACGGGAAGTATAAGGTTTGCGTTTGGGGGTCTCTTGTTCGCGTGGCCAGTCTAATTGAAGCCTGGCCACCGCACGAGTAATCACCTCGAGTAATTCCTCCGATGATTTATTATCATGCCCGGAATGCTCGGAGGTGGATAACTCAAAGTCCACAGACTTAAGAGATTTAAGGTTCCCTTCATAAACCGAAGAGGTGCCGGAGCATGCTTCAGGATCACGGGAAGGACCAGCTGGGTCTGGGGAGAGAGCGAGCAATAGGGACGGACCCGTCTCTCACTCCTCAGCCAGATCCATACGAGAGCCCCACGATTGAAGTGTGGGTGCCGAGTCTCGGAAGTAAGCGAGAGCATTTTGACCAAGAGCAGATCGCAATGCTCGCACCTGCCCCGCCCCAACGCAAGAGCAGCATGCTCTTCCCCCAAACATACAAAGTAAAACTGATGTGTGTCCCTTTCAGCCATAGAGCGTAGACAAGGGAACACACCCCGCTTGCTCTGCCTTTCAGTCATTTTCTCCTTTTTTTCCTTTTTTGAGAAAGAAGAGAAAGGTATCTGTGCACTGCCTACCAAAATCTAACTCCTAGCAGAGGAAAGTAGAAAAGTTTCTGACAGTCTCATGAAGCACACACACACACAGAGTGATCTGAAGACAAAAGATCTGATGATGCACCTGTGACACATCTATTTATAGCCCTACTACAGGTGCATCCAATGATGTCACTGGCAGAGGCTATAAATTCCGGTCAATGTTCATTGACGTGTTGCACACATATTCACAGCTGGTCACACCTAAAGTTGTTCCCAAAGCGCTAACTCAGCGCAGCATCCTAAGTATAGCTTTTTGAAAGGGAACATGGATAAATGAGCCTTGTTGAAAGCAAATTTGTAGAAATGAACTGAGCTGCATTGATTAGACTGTCTGACTGACGGCTTATTATATAAGGGTTGTTACGGCTCAGCAAACTCACATGTGATTGGATGGATGGTCTCTCAATCAGTCCAAGGTAACAAAACACAAAGAATACTGTATACAAATCCACCATTTGCACTCAGTATGGGTTTAGTTTGGAAAAGTGCTTCGCCCTTGCATTCAGCTCTTCTTCATCCCTCCCTTCCATACAGCACTGTACCAAAAGCGTGTAGTCTGCGGTGACTGTTGCTGCATTAGGGAGAATTATCCAGTGTCTGTAGCCATATTGTTGACACTTGTCTAACAATCTTGATGATACTACCAAATAAGCACACACACAAATACACATCATCTGGAAAGCATCACCATATATTTTTAAGCATCATAATTGTGTACAGATTCCTCGTAAATTATTTGTTTGAAATTTTAAATTATGTAATTGTTTACTTACCCTTATGCCAAACTATTTGCTATTATTTTTTCATTTACATTTATGCATTTGGTAGATGCTTTTATCCAAAGCGACTTACAGTGCACTTATTACAGGGATAATCCCCCTGGAGCAACCTGGATTTAAGTGCCTTGCTTAAGGACACAATGGTGGTGGCTGTGGGAATCGAATGGGCAACCTTCCACTTACCATTTCTGTGCTTTATCCCACTACGCCACCACCATTCCTACAAAATAATGAAAGTGATACATGCTTTTAGACAAAATGAGTGCGAGTAAAATATGACAGAATTTTCATTTTTTGAGTGAAATATACCTTTAAGAGCAACAGGACTTTTCACTGGGATTTTTGCATTGGATGAATTTTAGTGGGGCTAAAATAGAAATGGAGTGCAAAAGCTTCTCATCTTTGATCTTGATTTTCAGGAATACAAAAGAAGAATTGCAATGCTGGGGGGGGGCCGGGAAGCTCAGCGAGTAAAGACACTAACTATTACCCCTGGAGTCACGAGTCGAATCCAGGTCATGCTGAGTGACTCCAGCCAGGTCTCCTAAACAATCAAATTAGCCCAGTTGCTAGGGAGGGTAGAGTCACATGGGGTAGCCTCCTCATGGTTGCTACAATGTGGTTCTCGCTCTCGGTGGGGTGCGTGGTGATTTGTGCGTGAATGCCACGGAGAACAGCGTGAAGCTTCCACACAGGCTATGTCTCCACGGTAAGCACACATCAAGCCACATGATCAGATGCGTGGATTGACAGTCTCAGATGCAACTGAGATTCGTCCTCCGCCATTGAGGCGGAGTAAATAACCACAACAATCCTAAGTGTTTATTCAGTACTGTGGCTAAATTGGTTAGGAATAAAGCCTCGACTCAACCAGATTTTCCGTCGCAGCACAATAGTAATGACTTCCTCATTTTTTTTACTGATAAAATAGAAATCATCACAAATAAATTTGGTATTATGCAATCAACAGTCACAGCACCTCAGAAAACAGTGTCTCATCATTTTACACATGAGCAACTTCAATCCTTCGCTGTCATAGTTCATCAAGAGCTAACAAAACATACACAAAAATCTAAATTCCCAAAATATATGTTAGATCCAATACCAACTAAGCTCTTAAAAGAGGTATTCCCTGTAATCTCAGAACCTCTTCTTAATATTATTAACTCCTCGCTATCCTTAGGACATGTCCCAAGAAACTTGAAAATGGCAGTTATCAAACTGCTTGTTAAGAAGCCACAGCTTGATCCTTGAGAATTAGCTAATTATAGACCAATTTCAAATCTCCCATTTATGTCGAAAATACTAGACAATGTAGTGTCCTCACAACTATGTTCATTTCTACAGAGAAATGGTATAAATGTTCAATTTCAGTCAGAATTTAGGCCCAATCACTGTACAGAGACTGCACTTTTCAGAGTTACAAATGGTTAGAAGGTTAGAATGTTACAAGTTAGACATCCATGCTCAACTGTGCTGGTGGAATTCCTGTAGTGACATCGTGATTCACAATTGGTCACTTGTCAGTTGCCAAGGTTACTCTTTTTTTCCACACTATTTGGGCAAGGTAAACACACTTCTCACATGGTCCTTAAACTCTTGCGTTGCCAAGATAACAACTGAAGTATTCTTGTGTACATTCAAAGTCTGTTTTCAGCACCACAGTGGAAAAAAATATGTAACCGTACTTGCTAAGCCCGGATCGGCACAGAATAGAATGGTTTTACAACAAGAACAGTTTGGCCCGATGGTGGAAAAGAGGCTTATGTGAACTTTTGCAGCTGATCCAGGATACTTCAAAGACATTAGTCATTAATCTTACAGTTCATACAAAATCTTTGTTAAAACACTGGCCCTTAACACTTCCTTAGTTTACACATTTTAAACCATGACTTGCACTGCACACAAATAACTAATATTGGTATTATATTCATGCTGTTTAGCCAGAGGGGAACTGGACCCCCTGTGAGCCTGGTTTCTCCCAAGGTTATTTTTCTCCATTAACCAACATCTTATGGAGTTTTCTGCTCCTTGCCACAGTCACCTTCAGCTTGCTCACTGGGGTTCTAAATGCAATTATTGATTAATTATTTATTTGTATACTTAATTTACAATCCTATTTAATCAGACTACATAATGATGACTAAGACTTTATAGGTATTACAGTTTCATTTTCTATTAAAGCATGATTTTCTGTAAAGCTGCTTTGAAATGATCTGTGCTGTGAAAAGTGCTATACAAATAAAAATGACTTGACTACACTTCCTAGATCTTGATGCATGTGCAGAGTGCAAGGGAACTATAGGAATTGTAATCAAGCTTGAAATAATGATTGCCAAGGAGACTTCTGTCTAGATGTACAGTGAAAAAGGAGTTATATTTTGTCTGTTCTCACTCAAATCCAACTGGATCGCTTCAGAAAACATTGATTTACAGATTACACAATAAACTGGAATAAATCGACCATATTACCACTTTCTGATTATGCATGGGATTCTACAGCTCATAACTATCCTCTCCCACTCCGGACCGGCAACATTACATATTTAGGTATCAACATTTCCCCCAGGGTGTCAGAGTTGATTAACCTCAATTATACCCCCTTCTAAAAAAGATAGAAGATTATTTTAAACGATGGACTAATCTTCCACTCTCAATCATTGGTCGCATTGCTACAGTTAAAATGAAAACTTTACCACAAATTAACTATCTGTTCTTAATGCTTCCAACAACACCCACAGATAAATGGTTTAAATCACTGGACTCATTAACCTCTCACTTTTACTGGAAAAATAAGACATCTAAAATATCTCTAGCAAAACTACAAAAGAAAAAATCACAAGGTGGCCTAGATGCGCCAAACTTTCAAAATTACTTTTTAGCAAACCAGCTCAAATATTTAGTGAAATGGATTCATAAAAAACAATTTAAATAACTCATGGATAGAATTAGAAGAAAAACAGTGCATAAATTCCACAGTTGCAGACCTTGCCTTCCTACCAAACTCAATAAAAAAAATGAACTACTTTAAAAATATTACAATCACTTCAACTCTGACAGCCTGGTGGAAAGTAAACAGAATTAATAAATCACCACTAACTCTATGTAGATACACCCCAATCTGGCACAATCCTGATTTTCAACTATACAATATTCCTGTCCACTTCCCATCATGGCAGAACAAAAGAATCCCTCATCTCCATCATTTATTCCAAAATAACCAATTCATACCATTTAATACACTAATCCAGAAATGCAGTCTGATGAGAGGACAGTTTCTCCAGTATCAACAAATAAAATTCATAATTAAATCAAAGATTAATATAACCAATAGCCCACTACACCCTTCTCAGTTAATGGAAGAAATAATGAAAATCACTACTTTCAAAAAAATGAATCTCCAAACTCTATAAACTAATATCAAATACTGCTGTAACTATAACTTTACCAATAATCAAATGGGAAAATGATTTAGAGCTCTCCTCCAACCCTGAACTCTGGAAAGAAATCTGTAACAATACTTTCTCTATGACTAACAATACAAATTTACAACTCATACAGTACAAGATTATTCATAGGACCAACATCACCCCCAAAAAAAGTTTAAAATGGGTTTAAGCGACACAGACACCTGCTCACATTGCACCTTGGGTAGCACTGACGATTGCTTACATGCCACATGGACTTGTCAACCAGTCCTATTGGTTAGCAGTGACTGATATACTTTCCACTATCATGGGCTGTAGAATCCCTCCATCGTCATCACTTTGTTTATTTTGTAACACCAAAGAAGTCGATAATCTTCCAACCAAATATAAAAACCCATTCCTCATCTCTCTAACTATCGCCAAAAAATAATTCTGTTAAACTGGAAATCAAAAAAATCTATACATATCAATCATTGGATCAATCACATTAGAAAAAATAACATTCACCCACAAGAAGAATATATTTACTTTTAATAACATCTGGAACCCATTTTTAATTTATTTGAATCTAAATCAAACACCTGGAACCGGAACCATGCACATATTTACAAACCAATTAAAAAAAGTATAATTGTATAAATCCAAATTTACTTATTACTATGATTATATTTAAAACCTATTAATATATATATAACAATAATGTTTATTTCCTATTTTTATTACAAATACATATCTATAAAACTAAACTATAAAATGTAAATTATGCATGTAATTGTTAGAGTTAATGCTATTATTGTTATTGTTGATGGGTATTAGTGGTGGTAGTATTGATATTTATATTAGTATAGAACAATTTATCATCCCTCCCACCTACCTCACTTATAAAACCCAATCCCAAAAACATTCTATTTATACACTTATAATTTATATATTTTATTAGCTGGCTGGGTCTGGAGACTGCTCTAGTACTGTCGGTGGGTGTGTTTGGCACATCTTATCGGCATGGGCATTACCTGTGCAATTTTTGGTTTGCCTGGCCCCTCCCTTTGCTGGATCTGTCCGGCGGTCCCTTCTCTTATTTTAACGTGACTGTGTCGGAGAGCTATCTGGGTTGGATGTGGTGTCTCTGGCTGGGTAGCTAACTGGTGCACAGCACAATTCCAGCAAAAGATTGTAAAACAAAAAGGTCAACCAAACAACGATTTCTGGTCATCTGCCAGGTCACAACCAGACCAGGTGAGCTTGATTTGAAGGTGCCTATCGTGGTGCCCCAGTATCCTTTGTGGAGGAAGACATAGAGACACGTGCACAGAGGCTTAACCGCTGGTTTGGAATTGCTGGCAGCGGGGGAGGGGGGTCCGGGGGATTAGAGTTGGGGTTGGTGTCTGTGTCGGGCGGGTCTGTTTGATGACCCGCCGGTGGTGGTGGAGCGGCCCCCGGACCTAGAGAGTTTCGTATACCGGCAATCATTTTATTGACTAGTTTAAAATTTCATAAAGCTGAGATGATTATTGTTTGCATTACTACTACTGTTATTATTGTTTTTATTATTATTATTTATTATTATTATTGCTGCTACCACTACTACTATTATTGTTATTGTTATTATTATTATTATTATTATTACTAGTATTATATTATTACTACAACTATTATTATTATTTTTATTATTATTATTATAACTAATTGTTCCATATCTAAGTTTAAATCTATATCTTTCTTTTTCTCTCTCTCCACAACATCACCAGGAAAAAAAAAAAATATATAATAATGATTACTATTACATTAAATTAACCTAGTCCTTAAACTTATCACAATACATGTAGACACTACTATATCCATACACCTATAATTACGTTTTAGCATTTTGTTACGTGTGTATGTATGTATGTATATATGTGTGTATATGTAAGTATGTACTGTGTGTATATATATATATATATATATATATACACAGTACATACTTACATATACACACATATGTCTTACATATACACTGCTATGTCTTGTTAATTTGTGTTTTGCTCAATAAAAAAATAAAACATTGATTTAACCACTGGAGTTTCATGGATTATTTTTATACTGAACGTATCTGCTTTTGGAGCTTCAAATGCCTGATCATCATTCACTTGCATTGTATGGACCAACAGAGCTGTGATATTCTTCTAAAAAATCTTTGTAATATACACCAAACAAGCCAAATAGGATGCTAAAGTTCTGTTTACTGCTCTTTCACATTTTCTCTTTACCTAGTCCCTCTGTCATCATTTAACCCCCCCACCCTTCTCCCTTTCAGCTGCTTTTTCTGTCTCTGTTTTTTTGTCATTAACTTTGTAAATGGCTCTGGTTAGTGGGAACAGAGAAAGAAATGGAGGAGGTGGAAGGAACCGAGAGAGAACGAAAGAGAATCATTAGTTTAATAATATCTAGTCTGTTCCATTAAGGCTAAAGGGAAGGCTCATGCTTTTGAGCACCCAGAAACCTTGGAGCATGTGAAACCCAACAGCCTGGCTTGAACATGCGCCTATGTCTCATGGTCTTCATGGCTTATAGTAGTGAAACAGATGGCTAACCTTTAAAGACACCACTAGAGAGAGAGAGAGAGAGAGAGAGAGAGAGAGAGAGAGAGAGAGAGGTAAAATGCTCTTTAACAAAGAGATCTGTGCTGAAAGGTACATCAAGAAAAGCTAATTTTGTCAGGCACACTATGGACATCACTAAAGGAATAATATTTACTCAAAACGTAAGTCAGAGTGTAATGGTGAAATTACCTGCACTCACTATGTAATCAGGAACAGCATAATAGCATTAAAGTGTTGCCGATAGGCAGTTTTAACAACCCCACCCTGAAAATGGGCCAAACGGCTTGCTAAACTATAGCGGGGGGGGGGGTAAGTATAGCAAAGTTCTTCCTTTCAGGTTAGCCCTGGCACCCAGAACTTTTACCAAATGTGTAAGAGTTGCACTATAGCCTTTACAGTGCCAAGGTTTGCTTTTACCTCCTTATCGCGACGACTGGCTACTGTGCGGCCAGTCTCAGCACCAGGTGCAAGAGCAGACAAAGTCGTTGCTATTGCACATAGAGGCATTAGGTCTGAAGATAAATTAATAGAAGAGCTGTCTAATTCCTGCTCAGACTATTCTGTTCATTGGCATGAGGCTTGGCTTGTGCACCATGCAAGCTAACTTGACGGAAATCAGATCTCAGGCAATTTTAAAGACAGTGGCAAAATTTTGAATGGGCAGGCACCTACCATATATAGATTTACTGCATCTAACAGGGATGTTGGTTGCAGCAACACCAGTGGTACAGCTGGGAATGCTGCATCTCTGGTCCTGTGAGATGGTAGTGCCCAGGAACATGAATGACTCCACTGCTGCCACAGTGCTGTTTAGAATGGTGAGCAGGGTCAATGTTGGGGTGTTCCTCCTAAAGTCCACTATCATCTCCACTGTTTTGAGTGTGTTCGGCTGCAGGTTATTTTGAGTACACCAGTGAGCCAGCAGTTGAATCTCCCTTCTGTATACAGACTCTTCATTATCATAGATGAGAGCGATGACAGTAGTTTAATCTGCATTCCTCAGGAGCTTGACAGAGGGGTCCTTGGCAGTGCAGTCATTGGTATATAGAGAGAAGAGTAGTGGGGAGAGCACACATCCCACACATCTCAAGTGAATTTACCCTGTCTCACTAGCTGCTGCCTGTTCGTCAAAAAGCTGGTGATCCACTGACAGATAGACGTGAGAGCAGAGAGTTTGTGTAATTTAGTCTGGAGTGTAGCTGGGATGATGGTGTTGAAAGCCGAACTGATGTCCACAAAAAGAATCCTTGCATATGTCCCTGGTCTGTCCAGATATTGCAGGATAAGATGCAATCCCATGTTGACTGCATCATCCAAAAACCTGTTTGCTTGATAAGTATATTGAAGGGGATCTAAAAAGGTCCAGTGATGTCCTTCAGGTGGGCACCAGTGTCTCAAATCACTTCATGACCACAGACATCAGAGCAATGGGTCTGTAATCATTACATCCTGTGATTTTGGATTTCTTTGGGACAGTAATGATGGTGGAGCATTTAAAGCAGCGAGGAACTTCACACAGCTCCAGTGATCTGCTGAAGATCTGTGTGAAGATGGGGCCAGCTGGTCAGCACAGGATTATAGACAAGTGATCCAAGAAGGCGGCACGGTAGCACGCAGCGGCTACTCCGGATCCAAAATGGTGCTATTTTTGTTAAATAACCCGACTTTTGCAGCACATGGACATCGGAGCAACCGGTGTTCGTGTCTACCATCGCCAGACACTGCTCAAATATAGGATTCATGCAACAACCAAGCTGCATGATGACCTGAAGGAGGTGCTACGCAAACTCGGCTTGCTGCGGAGACCAGGCCTCCAGTCCTCAGCGTTGCCTGATGCCGGTGGCCAGTGGAGAGGATGTCATAAGCGGTGTGCGAGGAAGTGGAACCGCCGCAAGCGGGCGGGGATCCATGCTAGGCTAAAAACAAACCCTAGCTGGCCGGCTCTCCCGTCTATCTTTCTCTCAAATGTTTGCTCCCTGGGCAGTAATCTGGACTACATCCGACTCCAGCAGGCTATGCAACATGAGTTTAGAGACTGCTGCGTCTTTGTTTTCACGGAGACGTGGCTCAGCGACAGAGTTCCGGATGCCGCCATTCAGCTAGATGGGCTCACCTCGTTTCATACCGACAGAAATGCAGCTCTGTGCAGTAAGACTTGCGGTGGTGGCTTGTGTATTTACATCAATACAGAATGGTGCAAGAAGATGCTAGTCTCTAGCTACTGCTCATCGCTGGTGGAGCTTGTGACTGTTAGATGCAGACCTTTTTTTTACCACAGGAATTCACCACTGTTATAGTAACCTGAGTTTACATTCCCTCCAGCGCTAATACTAAGGAAGCGCTCTGTGAACTGTATGGGGCTATGAGCGAACTGCAGAACACTAACCCTGACAGACTGTTTATTGTCGCCGGAGATTTCAACCATGCAAATCTCAAGACAGTGCTCCCTAAATTCCATCAGTATGTGGACTTTGCAATGAGAGGGGAGGACACACTTGATCTTGTTTACACAAACATTCCAGGCTTGTACCGGGCGGAGCCCCGCCCCCATCTGGCCAACAGGAGCCATCTCTGCTCTTCAGGACTGTTTTGAGTGTATTAACTGGCACATGTTCAGGGAGGCTGCAACATATGACTCTACCAACTTGAAGGAATACACAGCACCAGTGACCATCTACATCAGCAAGTGCATTGATGATGTCACTTTCTCCAAGACCATCACCACACGCTCCAACCAGAAGCCGTGGATGACTGCAGAAGTGCGCACGCTGCTGAGGACCCGAGGCAAAGCGCGCACAGGCCCAGAGAATCCACAGTCACTTCCAGGACAGCAGTGACATGCGGCATATGTGGCAGGGCATCCAGGCCATCACCAACTACAGGACAACAACAGTTTCCTGTGACAAAGATGCCTCCCTTCCAAATGCGCTGAACGACTTCTACGCTCGGTTTGAAGTGCAGAACGATGTGGTGGCGAGGAAGACCACCCCTCCTCCCAACGATCAGGTGCTCTGTCTTACCACGGCTGATGTGAGGAAAACTCTATGTAGAGTCAACCCACGGAAGGCTGCTGGAACAGACAACATTCCTGGCAGAGTGATCAGAGGATGTGCAGACCAGCTGGCAGATGTTCTTACCGACATCTTCAACATCTCTTTGAGGAGTGCCGTCGTTCCAACTTGTTTCAAGGCCACTACCATCGTCCCCATGCCAAAGAAGTCTTCAGTGACTTGCCTCAATGACTACTGTCCCGTCGCACTCACACCCATCATCATGAAGTGCTTTGAGAGGCTCGTCATGAGGCACATTAAGACCCAGCTGCCCCCCTCACTAGACCAACTGCAGTTTGCGTATCGTCCAAACCGTTCAACAGACAATGCCATCACCACCACCCTCCATCTGGCCCTCACCCACCTAGATAAAAAGGACTCATACGTTCAAATGCTGTTCATAGACTTCAGCTCAGTATTCAACGCAATCATTCTCCAGCACCTGATTGGAAAGCTGAACCTGCTGGGCCTGGACACCACCCTCTGCAACTGGATCCTGGACTTCCTTACTGGGAGACCTCAGTCAGTCCGGATCAGGAACAGCATCTCAACCACCACCACACTGAGCACTGGGGCCCCCCAGGGCTGTGTGCTCAGTCCACTGTTGTTCACTCTGCTGACTCACGACTGTGCAGCAATACACAGCTCGAATCACATCATCAAGTTCACCGGTGACACGACCGTGGTGGGTCTCATCAGCAAGAACGACAAGTCAGCATACAGAGAGGAAGTGCAGCGGCTAATGGACTGGTGTAGAGCCAACAACCTGTCTCTGAATGTGGACAAAACAAAAGAGATGGTTGTTGACTTTAGGAGAGCACAGAGTGACCACTCTCCAATGAACATCGATGGCTCCTCTGTGGAGATCATCAAGAGCACCAAATTCCTTGGCGTTCACCTGGCGGAGAACCTTACCTGGTCCCTCAACACCAGCTCTATTAACAAGAAAGCCCAGCAGTGTCTCTACTTTCTTTGAAGGCACATCTCCCACCCCCCCATCCTCACTACATTCTATAGAGGGACTATTGATAGCAACCTGAGCAGCTGCATCACTGCCTGGTTTGGGACTTGCACCGTTTCGGAGCGCAAGGTCCTGCAGAGGATAGTGAGGACAGCTGAGAAGATCATCAGGGTCTCTCTTCCCTCCTTCAATGAACACTGAAAACACTTTACAAAAAACACTGCATCCGCAAATCCACCAGCATTGTGGATGACCCCATTCACCCCTCACACAAACTCTTCACCCTCCTGCTGTCTGGCAAGATGTACCAAAGCATTTGGACCCTCATGGCCAGACTGTGTAACAGCTTCTTCCCCCAAGCCATCAGACTCCTCAATACTCAGAGACTGCTTTGACACACACATAAATGTGTCTTGAGTTGCACTTTAATTATTGCCACTTTATTACTGGCTGCTAACTCAATAACTGCTATGTCCATAGAACACTATCTCATAGTATGTTATGTTTACATTTGGCATTTTTAGAAACTGTCATCTTTGCACTACTGTGTACTGGTCGGTGCTGCACTGTCTCTTACTGTGTCTATTGTCCTGTTCATTGTCAGTAATTTATTGTACTGTCCCGTAATTTTGGGACACGTTTGCATGTGCACTTTATATAGGTATGTAGTTTGTGTAGTCTCATGTGGTTCTGTGTTTGTCCTATGTTGTTTTACGTAGCACCATGGTCCTGGTGGAACGTTGTCTCGTTTCGCTGTGTACTCTACCAACTGTATATGGTTAAAACGACAATAAAAACCACTTGACTTGACTTGAAGTAGGTGAAACACCATCTTGTCCCTGTGCTTTCCTTGTCTTTTGTTTCTGGAAGACACGGCACACCTCCTCTTCACAGATCTTAACCATTTGTCGGTGGATTTCCCTGAAGCGTGTAACAATGTGACTTTATGACACTTTTAAACATTGTTCTGTTTATTTTGGCCTATCAACAATATTGGTTCAATCAGTTTGGGGCGAGACTATCTGTTTGTTCCATTCTAACCCAATGGAAGATGGAGGGTGTATTCTAAATTGTTAATTTTAGAAATTCCATTTGGTCTTGCAGAAATTACACACTTCAGCTTTAAAATAAAATATATTATTAGAGAACTATCAAATGAACAACTAGTCAGTAATTAGACTAATTTACATTTCAATAACATTGCAAATTAATATGTTTAACCCTTTGCTTTCTAAATTGTCACGACACGAATAACAGTTCTCAGCTTTCTATTTCTACACACACCTGAATTAGTGAGCCATCTGAGCCGATTCAGTGAAGAAGTGAATTGTCTTGACAAATTCATTTCATTTTAGTCTGATTCTGCAATCAATTTGACTGATTCAAAAGTACCACTCCTATTGAGCAATTCGTTCATGACTTCATGCCAGTGATGATGGCGCAATAGAATATTGTGTTGTCTGCTTTATTTTCAATGTATTATTTAGCGCACATTCTTTCTCTTTCAACTAAATATACTGGCACTCATAAAACAATCTTAGATGTGTAATACTTGAGGGGAAAACCAAAAAAGAACAGAAACAAATCAATGAATGCTATTTTGAGAATGTACAGCCACCTTTCAGATACAGCATTTAGAAAAGTCCAGGTGAGATTTCCCTATATGAAACAATTAAAACCACCCTGTAGGGAGAGGTAATATCTGAGGAGTGTTGTTAAAGGCTAATTGTGGACAATTAAAATAATTACAAAACCCTTCCATATCTTCTATTCATTGATGGTTAGAGAGTGGTTTTAAATGACTTCCCAATTTAACCCTTGAGACTTCAGGGAGCACATTTGGTGTAGTTAATGTATTTTGTTATCTCTTGGTGTGAAGGAAACCGGTGTAATTGCCCGATGATCTCCATGGTTACATCCAGTGATGTGATGGTTGTTGAAATCTGTTTTCTGAAATCCTCAGTCATGCTGCCATTATGACAAGCAACAATTGCAACAGTTGTTTTTTTGCAGTGATAGGAGAGGAGAGAAGTTTGTATAACTACAACGTTCAAAGTATGAGTTGTGCACTCAGATTTATTTTTAATATGCAGTGCAATAGGCAATAATGGCACAAATTCCAATCTTTAGAGCCAAGTTAATTTCAATTAGAGTATAAGTAAGCCATGAAGAGGTTGATTTCCTGAAAAAATGTGGCTCTGTGTTTCTATCAACATAGCAACATTGGCTCACCCAATGGCATGAGTTAGGGGTTGTCTGTCTGACAAATGGGAGTGTTTGGGGAGACCCGTTTGAAAACAGTCAGTACAGCAATTACACACTTTTCCTTTAAGGGTTTAAGATCATTGCAGCACACACACACACACACACACACACACACACACACACACACACACACACACAGACACACACACACAGAGCATAAAATAGCTGGGCTCATGCTTCTAACCCATAAACACTAATCGAACTGCAATCCCTCAGCCATCTGGCAGACATTCACCCTCACACTCCATCCCTCACACAAATGAAGTCTCTCTATCTTCCTTTCTCTCTCTCTCTCTCTCTCTCTCTCTCTCTCTCTCTCTCTCTCTCACACACACACACACACACACACACACAGACACCCCAATCAATTAGTCTTAGGGTTGTGGAGGAATGCCAACCAGGCAACTCTGAGATTCTGCTTTATCCATCTCTCTGTACCAAACTGCTGCAAAGAGTGTTCCCACAGTTGTCAAAAAAACATCATCTCCAAGACTGGAAAAGTCATGTAAATTAATAAAATCTTAAAAAATAGTGGAAAAGTCATGGGCATTTCTAAATACTAAAGGGAATATACAATAGAGCAGGGTGATGTGACGATGCAATTGGATATCTACGATGCCTTACAAAGATCCCGACAGCGAACAGATGATAATCGACAATATTGGAAAATGGCAAAACCATGTATCTGAGAAGTTGCCAAATATATTAATCAGTGGTCAGGGTGTGAATCTAGCACACACCACACGCAAAATACGACAAAGCTGTATCCAGTTCACAAGCTCCTCATCCAAATGTATTTCATGCATGTGTAATTTTGCTCATCTACAGGTGGGCAACCTGTAAGACGTCTTGTAGTGGCACATGACAAGAAAGGCTGTTAGTCACAAAGATGTGCGCTTGAAGAAACACACTATTATATTTTTAATTACAAACAACAGAAAAGCCATCAATGCTTGTGTCTGATTCGCTGTTTGTTCAGAGGTGTGCAGCACGAGCTTGTCATGTGGAACAAGCGTTCGTAGAGTTTTCACTCTTTTTTCTCTGTTTCATTCATTCTGTTTGCAAGAAAAATTTAATCTACGAGAATGCTGCAAATTATCTCTGATCACATCGGGAGGTGCTGTGAGTTTAGTTTGCTTTATTTCCATGGAGCAGTCCACGGTTAACATGCATTGTAATCACAACTCTGCAGAATCAGTAATATATATCTTTGTATAAAATAAACATAGACGAAAGTGAGTAAATGATAAAGTAATGCGAGACATGTTCACCTTGAACCCAAATTTTTTTTAATTTTCTTTAGGCAACATTAACTGTATTATCAAAATGCAATACAAACACAAATTCAATAAGAACACATTTGGCAGCATTATTAGGCTTATTTTGATTATTATTGTCTTTACAATTATAATTGTCTTAACATGTAGGCAATTAGTATTTTTCCATCTGTTGTGTTGACGGATGCTTGCGTGATGGTAAAACAAGTCACTGTAGACAGTAAATGTTTGAATTTGGGGAACTGGTTAAATAAGGTTTTGATCACTTGTTTTTTTTTTTTTTTCCCCCTATTTACTTTAAAGTGTAATTTGATTTAGAAATGTATATTTTTTTTTATATATATTTAGTGTTTCAATAAATTATAAAATTTTTAAACCAAAATCAATAAAGCAAAAAAATTCCCCGACCCTTGGCAGGGGGGTTGACTATGGAATCGATATCGCAATATTTTTTAAGGCAAATATCGCTAAATGTATTTTTTTGTAAAAAATATTTTTTACATATCCCCCAGCCCTAATATATACATTATATTATGTATATATATATATATATATATATATATATATATATATATATATATATATATATATATACTTTATATGCAATTTTTTTTTTTTTTTTAATGTTCTGCTCCAAACTACATGATAAACTACATAATATGACCATATGTCATATTATCTACATATGGCTAGATAATACCAGATATGCATTGGCTAGATCCCTGATAGCACACATACATCACCCAGACTTCTATGTGATGTGTGTGTTTACTCATCTGCAGTACGTCTAAGACGTATGCAAATAATGTCTTTGGATGTCAATAAGACATTCAGAATATCTCTTAAAGATGTTTATGATTTAGAATATTTGTAAACATCTTTTTAATATGTTTAGCAGATTTAAAATAGATTGTGATACATTCCAGATGAAAATATCTAAAATACGGAGATGCATGTGTGCTCTCTGGGATGATTCATGATTTGTACACTAATAAGTTTAAATCTATTAATTCCAAGGATTAGTGCCTGACATTAAAATGGATTCTTTAAACCATAATAGTAATCATGAACTGAACTGAGAAGGTCATGGAGAGAGAGAAAGAGAGAGAGAGAGTATACAAACATAAACAACCAGCTTACCAAAAATCATTAAATGAGGTTTATGGTTTGTGTTTTACCTGTTTTATTTTTACATGTGTAATGCTCTAGCTATTGTTCTATCTAGTTTGTTCAAGCTATCGTTCTATTTAGCAATTTTTCTATCTTGCTGTTTTTCTAGCTATTCTATCTAGCTGTCATTCTAGCTAGCATTATATCTAGCTATTATCCTGTCTTGCTATTGTTCTAGCTATCATTCACGCAATCATTCAAACTATCGTTCAAGCTATCTTTCAATCGAGCTTTCATTCATTAGCTGGTCAAATTCGGCAAATGTTGTTATAGACCCGGATGTGTGACATGCCCTCATAATTTAAAACCATGAACATGGACGTAAGAACCATGAATATAAAAGAGAATTAGACCCATACTACTTTAAATAGTATTAATTTTGGGTTTCATATTGGCTAGGTTGCCACTTGATGTCCAAAATCACTTAAGAACCACTAAATTATAGGAATGTTTTTTAATATTATTATGATTTATTTTGTATTTATTTTATACAATGTATTAATTTAAACAAGAACAGAACTGGAAAGTAGCAAAAAAACAATAATTTTCCACTCAAGTTTGCACTCAAATTTGCAGATTATGACTTATTTGCTTTACACAGGCATCAGAGCAATGAACTCACCAGTCTGCATCCATGTGTTTATATAGGTACAATGGCACTTAATTTGATCCTTCTCTCCAAGGATTGTGCTGGTGTATCCACACAAATAGGAACTGTTTGGAGTGGAGCTCCTTTGAAGTGGGACATTCTTGTCATCTTCTCTGTTGTGAAGCATTCTGATTTGCATATTCCACTCTCTCATTCCTATCCATATTGAGGTGGACTGGTTTATACGCCGTCTATAGATGGTACACAAAAGGTCTGGTTAATTAGCAGCTTTGTCAGTTTCTTATAGTTCCACACATGTAGGCACACACATAACACATTCTCTTTGCCCTGGTTTGTGTTACCATATAATGAGGTCCCCGCTTCACAGGGGACACTAAAACTGCAATCAGGGTTCAGAATGCTTTGTATGTGTGTTTCTACTTGAGTATGTTTGTAAAAATGTTGTTCTCAGGAAAGTTGATGAAAGACACCAGGTTTAGGTGGTGATTTATTTTCTCATATAGAACAATCAAACAAAGTAGTGGATGAGGAAAATATGAAAGCCAAAGCTCTCAAACTGACATTCTATCACTAATAAAAACGTTTGGAACAAAGGGGGAAAAAAAGAAGTGCAACACAGACCTCCATAATGTCTCCATCCAGTAGAGTAGCGAGTGTGATGTTGGTGTTGGAGTTGAGTGTGTATAGTATTTGTGTGTAAACATTGTGTGTGTGGAGGAGTTTTGGCTAATAGTCAAAGCCTCATTAAGTCCATTGGTTCAAAGGTTCATTATAAACCAAGCAAGGCAACATTCCAAGTGACTATGTTAACTGAAGCCCCCCGGGCCCACTCTCGCTAGCATGAAAATCTAGCAGCTTTAAACAGTAAGTGTTAACACCCCCAACTTCTCCCCACCTACACTCTCTCTCAACACACAAACATTTGCACCCTTGAGTTCCAACACTCTCCCCTTTTATTCAAGTCTCCCTTTAGACAATAGATTCCATCTG
The DNA here is from genome assembly GCA_032164185.1 of Moxostoma hubbsi. Taxonomy (NCBI): domain Eukaryota; kingdom Metazoa; phylum Chordata; class Actinopteri; order Cypriniformes; family Catostomidae; genus Moxostoma; species Moxostoma hubbsi. The sequence goes on along the minus strand of JAVLUX010000029.1, from coordinate 33,148,175 downwards.
TTAGCGAGACTTTCTTTCTCCTCAGAGGGGCCGTGAGCCCACAACTCGAGTCAGCGCAGGTGGAGTTTGGGTCAGTCATCCAGCCGTGGTCTCTAAGGACACTTTCACAGAGAGAGGGAAGAAGTTAGGGAAGGCAAAAACTAGAAGGAGAGGGAGCTAGGGAACGACATCATGGTAACTTAAAGTAGCAAGGGAGGTTGGTTATAAAAAGAGATTTGAGAGTGCCTTGAGGGAAAGCCCCTTAACTGCGCTCTGGAGCTTTGGAGAGGCAACCAAGGCAGCTGCATATGTGCCGAGATGCTGCTCGGCTACGTTTTAATTATTTTCAAAGAGGCAGAGGTGAAATTCAAACCTAAACTAATGACTCTCACTTAGATGGAGGAGAGAGAACACATAAATAAGAGAGTCTTTAGGAATATCTTATTTTAAATAAGAGCGAAAAAGTTTATAAGAAAGAATGGAAATTACATATTAAAGGCAATGTCAAATATACAAACTATTGAACTTCCCTAATGTGATGTGCAGTACAGCAGGGTCTAAGACCTCAGTGTAAATCTGCGATTCAGAATCTAATTCAAACCTGGAAATAAAGAGCTTTCAGGATTTTGACATAAATTATATTCTAAAAACAAGAATGTGAACTCAGACACTTCTAGGTATCCAAGCTCGATTTCATGCATTGTTGCATTCCAAAATAAATCTGACACATTTGTAGGAGAATTATTGTAGGAGGATTATTCATAACACACACTGCATTCTCAATGATGCCACAAGAGGCGATATAGTGAGATTAGTGTGAACTATCTGCTTCTACACTGAGTTTTCTCTTTTAAGCCAACTACTGTCATGGGAGAACTGTTTGAAGAGAATATTACAGAGCAAGTAAGTTAAAGTCAATATATGAATAGCAAGTCAACTTTTAATAACACATCCAGTTTAATGGCCAGATGTTTGACCGTAACTCAATCACATTCTAATGAAATTTTACAAAGATTAATTATTTTTTTTTCTTTGGAATGACAAGCACAGATGATTCATTCACAAAAATACCAGAAACATGTATTAAGGAAGTACGTAGGGTCAATTTTGATTTTACGTTTACTTTGGCACAAAAAAGTAATTTTGTTTGGCATTATTATTAGATGAAGACAAACTAGTTTGAACTGAACATGATCTAGTACGTTAATAACAGCGAACACACTCTTATTAAAGTTTCACCTTATTTTTCAGAAATTCTTGATTTTTAAATCTTGCCATTCAAGAAAAGTTCATGCACACTCGTCAACCCATTATTAGGGTTGTAATAGAAACTATGTTTGTAAATTTCCTGAAGAAAATGTGAGTGGTGCTTGTCATTGCAAAATTTATCACAACAATGTCCCACCAACTGCCCCAATTTAAAAGAGGCCACCCCCACAACTCTTGGATGTTCTGGTGCAGAGATATTGGTGTTATTGCATGGTTGCTAGGGTGTTTTATATGGTTGCTAGGCAGTTTCCAGGGTAGTAACAAAAAGTCTGCTTTATATCTCAAGTCAAATGAGCCAACCTGGAAGTCTCTATGATGTTCTGATGCAGAGATATGTGTTTTGAAAATCAGTTACTAGGGTTACCCCATCGGATTGCTAGGCAATTGCCAGGGTTATACTACAAGGCTCCTTGCTAGCCTAAGTCAAATGAGCCAACCTGGAATTCTGTACAATAATCTGGTGCAGAAATATGTGTTTTGCTACTCAGTTGCTAGGGTGACCCCATCTGGTTGCTAGGCAGTTTCCAGGGTAGTAACAAAAAGGCTGCTTTATATCTCGAGTCAAATGAGCCAACATGGAAGTCTCTACAATGTTCTGGTGCAGACATATGTCTTTTGCTACTTGGTTGTTAGGGTGAGCTAATTTGGTTGATAGATAGTTGCCAGGATGATACTAACAAGGCTGCTTGCTGGTCTTGCTGAGTCATATGAGCAACAATGAAGTCTCTATGACATTCAGACATCTGGAGACATCTCTCTAAATCATTTTGAATGGAAGTCAATGGGGTTGGTTGCTAGGGTGCTATAAATGGTTTCTTGGGCATGGCTAAGTTGCTTAGGGGATACTCAAAGACTGCTTACTAACCCAAGTAAAACAAGCCAACTCTAATGTCTCGATAACATTCTGATCCAAAGATAACCCTCTAAGCCATTTTGAATGGAAGTCAATGTGGTTTGTAGCAAGGGTGCTCTAAATGGTTGCTAGGGAAGGGCTAGTAGTTTCCTTTACAATATACAAAGACTGCTTGATAACTCGAGTAAAACAAGCCAACCCTGAAGTCTATACAACATTCTGATCCGGAGATATGATCGGACAAATATCGTGCCAATGTTAAGTCAATATTATTTTTGGGGGCAGTTTTTTGCCCCTTAGGGGTACATCATATACCCGATCACTTAGAAAAGTCAAAGCACACATCTCCTCAATAAGCCGGTTGTTTTGACACCTCAATGAAGGGTGTACGACAAACTGTGCTTTTTTTCTTTCTTTTTTTTTTTGTAGAATAATAGAAGAATAATATTAAGTATATGAGATAATAATTGTGATGCCAAGCAAGCACCACTAATTACATGCAGATGCAAGCGCAATTAGCCCTAAACTAAAAATTGCTGTTTATCTCATGCACGATCATGCCTTCAGCTATTTATGCAAGTTTCATATAATCAAATGTTCCTGTATCAGAAGTTCGGAAGCTGGAGGTTTAAGGAAGTGAAAATTTATTTTAATCAGACAAAGTTAAAAGAAATATGGAGACGAAAAGAAAGCTGCAAAGCATACAACAGTACAGTCTTGTTGTGTGTCCTCCTCAAATCAAGGCAGCTTCAAATATTTTAAATATGCTTCGGTTAGAACTAAAAATGCATGTGACTATCTGAAATGAATACTTGAGAACTGTTGAGAAATTCACACTTCAAAGATCTGTGAAATCTGAAAGGCTGAAAAGTTTTGTGTATGTACCTGAATTTAATGGTCAGACATTGTAGCTATGAATCAAAACTAATTTGAACTATGCCACTTTAAACCAAGGTGCTTTTTAGGAGGATTATCCTAATTTTTGACCTCAACTGTTAATTAAAATGCCTGTCACAAAGCAAAAACACAGTGGCCTTCACCTAAACCATAACCAAAACCCCATCTGTTAGGTTACGTGACTGTACGAGCAAGTGTACGTATTTACGCTTGAGCAGAAGCAGCTATGAGACAGTGCATGTGGGTGGAGGAAGGGAGATAATAGAGCACATGGCTTAAGCTATTAAAGGACTATTTTACAGCTTAATCGTTTTTTTTGTTAGAGGTTCCATGCCGATCTGTTCTGGGTTATTTCTGCCACTGCTATTTTCCTCGTTTAGAGGATTTACCTCTTTAATCTGACTCTTTGTTAGCGATACTCAAACCTGCTTGCAGTTTATTGTACTGCGCCAGCTAATATGTGTGTTCTCCTTCAGTGAGATAGGTCTACTTCAGTGCCATGTCCATCACTGTCAGATATGATTGCGTCTCCGCTAAAACAACAGATGTGCTTGGCACGGCTTGAGTTTGCTGGTCCTTGGAGACATTTATGCTGTAGCTCTGTAGTTAGAGCAGTTATTTTTTGCTAAATCAGAGTTTTTGGGAGATAGAGGGGTAGAGACAAATCTGAACCTGCATAGTGTGCAACAGCATGCTAAGCCAGTGTGTATGTTTTAAGCTAGCTAGATAGTCAAACAAACAGTCACAAAGATAGAAAGAGATAAAGATAAAGAAAGAGAGCAAATTAAAGCACATTTTAATTAATATCCTTTAACTATAGCATTTAATAGCCTTTTGTGGGTTTGTTTACATTTTATGTTTTGACACTTGAAGTTTGAATTAACACGTTTCCGCTGATCCATTTGAACATTCCGTCAAGGTACAGTAAGTCTATGGGATTTTCAGATTTTTGATCATCCTCTGTGCAAAAAAAAAAAGTCTGATCAATTAGAACGTAGACACTATTCCAGAACAGACTTGTGCCAAGTTTGGTGGATGTAGTTTGAAAGCTCTAGGGGGAGATAGTGTTCGAAATTTTGGCGTCAGTTTATGGATTAAAAAAAACCTAAACAGATTTTGTAGAATAAAATTATGTTGGCGTCATCAAGCCAACATAATTAGCTTTATGCAAAAACAATAAAATAAATGTCCTCATTTATACAGCTAATTAATGTGTGTGTTTGTCTGTACAAGAACTTTTTAATTAGTATAACTTAGCGTGCTTTGCTGTGTGTGTGTTCTAACAACTGAATTGGATTTGTTGAGTTTTTGAATTATTCAAATTAATATTATCTTGGAGCACAAAAGGTCATAGGCATTTTGTTGTTTGTGTTTGTCTTGTTTGGTGTACTCATGCATGCATGCATGTGAGTGTGTGTGTGTGTATGTGTGTGTCATTGTGTTTATGATTGTGTGTGTGAGATGGCATCAGTAATAGATTCATGGTGATGAAGCGGTAAATAAGAGCCCAGGACACACAAGGTTGACCACAATGCTCATCGTCTCTCACCTCCCGTTTCAATATGGGCCCCATCCCCCTTTTTATTTCTCCCCTCCCTCGCTCTTCTTAACTCATTCACCCTCCTGTCTCTTCATCGGCCCTTCATTGTGATAGATGAGCACATGGATGGACAGTAAAGCGCTAAAGTTTGTGGGCCATGGAACCCACACCACTGTGCATAAAATAGAGAAAGCATGCCTCCAGAATTGGATGGAATGAAGGGAACACGTCAGCATTTTCTCTCCCAGTATGTTTCACTCAGCGCGATTGAGTCTTATTATGTGACCCCACTCCCTCTTCACTCTGACCTGATAATATTTTACCACTCACACATTCTCTCTGTCTCCCCTCGCTCTATCTTTCTGACATTTTTCTCTCTCTTACACACACACACACACACACACACACACACACACATGCACACACACACCTTTGGTTATCTATCATGTAGGTGACATTCCATTTATTTATGTTGTTAATGATATTATACATTTTATATTTGTAGTACACACACACTGAGCACTTTATTTGGAACACTATGGTCCTAATAATGTGCCCTATGTGGTCTTCTGCTGTTATAGCCAATCCGCCTCAAGGTTAGACATGTTTGTGCATTCTGAGGTGCTATTCTGCTCACTACAACTGTACAGAGTGGTTATCTGAGTTACTGTAACCTTTCTGTCAGCTCAAACCAGTCGGGCCATTCTTTGTTTACCTCCCTCATCAGCAAGGTGTTTCCGTCCGGAGAACTGCCTCTCACTGGATGTTTTTTTTGTTTTTGCTACCATTCTGAGTAAATTCTTGGGACTTCTGTGTGTGAAAATTCCAGGAGATCAGCAGTTACAGAAATAAACAAACCAGCCCATTGTGGTAAATAATCGGACCAGATGAGATTCCTGGAGACAGTTTATGGCAGAGCCTCTCGCCGACTGTCAAGGCAAAGAAGAGTGGCTCCATTTTGATTGGATCATGGCAGGACCAAAACAAACAAAATGCAAGCACATTTTTATGTAAATTGCACAAACTGAACTATGGTGGTATAAATTAATACAATCATGTTTGGTCTCTATATCTTCAGAATAATGGCAAGAGTATTTTTGAAGATGTTTGGAAAAGGAACAATGCATAGATAAAACTTTAAAGACATTGTTCTAACTATGTTTTTAAAACATGCAAATTTTCCACACAGAGAAGGGAGTGAGCCACACTGTGTGGGCCTGACCTCAGCAGCCAATCATAACCTTGAAATAAGAAGCACCAAACTGAAAACTCCTCATCAGGAAGGTGTAAAACTATCCTCAGGATGACCACACCTTTGTCCTGAGTCACTGTCCAGAGGGTCATTAACAGGATACACTTCTAAAACACCTTTTTTCCTGAGTACACGTCCAGAGGATTGTTAACAAGATGCACTTCTATAACACTTTCCCATTCTGGTATCAGTCTACAAGAGAGAGGCAGATTAATAATCAATGTCTGTTTTCCAGCTGTTTGAGTTCGGGAGCAATAACAGAATGCGGTGAGCAGGGACCAGTGGCATCTGAGCAGAGCGAGGCTGGGAAGATAAGCGGTGAACGAGCTCCACCTGTGTGCCACACCGGTCTCGCGTTCCGGTGAGGGGCGGTGGGAGTATTTGAGGAGAGGAGACAGCAGCAGACGTGAGTGAGGGAGACACACAGAGCTGTGTGTGTTGAATGTTACTGCTTAAAAGCCATATTGTGTGACACTGAAAAGTGTATATGTGTAATTAAAGTCTCAGGTAGATTTTCAAGCCGGTCCCAGCTTCCAGATGATGAATCTTGCACCGACATAAGGGCTGTATATCTGCATGTTCCAGATACCAAGAACCCTCTCTGTGCTTCCAGGAGAGCATCCCTCAGCTCCTTTGTGTCCAAAGTTGTTGAAACGGAATCCAGCTCCTTCCCCATTGTAATATGGCCCTGAGCCCCAGTGGAAGACGTCACATCACTGAACTCATCGACCGATCATGAAGAATGTAAATAACATCACTAAACCTCTTTCCTGAGACCTTGGCATTAGTGTGTACTATCAGTTTAGGATTTTGTAATGTTCCTTAGTAGAGCCCGACTGATATATGAACAAATTCCAGATTTACTGCAAGTGTGCCCGGCCATGGAGGCCATTCCAGAGTCACAGTCAGCACGTCCGGCCATGGGGGCCATTCCCCATTCTCTGCCAGAGCGCCCAGTCACGGAGGCCATTCCCCAGTCACTGCCAGCTCCCTCGGCCACAGAGGCCATTTCCCAATTGCTGCCAGTGCTACAGACCATGGTGGTTGCCACACAGCCTGTCCGGTTCCCTGTGATCATAAAGTCTGTTCTGTTCCCTGTGGCCGTCGACAAGCCTGTCCTGTTCCCCTTGGCCATCGACACATCTGTCTAGTCCCCTGCGAACTTCGACTATACTGTCCAGTCCTTAGTGGCCTTTGACCAGCCTATTGCTCAGTCCAGTGCCCAGCACTCATCAGACACCAGCAACCAGTCTGTTGTTCAGTCCAGTAGCCAGCACCCATCAGACACCAGTCTGTTGCTCAGCCCAGTAACCAGCGCCCATCAGACATCAGTCTGTTGCTTAGTCTGTTCAGTCCCAAGTGGGTGCTACTTACTCAGTCTTCTTCCTGTCTGGAACCTGCTATGACACCAGTGGCGTAGGTTTTATAAAAATTACATTTGACCTTATAACACATTTAAACTTTTCAATAAAAATTTTCATTCATAATATAATTGACTCTTGTCTTAATGTATGTCAGTGTGGTTTCAATTGTTTGCTTGTTAACACGTACCTGTATGAGGTAACAGAAATATGAGGATACAGAAAATGTTTAAACTTTAAAGGGTAGAATTCACAAAAACTATTCTAATTTAAAAGGGTTTTGAACTAGTTGTTCTTAAACTAAAATAGAAAACCTCTGCTAGAGAAAACATATTTGGATAATTATTACTGAGATGCACATCATTTGTTTGGCTTTTAGATATGAAGTAATTAGTGTGGCCAGTTTGATGGCATGTCGTCTGTGCCATAGATGGATTTCACAGGGTCAGATGTACAAATTAAAATGTTGTGCAGTCCAGTAAATGTCAAGTTCCACTGAGCTGAGGCATTTCCAATAAACCTTTTTGAGAAACTTGTTTCTTAGATACTGTATATAGTGGAACTGTGCAGTAACCTTAAAATTTCTTTGCTATTTTCCTTGGTAATGTGCTATTTCTACCTGATCTTACCATTATGAAATTAATTAACCACTTTTGTTGGTGTAAGGTAGTCAGGTTGATTCAGTTATATTACAGTAAATATTATTTTTGACTTAAAAAAGACTAGTTAATTTAGATGTTACCACTTGAAGCCCATTTTATAAGTTATGTGACATTGTTTACTTTTGCAATATTAGCAAACAGTTCCTTTGCTAACTGAGGCTTAATCTTTAAGACTCATTTAAATGAATTTAAATGTATTACTCAAAACATTCTAGTGTTTAATGTGGATTTCATTATCAGTGTAGAGGTAACACATTACAAGTCAAGTGCATTGTGTAATCAGATTACTTATAACATCTAACATAACGCGTTACTTTTTGAAATTGTGCATAATATTTCAGTTATTCTTTCAAATAATTTATGTGCATTACTTTTCTTTTTATTTCCTCTATTTAATGATACAATTAAAAACCTTTCACTTAACCATAATGTAAGATACCGGAATGATGTGATGAGATGCGACAAAACTAAATTGCTCCTATCATAATCAGCTAAGCTTTCAACATTAAATTTCCTGATTGCTCCAAGGATACTTACTTATGGTTTTGTATTTCTATACTTTTCAGATGCAATACAGCAATTGGACAATCTGGATATTATTGCTAGAGCATAAACACTGCCACAATGTCTTTTAACTAAGCCCTCGTCAGCAGTCAGAATATCAGTGTATTATATAGCTCATATTTAGAAGCTCGTTTGCGGTTTTGGGTTAAACATGGCTGATTTGGGGATTAGTCCCACTTCAGTCTGGCTAAAACAGCTGGTTTCCACCCAACACTTAGTCTGACCCCCCATATCAATGCAAAAATATGTTTGTGTGCATGTGACTGGTGGTGAAAACTTACCAGACTTAGGGTCCAAATCCTTCTTAACCAGAATTAATCACTTTTTCCACCTGCTCTAAACAGCTCCTCTAGGGTCACCAACAACTAAGGGATTAGAAACTGTCTGAACCCCCCATATTTTACCTTTAACCTTGATGTGAAATCACTTACCATGGAGATTACAGCGATTCCTGCAAGATATCACAAAAAAAAAGCTTAACATACAAGATTACAGCAGATTTCTTGCCAGACAGTGGTTTGTTGATGAAGGAGATTTTTGTAATAAGAGATAGCCAGATTTACATGTTTTGCCTATGTTTTGAGTGTTACTGTGTATTTGTGTGTGTGTGTGTGTGCGCGCAGTTGCAAAAGCAGAATACGGTTATAATACAGTATGGTTAAAAAAAGGAAAAAGCATTTGAATTTACTGTTGTTTTATTCAAATTGTTCAATTTGACTAATTTATTAAATAATGTTGTGACAAATGGAATAAGACAATAAAGTGCAACAATGGTCAACGTCTATGATATTTACTTCAGTCACTAGCTGTGTCCCAATTGACACACTATGCACTTAAAAATTACACTATGCACTCAGAAATGTATTTTCTTTTTATTATTATTTTTTCTTTTTTTACATTTCAAAGTACACTATCATGGCAAACAGAACACCTAAAAAAAATTTTAGTGCATGGAAACATTCGCCATTTAACGAAATTGATGTTTCAAATGCACGCAATATGTTGCGCTAGCTTAAGCACGTTAACCAACCTTAGTTTAGCACTTGTATCTCAAAAACGTACATATTCACACAGTGTGGGGTGACTGAAAAGTTTCGTGAGTTGCTGCATTCTCCATTATTTATAAGAGTTTTTTCAGACCTGTAACGCAGCCAGGTAACTCCACCTCTTCTGCTATGTACGGCAAACACGAGAGCTGAAAGCATGAAGTGTCCAACATTCCACACTCCGTTTTGATGGTTGATGAAGTGCATCATCCGGGTATTCATAATAGACTTCTTTTTGTTGCATTTTCAGTTTATACATACTGCTCGTAATACTTCAAAATTATGTAAAATAGTGCAGAAGTGTGCGGTTAAGTACGCACCTTCTGTCACAATTGCTTAGGACTGTCACAATTGATTATTTTTGTAATCTAATAATTTAATGATTATTCTGAAGATCAAGTAATCAAAAAAAATGTCAACTCAGTTTGCATAATTTTTGGCTAAACTGTTTTGCACACATTTGACAAAAATGGGTATGATTTAATTAACAAATTAAAAAGCCAACATACACCTAAAGCAGATTTATATTATATATATATATATAAGTCTGAAATAATGTCTGCCCACCAATCTTGTTTGTTGAGGATGAGTTATATTCATTCAACTATTTTATGAAGAAGATATCAAAGCCATTTTATTTGCTTGTTGTTTTTTAACTATAACTTACATGCAAAACAGAATACAAAATTATCAGTAATCGCGTCATTGAGAGACATGTTTTTACATTGAGCTGCAGCAGCTTAGGGCATTGTTGCATTTGTGCTACATACTGCACAGATTGTAAAAGCTTGTCACTTGCCATGTTTCATGTAAAATGCCCATAATCATCTGAACATTCTGTTAATTTCACATGCGAAGACTAGCCTTTACATCTTCAGGTGAGCCCTTTTTCATATTGCATAAACAGGGCACGTGAAGTACATCCATGTGGCTTTAACAGCAAGGTCACATTGAGCTTTGTCTGACATCATACAGACCTGTGGCTTTATTCAGTAAATAAAGTTCTCTGGATTTCCACATTGAGTTTTACCTGTAATACTGGCTGTAACCTATAAAATATTTAACAGAATTGAAGAATTGCAAACTATTGCATACTTAATCATCCCAAAATCTAATGTACTGTACATGAGGAGGAAGATCACATTTATAATCAAATGGTAATTAATTGACACTGAATGGAGACAATAACTTCCTTAGATCATCTGGATTCTATCAGATTTACCGAGCAGAAAGTGTTTGTGCATCTGTCACTGCATGTGTAACACTATGTTTCAGGATGTCTTTTTCATTAAATTGTTTTATGTTGCTTCATAAAAGCCTAAATGATTGTGTGGTATAAAGTGCATTCCAGTGTGTTTTTTGCTAAGTTTAGTGTGTTATGCCGAAATAAATGGATCGACTTCTCATACGCATCTGGATGCAGCACCGCAAATCGCCTGCAGTCTGAAATTACCGTACTGTTTCCGGCGGGTCTGTGAAAACTGGTTGTCATATTTTCAAGTGCTGTTGCACTGCTGAAATGATGTTATGTTTTTTTCAGGTAGACAGACAACTGTATTGTTTTACAAATCTTTATTGAAGTCCTCTTACACAGCTGACACCTCTTGTCCGTGGATATCAAGGAATTTTTTTAATCGAGTATTTGAATTAAATTGTTTAATCGTGACAGCTCTACTATGGTTAAAGTCATTATTCATTGCTATTATGAAAATAGAATAGGGGACTGACTTTGGTTACTCATTCACTTTGTAAATACACTAAATGTGTGAGATGAAATTAGTAAAGTAACTTGATATACACTTGAATATAAACCATAAATTGGAGTTTCTCTTTTAAATGAATTATACTTTCTATTTATTTAAGAGAGCAGCACTAGTACAAGAAGCAAGTCCATATTTTGCCATGGTGTAGTAATTTCTTTCTGGACAAAGGTTAAAGCTGAAGTGTGTAACTTTATGTTAAAAAATTCCTTCTATCCCAGCTTAATATGCAATTACAACTTTAAGTAAGCCATTTAGAGGTTAATTTTCTTGAAAACTGTAAACTGAAAATTCCTCTGTTTGTTTTAAGAGAATCGTTTATACCTGCCCCAACAACATTACTCAACCAATTACTTGAGTTGGGGGTGGGATACTTTGTGTGACCAACATCAGGCAGGGGCATATATATATATATTGTTCCATACATACATTGTTCCAAAGCAGCTTTACAGAAAATCAGCTGTGATGTCTGTAACGTCTCAAAAACACGAATAACCAACACTCCTGGAAACATAATAATCAATTTCATAAAAAGAAATATATGAAATTCTATAGCTTGTTATTGTTTAAAATTTCACAACTTAGCCCTGCTGTCCACATATGTGGTCAACAATTTTTTTAGAAAAAATTTTTACTCTTTTTTTTACATGTTTATGAAGTGATACTAACTGCAAATCAAAAAAGGAAATGGTAAATGCACACAGCATTTACGCTCGGGTGTCAGGAGCTTAATACTCACAACAACTGAGTTATTTCCATATAGCCCTTGTGCCATCCTAAAAGGAACTATGAATATGCCTTATAAAGTCAGTCTCAGAGCCCAATTGACTGGTTTGATTATGCTGGAGAGCTCACAAGGACTGTTGGATTCTTGCTCTCCAGTAGTGCATTAGCCAAGCACTTAGAGAGAGAGAGACCAGAGCTTGATTCCTGTTCAGGTCAGGGCTGTCCTTACCACATAGTGGGCTACACATCAAAGTCTCATCAAGTACAATATACTATAGCAGTGTATGGCTGTCAAGCTCCGAAAAGGACCAAAAAAGCAATGTTGAAGCAGTATAAAAGTAGTTAGTACAACTTGTGTGTTACAGTATAATTGAGGTCATCTGAAGCTTTATGTGAGGAACAGACTGAAATTAAAATCAGCATTCAATCACAAATTACAGGTTTGATGTCAGGACATTTGGTCACGAGATGTGCATGAACCAGTTGCTGGATTTCTATTGGACTGTTTTCATGCCAATTTTAAATTTGTGCTTAAAAAAAACTAAATGGAATTGCTTGATATGCTCATAAACTGTCAAAATATACAGAGACTGCCGGTGTATGGTCATAGCTGCCATTTCAACCCTCATTATATGAGATATATTACACTCATTCTGCAAAGTCTCCTGGCAGCATTTAATAAAACGATGTACAGCTGATCCAATTCCACAAATACAACTCTCCTTAAGCGAGTAGGCCATTCAGCTGCTCCATCATGACAAGGCGCGCTCCCTCAAGATAATGTGCATGATGTAGTGGAGGGAAACACGCAATGATTTGCATTTTCTTTAGTCAAAGTTGTTGAAATTTACTTAAGAAATGTGGAGCATTTTGATTAAAACCCAGCTATAGACATCCAACCTGTGCTGTATAGTATGGAAAAATCTGCTTTAAGATTCTGTAAAATTCTATTCTTTTCAAAGTGAATTTAATTAATCTTTTATTCACTTTCTTATTTTCCTGATATCCTTATATCATACTGTATTTTTGGTATCAAGGTAAAACAAATAAACAAAGAAATGTGGAAAAATAAAACATTATATACATTTTAAATTATATATACACTGGTCGCCAAAAGATTAGAATAATGTACAGGTTTTGCTCTTATGGAAAGATATTGGTACTTTTATTCACCATAGTGGCATTCACCTGATCACAGTGTGCTTTTTTTGTTACACTGGGTGTAACCCCAGTGGTTCTGGCCAAATTCCCCCCATGGGCCCTTATCAATCATGGCCTGCTAATAATCCCCATTTATGAATTGGCTATATTACTCTCCTCTCTCCACTCCCTGAATAGCTGGTGTGTGGTGAACATACTGGTGGTGGCTGAGGAGAGTCCCCTGTTCATGTAAAGTGCTTTGAGTGTAGTGTCAGAAAAGCACTTTATAAATGTAACGTTCAAACCACATAAACTAAAAGAGTTCATTGAATCAAGTTTTTCAAATGTAATGGTTGGGAAATTCATCATATGATTTTCTGCAAGTGCCATTTTGAATGAAACCATACAAGAGTAGGCGATTCTTTTCCAGAATCAGCTGTAAAGTGGATCTAACTTTATGCTGATAATCAAAAGTCTGGTTCTGCGAGACAAGCACTGTGGCATCTTGCTAGGTTTTGAGTTGCAGTGAAACTTTTGTCAACTTCTGTCAAATCCAAATATAAAATACAGCATTAGGGCACCTCAGCAAAATACAGGGAACAGTATATATAACTAATGCATTGTAGAAGTCATGGCAGTTGGATTCGGCACTAATCATGAAAAAACCCCACTGCTGTTGTAGGTATAAGTGCGGTGCTTTGGCGTTAACAGCCTCAAGCTGACAGCGGGGATACTGGATACAGATTGCGCAGGCTACGGGGTGAGGTTGTAATTCTTAAGCTCAGAGAACACACAAATGGGAAATGATATTGAGTCGGGCCCTCAGAGGTCTGTATGGGGCAGTAGGGTCCTTTTTTCATTAAATACAAGTCTGTTTAAAGTGAGCTGGTGGGGTGAGTTAAATTCTCTCAGATTAAATCAGTTATTAGTGTCTGTAAAACCCTCTTTTTCTCAAATGTTATCTATCTAATCTACTGTTTGCACATTATGATTAAACTTCATACTGTCTCCAACTCACTGTGGAATAAAACAGTAATGGATGGTGTGTGTGGTTCTGTGTGTTTTGGAATACATATCAGTGCCAAGGGAACGATTTCGCAATAAGGTATGTACAGAGATTGGAGGGGTTACTTTAAAAATGTATTCCTGTACAAATGACTAATTACTTACTAAAAAATACAACACTATGAAAGTAAGTTTTAGTTACTTTTGGAATACCTAAGGCTACATATGCAAATAAAGACAAAAGAAAAGTAATATCAACTAGATGGCTATGTTGTGCAGATTGTCTGAGCTTCTGTTTTCCATGCAACAAAAGTGATTTGGTAACACTTTTCAATAAGGTTCCATTTGTTAACATTATTAAAAACATTAGTTAACATGAACTAAAAAAGAACAATACTTTTACATGATTTATTATTCTTGGTTAATGTTAATTTCAACATAAAGTAATACATTTTAGTGTGTACAATACAAAAGTTGTATATGTTAACATTAGTTAATGCACTATGAACTAACACAAGCTAACAATGATCAATAGTATTTCAAAAATATATATTTTGTCCATTGTTTGTTCATGATACCTACCTAATGCATTAACTGATGTCAACATATGTAACCATATTGAAGTGACTTATGCTAAAGAGAAAAAAAAATCGGTCTGAAACCACAAAAAGGTTAGTAAATTATGACCAAATTGTAATTTTTTTAGGTGACTTGTTCCTTTAACCTCTTCATCTCTGAGGGATTTTTGGACTGCCTCTTGCAGTTTTTCACACTCAAATTTAAAAGCTCACCATATACACAATCTGGACTAATTGCCTCCAGTTATTCCTAAATATATTTACAATGTTATGATGAATAGAGTTTTTTCCCCTAAATTTGTAACCGAATAATTCTGGTTCTGTTCACTCCATCTCCCTCCAAAAAGTCTTATTTTATTCCACTAGATGGCTGCAAGTACTAGTTTTGTCCATCACAAAATGTTGATCTGAAATGTAGGTGGCAGTGTAACACATTTTAGCCCTTTCAGATGTGCTTGTCCATAGACATTCAGTCTAATTTTCAGTTCATATACCACCCACCCCCCGCCTTTCATAGAATGTCTCGGCCTCTGAGTGGACTACAAGCTCAATCTATGTGTCATTAAAAAACTGAGATCCTTCTTTTGATGTATAACCAATAGTAATAATTCATAGCAGGGCTGGACTTGGAAGAGAAAGGGGGGGTGTGGGGGGGGGGGGGCTTTTCACTTCCCTGTCCTTTTCTGCATATCACGGCGCCGTTTTGTGGTCCATTCTGCATAATGTGGTGGCTCATTTTTGCTTATCGTGGCCCATTCGGCACATTTCATGCAAGCACCACCGGCCCGCTCACTTCTCCCACTGGCCAGTCCAGCCATGATCAGCCTCAAAGTGCGTCGGCCCAGCGGGAAAATGCCTGGTATGCCAGATTGCCAGTCCAGCCCTGATTAATAGTCATTAACATATATTTCCAATGATTTGTTTAGCATGTTTTTCCTGCTGGACTGCATATTTTGTTATGGACATCTAAGATAGGGCATTGGATTATTTACACAAGCAAGCTTACAGCTCACAATTTCACAAGTAAAACAATTGCTTTTTTTTAAAAAAAAAAAACTGCCTAAGGTAAAAGCAATATAAAATGTGTAGCTATTTGAGGCTTACTGCAGCAGTGCTCAGCGCATACAAGAGCGGCCCATTTGTATTTTATATCTTACAGATTTTATATATATTACTTTGTTATTCTTTCATAAATCTTTCAAACTGTGGTATTAGGGTAACAAATTAAGTGCTATCGGAAAGACTTCAATATTCATTTTAACATTTCTACCATATGATATCTAGATGGTGCTGTTTTGCAAAGCAAATTTTTTCATGCCTCATTTGTTTATTTTATGTAACATATATGTACAATTTATGTTTATCTATGACAAGTTCAGATTCTAAGCTTTCAATTGATACCACATATGCCTGACTTACCTAGTCAGGAATTTTATCATTTTAAGCGTAAACTTTTTCCATGACATAGCGCCACCTTTTGGACCCATTGGTTAAATATATTCTAATGTTGTCTAAACATTAAAGAGATGTTAGGCAGATTCACTTGATTCACTATCATTGTATGCAAATGTGTTAAAAAGGTTAACATTTTGCTTACCTGATATCTCCATTTGTGTTTCACAGAAGAAGAGAGTAATACGGATTTGGAACAACATGGGGGAAAGTACATTATGAATTATTAAGAATGATCTCTTTACAATGCAATTTTATACAACTGTGTTCTGTTCCATTCAGTTGTGCTCTGTCCAGTTGTTTTTGAACAAAAGATCTTGACTCTAAACCATTGTAATTATACAGCACTATACAAGACCAACTAGTCGTTCAAACAACCGACATGTCGATTTTATAAGTATTCTGTTACTCTCCAGGTCTGTGTGTGCATGAGCATGTGTTTATATTGCAGACTCATATATATAACAGTCTCTACCATTAATTTGTATTTACAGAGCCCCTCTTGCACCTACACTTACTTTTATAGCTGAGGTTATTGCTTTCCTTGACCATTTCCCCTTCTCTTTATCTCTCCTGACAGTGTTTGGTTGTATGAGTGTGTACGAATGTGCGTGATCTTCACTTTTCTGTAAACTAACACTGCAGCAGCAATGTCTCCTGGTGCTCGCTCCTGTTTTTTCTTCTCCTTATTCTGGTTATCTTCCCCATCCATCTTTTGTTTGCTTTACACCTCCTCTCGGCTGCTCTCCCTCCATCTGAATTTGTGTTTTGTTTGCTCTCTCTCTCTCTCTCTCTCTCTCTCTCTCTCTCTCCCTCTCTTTCTCCCTATATACTTTTCTTACTGGTAGCTCACTTCACAATCCCTCTTAACAATATTTCCATATATTGTTTTCTGTTATTTTATGACTGCAACATTTTTAAACAATAAAAAATGACTATTTTAAACACAATAAAGAATTTGAGATGTGGTGGAAATAATACTGTGGTGAGAAATCATGACATAAATGGCATAAACCTCTGTACTTACAATGTTGGTTGACAAACAAAACTTTCCTTTCTAGAAGTTCACAGTGCTAAAAGTGCACTATGTGCAGTGCATGTAGATTGTTATCTTAAGGGGAAAAAAAAAATATATAGCTAATGTTACAGTTGCCTCCCCTACATTTTGTGCTTTGTGCTTTTATGCTTTGTTAAATAAGTTATATTTATTTATTATTTTGCTGTTGTGCAATGTGATACATGTACAATATGTGTGTGTGACTGAATGACTGAACAATAATCTCCAGCTGTTCACATCTGTCTCTCCAGCTCTCCATGAAGCGCCTGCCCCATCCTCCTTCCACTTGTAAAGTATGCCTCACTGTGTGTGTCTGATGTACAGTATGCATGTAGATGTTTGTGTGTGTGTGTGTGTTCAAGGGTGCGGCCTTGACAGAGTCTAATACAGATAAAAGAACACTCCACCCTAGCTTTTAGAGCTCAGCTTAAATCTATGATCTGTTTCCTCTTGTGGTCGGGCTTCACTTCTCACTATTTTCACATTCAGATTCAATGTAGGTCTCAATTGATCTTCCGGATACAGTGAAAAAGGTTTTTATGTAAGACCTTGTATGATTTATTGCGTGTCTTTTACAGTAGACAGTGTATTTTTGAATTACTAAACTGAAAATATTTTGAGATATAAATTACTTTGCTATGCAGTTGTTTTAAAGGATTGTAAAAACGTAACACTTATCAAACATGGAACAGAATAATTTAAAATATCTCTGGATGACCTTGTAAAAGAGACTTGGCCAAGAATTTATAACATTAGAAACCATTGTTGATCTAAAATCATCATTAACAACAACAACAACAACAACAACTAAAGAGCATGTTTTCCACTCTTGCATCTCTTAATCAAACTTAACTTGATCTTCTTAACCAAGGTAAATTAATGTCTAAATGTTACATTTTGGGATATGAGGACTGTCCAATGAAGGTAAAGATGGCCATTGAGTTTAAGATGATGTGTGTAAATTTCTTCGATTTTAAAATTATTGTATTTTCAGCTTAATATGCAGATTCAACTATAAGAGAGATGTGTAGAGTAGCCAAAATCTTTACTCAAGTAAAAGTACAATTATTTAAAAAACAATATTACTCAAGTAGAAGTAAAAGTAATAATGTAAAACATTACTCAAGTAAGACTAAGAAAGTATCCAATAAAAATAATACTCAAGTAGTGAGTAACTAGTTACTTTCACATATACCTTAATGGATGTTTGCTCTCCTATATTCCAGTAAAAAATACACATTTAACATGATTACAGAATGATTATTATTATTAATAATTATAATAAAACTATTATTAATTTTATTGTTAATTATGGAAATTGCCATTATTCACCAGCATGGTGTTCCAAACCCATATGACTTCTTTCTTCCATGCATCACATTAATAGGAAAGATCAACAACAACAAAAAAAAAACATTTTAAATACTCTCTCATTTTCTCGCCCTCCTGCCATCCCAGATTTGTGTAACTTTCTTATTCTGCAGAACACAAATTAAGATTTTTAGAAGAATATCTCAGCTCTGTTGGTCCATGAAGCTCCAAAAATCACAGAGGCAGCATAAAAGTAATTCATACGACTCCCGTGATTTTCAGAAGCAATATGATAGGTGTTGGTGAGAAACAGATATATATCTATAATTTATATACTTATAATATAAAGTCAATTTTTACTATTATTTCTCCTCTCTACCCTTGTGGCACGGTGGAGGGCGGGACCGGCGCGTGATTACGCACGCCCGGTCCCGTATTAGGCAAATTAAGCCGTCAAGAGGGATAAAGGCCACTCGCAGACGGCGATCGAGAGAGAGAGCTCAATTACGGACATGTCGTCCTCTTATGTGTTTGTCTTTTGAGTTTTACATTAAACCTTTAAGTTATATGTCAAGCCGGTTTCTCGCCTCTTCCTTGCCCGCGAATATGATCTGTTTTACATTGGTGCCGAAACCCGGGAAGGAAGAGGGATGCGCTGTAGCGGAGTTCCCGCCACTACCCCAAAGAAGCAGCTGCGGCCATCTGCCGGGGGACGAGGAGCCCAGCCGCCTGGACGCGGAGGAATGGCCGCCGACCGCGAGGGGAGAAGGGGCTCCTATAGCCGACCGCCTGGAGCGGTCAGGGCCGCTGCCAGGGGCGGAGGATGCCCCTACCAGCCACTGAAACGTGGAGGGGTCCAGGGAAGACCGCCGTCCGCGAGCGGGGAGGGGATCGCGACCGACCGCCTGGAGCGGGAGAACCGCTGTAAAACTCGAAAGACAAACACATAAGAGGACATCCAGGGATGTCCCTGCATTTTCCAGCATTTTCCTACATAGCCGTGTGAGCAGAGAGTGTGGGTGCTAGATTTTCCTGCCTGTAGTCCTGACCTGTCAGCAATTGAGAATGTGTGGTGCATTATGAAGCACACCGTGCGGTAACGAAGACCCCGTACAATAGTGCAGCTAATGACCTACATAATGGATGAATGGGAGAAAGTTACACTTTATAAATTTAACAAACTTGTGTCTTCAGTGTCCAAATTCTTAATAAGTGTTATTAGAACAAATTGTGATGTTTCAAAGTGGAACGCACACAACTGTCCCAACTTTTTTGGAGTGTGTTTTTCATCTGATTTGAAATTAATGTACATAAAAAAAACAATGAAATTCACAGGTTAAAACATCATATTATGTGTAGCTGTAGAGCTTTCAATATAGCAAAGGGTGAATGTAATTTACAAATCACTCATTTTTGTTAGCATTTTTCATACCGGAATTGAGGTTTTACTACTCCTCCTAATACAGTGGCTGCCATATTGGATTTTGACGTTAACCGTTTTTTTTTTAATTTTCTTCTTTAACTTCAAACATGGACTGATTTGCACAAAAACAGCTCAGATGATCATCAGACTAAGCTGCACAGAAATGACTGCACAGTATTATGATTATTGCCTTTGTTGAAAAGTTACACCAATGTGTTAACAATGTCAATGCAAAGCTGGAAGTGAGGCAGTCGAACGTGTTATGCATCAATACCACCATCATATGAGGGTACGTACCAAGTTTGGTGACAACATCGCCAAAAATGTCTTTTATTTTCCCATAAGTTTGAACCATTTATTATAATATCATGAACTTTGTGTCTTTGAATTCCTTGCGTCATATGTAATTTGATGATACAGATTTTTAGCTGCTATATTGCCTGTCGCCTAATTGTAAAGTTGTGCTTAAATTGTAAAGTTGTGCTTAGTGTTGGTCAAATACAGCCATTTTGGTGCTTGACCCCATATACCTTATTTACAGCAGCATCATATTGTATTTTTAATGGAAAAGACAACAAGACTGTTAATGATAGATGTACAGTCTCTTCAATGGGCTGTACAGCAGTTTAAATTGTTTTTGGATCATTCTGCAGAAAAACATTGAAAAAACATCTTTCAAAGAACATTCAGTACAATAGACAAAAAAACTCCAGACAACATGAGTTGTGGAAAATCAGATGTGATCTTTTTACAGCTTTATACCATGAGTGTCATTGAAGAGGTGGTAAGTCTATAACTCACAGCCTTAATGTCATTCACATTGAAAATGCAGCTATATTTAATAAAT
Organism: Moxostoma hubbsi; assembly: GCA_032164185.1. Taxonomy (NCBI): domain Eukaryota; kingdom Metazoa; phylum Chordata; class Actinopteri; order Cypriniformes; family Catostomidae; genus Moxostoma; species Moxostoma hubbsi. The sequence continues at coordinate 33,127,453 of JAVLUX010000029.1, read as the reverse complement.
GTAATTGTAAAACTGATTGTTTGGGTTTTAATAACTGGTCAATACAGTGTTTTTCAAACTGTGCTATAATCCATGATACAGTAGTAACATAAAGTAACATTCTGTTATGGCCAGGGACTACATCTTCTAGTGGAAGAATGGCACTTAATGAGTGTGCTTAATAAAATAAAGTTGTGATGAGAATTTGGGTCCTTAATATTTTCAAGATGTAGAAAACATTTTGTAAAAGCCTAATTGTGAAGATTGCTGTGTTGTGAAGGGGCAACAAAGCTCTGTACCTTATTACTTAATTTATATATACAGGACATACAGCAAGAAGCCACGTGAGGGTATGCATATACCTCTTAACCATGGGAAAATCACTGTAATGCACATTCTTTCATGACTTACATTATAAACTAAACACAGCCAACTTCATATAAACTCATTCCTATGTTCAGGGTTGGAGAGTAACGAAATACATGTAATGGGATTACATATTTAAAATGCTAAATATTAGTTACTGTATTCCACTACAGTTACAATTTAAATAGTTGGTAATCAGAATACAGTTACATTCAAAAAGTATTTTAATTACTGAAGAGATTACTTTGCATTATATTGTAATTTGTTTTATTTAAAAAAAATTCTGTTCAGTTCGAAAACATTTATCCGTATAAATTATGCGATCCGAGGAGCTCTTGAACAGCTTTGTTTCATTCATATGAGCTGTTCCACCCTGTTGTATGTGTAAAGGTGAATATGGTCTAATTGTGGATCTTTCCCTTGGGAACTTACTTTATTTAGTCATTTATAGTCAAAACAAGTGAAAAAATCTACCAGTGCTGAAGAAGTAATCTGAAGTATTTAGATTACATTACTGACCATGGGTGATCTAATGGAATGTTACAAATTACATTTTATTGCATGTATTATGTAATCTGTAGTGGAATACATTTTAAAAGTAACCTTCATGCCTATGTGTAATTTGTATGCATATCATTTAAAACAATGACACTGAAAGCTTGTGTCAGATAATAAATATACATTTAAAAAAAAATTGTGTTATGGTGGTAAGAGAGTAGAATTTTAAGACCAGTGAGATATGTCACCCACTTTTAGCATCCTTAGGAGGCAGCACTGTTAAAATGCTCTTTGTTTCAAGTCTTTATTGTTCTGCTTTAACTTCAGTATCTCAGCTTCCACAAAGAAATACTTCTGTCTGTCTTCCATCCATCTCCTTGACACAGAAGTCAACTTAGAACTGACAGGGGAAACAGAGAGAGAGAGAACAGCCTTCTTTCAACCCGCTTTCTCCTCACTCTCACTTGTCTTCTTAAAGCCAAAGGAGAGATGGGGGAAGAAAAGGAAAAATATATAAGCCAGGCAAAGAAGAGAAGGTGTCTTTGACTGCGATAAAGCACTTGCACGTGAGAGAATTGAGCTTACCTGTTGAGCTTAACCGAGAGCCTTTGTCTTGCATGATCTGGAAGTTCCTCTCTGAAGATATTCACCAACTCTGGTGAACAAATGCCAGTGGGGCTCCCCTACACACATTCCTCTCACCCTGATAGTAAAAAAAAAAAAAAAACTGACAGCAATGGAGGAGTGGAACGAGGGAGGTAGTAAGGAGGATGACTGAAAAGAAATGAGATGACGTGCAATCTGCTAACTTTAAAAGTGCACTAACACTTTTATGGTCAGTTCATGTCATGTTGTAACAGTGTTAATTTTTACACAGTTTTTTGTTTTAGACAAAGTTTTAGTTTTTTTTTACAAAAAAAGTCCTTTAAACATTTTAGTCAATATAATATGTCATATTCATTCAATTTAGTCAGTTTTGGCCTATAATTTTAGTCAGCGAAAATAATTTAATTTATTTGATGTCAACAACAACAGCTGTTCGCCAAACTCTGGTGCGCAGCAGCAAACCGTACCCAAGTCCACTTAAAAAGGTGGTATGGGATACAGTTCGTGTGAACTATGGTTCTCTGCTCTTATGGTATGGATGCAATCTTTCCGAAAATGACATAAGTGAAATGTTACTGATGATGAATAATTTGCGTCTCTGCATACTTATATGGACTCTCTGGTATGAACCAAGAAATGGAACCAAGTGTGAAAAAAACTTTGTAATATGGCCATTGTCTTTTTATCTCATCGTGTTCGACCATTAGCAAGCTTTAAATGAAGTTAACAAAGGGGTGTTAACACATAGGATATGGCCTTTCTAATATACTATATCTAGAAAAACACATTTCTTGTCTTTCTAATGAATTTCTTGTTCTTCTCACTGTTTGTGTGTTGAGGGACCCTGGTACCCTCATGGTCACGGAAGTGAACATTTATGGTCATGCACAATAAATAATGCAAACACTATTCACTTTATTTTATATACTGAATGCTCCTCAGGGGCCGCCTTTGCTCTCTCATGTTGCACATCAACAGATTTTTACACAGAATTCATTTTCCAAAACTAAATTTTTGATTGTGTGCTGAAAATCCCAGTCCCCCCTCACCCAACACAATTTTTCTTTTTTATTATATGCTGCTCAAAAAAAAAAGAAAAGAAAACTGTTTACACCAAGACGCTGATTTACTTTTCTTCTGGTGTCGCAACAGAGGAAATAGCTGTTGCAATGTTGAGTGGTTCTTCAATAAATAAAGATTTTTGTCTTTAGGAATGTACAGTATATCATTATAAACACAGGGCGAGGCTCAATAGCTGTGGCCCATCTCATCTTCCTCTTGAGAATTTAGTTTTTGTAGGTGTTTCAGGATGCTGTTTCTTAACTAGGGTTCCCTTTCAAAAATCTACACATGCTGCTGCACTGAGAAAAGCGCTTTGGGAACAACTTTCGGTGTGACCAGCTATGAATATGTGTGCAACACGTCAATGAACATTGACAGGAATTTATAGCCTCTGTCGGTGTAATCATTGGATGCACCTGTAGCAGGGCTATAAATAGATGCGTCACAGGACATCGTCAGATCTTTTATCTTCAGATCACTCTGTGTGTGTGTGCTATCACGAGCCTGTCAGGACTTTCTTTTCTCTGTTAGGAGTTAGAATTTATTAGGCAGTGCACAGAAGACCTTTCTCTCTTTCGCTTCTTTCTTAAAATAAAAAAAAATGAGGGGGGGGGGGGGGTGGTAATGACTGAAAGTCAGGGCAAACGATGTGTGTTCCCTTGTCGCCGCTCTGTGGCTGAGAGGGACACGCATTAGTTTTGCTTTGTTTGTTTGGGGAAGAGCATGCTGCTCTCGCGTTGGGGCAAAGCGGGTGCGAGCATTGCCATCTGCTCTCAGTCAAAATGCTTCGCGCTCGTCTCACTTACTTCCGAGAGTCGGCGCCCACACTTTATTCGTGGGGCTCTCGTATGGATCTGGCTGAGGAGCGAGAGACGGGTCCGTCCCTATCACTCGCTCTCTCTCCAGATCCAGCAGATATTTCTCGTAAGCCTGAAGCGCACCTCGGGACCTCTTCGGTTCATGAGGGGAATACAAACACTGATATACAAACGTAAACTTAGAAACAGTTGCAGATTACACATACACAGTAGCAGTTTTAACCACCACGCTTCTGTATTCTGTGGAATGTTAGACAGAATGTTAGGGACTGACATTCTCAGTCACCATTCCCTTTCAAAATATGGAGGGGAAAATACATGCAGTGAATGTACATGATGATTAAGGATAGCATTCTCTCTAACATTTCCTTATAGGAATAATGTTTCCGAAATTGAAAATTCTTGCATCATTTACTCGCCCTAATCCCACCCCAGATGTGTATGTTTATTTTTTATCTGCTGAACACAAATATTTTTAGAAGAATATCTCAGCTCTGTTGATTCATAGAACGCAAGTGAATGGTGAACCAAACACTGAAGCTCAGAAAGAACATAAAGGCAGCATTAAAGGAATTCAAATGAAACTGGTTCAATGTCTTCAGAAGGGATCTGATAAGTGTTGGTGAGAAACAGATCAATATTGAAATCAATTTTTACTAATAAACGTTCACATACTTCTTGTAATTTTGGTAATTATATTATTTGTGCATATCGCCACCTACAGTGTTGTCCCGTATTAGGCAAATTAAGCCGTCAAGAGGGATAAAGGCCACTCGCAGACGGCGATCGAGAGAGAGAGCTCAATTACGGACATGTCCGTCCTCTTATGTGTTTGTCTTGGATGGCAGCATATGTTGCTCCAAAATTTGTACATCTTTCTGCATTCATGGTGTTCTCACAGATGTGCGAGTTATCCTTGCCATGGGCACTGACACACCCCTGGCCCATACAGAATGGCTTTTGGACCTGAAGCTAAGCTTGGATGGACATTTTTCTCTGTGGCCGGATAACAGGACAGCTGTGTTTTTCAAAAACTTTTTTAAATGTGGACTCTTCGGACCAAAAAACACAGTTACATTGTTTTACTTTCCATCTAAGATGAGACCGAGACCAGAGAAGACGGCAGTGCTTCTGGACAAATTTGATGTAGGGCTTTTGCTTTGCATAGTAAAGTCTTAACTTGCATCTAATTAAACAAAGTCAAAACAGGTGTGACACCTTTAGAATTTGGGTGAAGGAACCCTCTGGTGACATTCATGAGAAGCTATTGTTCCAAGATTGTAACAGAGCCACCGTCCTAGATCCAGGATTTCCTCGGATGTTGACCCAAGGACACTCCTCTGGTCCATAACCCTCCCAGTCCACCATATATTGCAAAACACGACCCCGACGTCTCTCGTCTTGAAGCTTGTGAACTTTGAATGCCTCCTTGCCATCAATCATTGGGGGAGTGGTCTCTGGGCATAAGTCATGTCGTTCCCCCTCGGACCACCAGCAGGTTTAAGCAAGGACACCTGAAACTTAAGAGAAATACGATTATTAGCCGGGAGCCTATAGGAAATTGGAGTAATCTGTTTTATTATTTTGAATGGATCAATATACTTTTGATTCAGTTTTTTAAATGGCAGATTTAGATCCTGAGAGCCAAACCCATTGTCCATGTTGTTAAACGGGGTTTGGTCGACGATGGCGATCGTCCTATAAGTTTTGGCGACGTACAGCCCTTTGAAGGTGAACATGAGATAAATCCCAAACAGCCTCACTGTGACGAATCCAATCATCCACCGCAGGAACATCTGAAGGTTCAAGAGCCCATGGAAATAATGGAGGTTGAAAACCCAGAATACATTTATAGGGAGTTGTGCCAGTAGAAGGGTTGTAGAGGAAATTCTGGACATGCTCTGCCCAAGGTAGATAACGACTCCTTTTAGACTGATTGTGATGACAGTAAGAGCATAGAAATCTTTCTAGTTCCTGATTGTCTGACCATTTGACTGAGGGTGATACCCAGAAGTGAGACTCACATTGACATTTTACTGTTTGAAAAAAGCCCTCCATAAGTATGATGTGAATTGTGAACCTCGGTCCAAAACGATGTCTTCAGGTAGTCCATACAATCTGAATACAAATTGGAATAATAACTCCAATGGCATTAAGGTATTGGGAGAGGTTAAAGAAGGCCAGCAGGTGCTGAATTAGATGATTCATAGATAGCGCATACCTCACAGCTGTGACGAAGGTACTTGTATCCTGCACCAGAGTGTTCCACCAGAACTGATTTTGAAGAAGTTTGATGGTGGCCTGAATGCCAGGATGGCCGGAACACATTGAAGAATGGACCCATGTGTATCACACAAGGATTTAAGACCACTGGTACATAGGTCTTATGAGGAGGACAATCGTTTGGAGGTGTGTGTGTGGTATTGGCTTGTGAAATCACCTCCGTGATCTCCCATCGAACTGGAGCAACCGTGACTGAAGAAGGAAGAATCGTCTCACTGTTATGATCTTCATTGTGTTTCTCATGAATTTGAGAAAGTGCATCTCCTTTAATGTTCTTGGACCCATGATGGAAGTAAATGCTGAAATCAAATCTTGTGAAAAATAATGCCCACCTAGCTTGGCGAGGGATCAGTCTTTTGGTTGCACAAATGTATTCCAGGTTGCAGTGGTTTGTGAGAACTTGGAAGGGTTGTTTTGCTCCCTCTAACCAATTGCACCACTCCTCGAAGGCTGCCTTTATGGCCAATATTTCTTGATTGCCCACATCATAGTTCCATTCTGCAGATTAGAGTTTGTGAGAAAAGGAATGGAAATAACTTGGTTGGAGAGCCATGCCGTTAAGAAAGTATTGCTCCTATTCCTGTATCCGAAGCATCTACTTCTAACACAAAAGGTAGAGATGGATCAGGATGGCAAAGAATGGGAGCTGTAGTGAAACAATTCCTTAATTAATTGAAAGCCCTCTCGGCCTCTGCATTCCATTTTTGCTTATTAGTAGCCCTCTGGAGGATTAATGTGAGAGGTGCTGCTACAGAATTGAAATTTCGGATAAATCGTCTGTAAAAGTTTAAATCGCTGAGGCTGGAAAAATCGTGATTCATTGGCGGTGAAAATCATGGATTTATTGGAGATCATAATGTCTTTACCAATTCCTCAGTGAGATAGGTAAGTTTGCAGAACTGTTGATGATGTGAAGCAAGTAAAGCAGCCTGTGATGACACTTCCACTTGTAATTTGTGTATATTTGCTGGAACCGTGTCTATTATGTGACGATGGAGCAGGAGTGGTATTAGGTTCCAGGGCAGGACAATACTTCACACTGATCCTATAGTTTTCAGTGCTTAAATAGTCCACAGGTGATGAAATTAAGGAGAAACAGGTGTGAGAGTTTTAGAATTCGGGTGAAGGAGCCCTCTGGTGATGTTCAAGGGTGTACCACTTATACAGTTTACATTAATGTGACTCAATTGCCTTGCCTGCTTAACATCTCCTGTTTCACATTAAATTGTTATTTCAACTTATCAAATTGTTATTAGTCTTAAATTTCCCCTGTCTCAACTTTTATGGAGCATATTGCAATCAACTAATTTAAATGACTGTACATAAAAAAACAATGAAATTCACAAGGTAAAACATCACAGAATGTGTAGTTGTAGTGCTTTCAATATAGCAAAGGCTGAATATAATTTACAAATCACTCCTTTTTGTTTTTATTCACATTTTTCATACTGTCCCAACCCTTTTGGAATTGGGGTTGTAATTTAAGGGGTCCGTTACAATCACCATAAGGAGAGAAACTGAAGGAATGAGGAATTGTTTCGAGGCCAAATGTTAAAAGCAAAAGTAAAGTACATTTTTTAACTAGTGGTGACACTATAGAGTTTGGTCTAGAGACCCCAATCTCGGACAGTGAGCTAAATATACTCATACTATTAGCGTGCCAAATGTAATAATTTCACTATGTACAGTTAATAGGACTGCTACAGACTTCCATTGGGGAATAATAATAAATCTAACAGATAGGTGCCATGCACATTCAGTGGTTGGCCTTTAAAAATAATAATACACATTTGAATGTGGCTCATTTAATCAGATTTTTAGCGAAAGTTTATTCATACAGTGTGCCGCTACAAGCGCTGTATGTACTGTATAACTAATCCAGAGGATGCTGGTTGTGAATCGGGTACTTGGATTTGTGAAAACATCTACATGTCCCAGTAAGGGAGCAGAGAGCACATCTCATTTTCTGCACATTGGGAGATTTCATGCAGTTTTTGCATCCAATAGGTCCAGACTTGAGAGTACAGGGTTGTTTGATGATGTAATAAAATAAAAAAAAACATTCGAACGTACCTGACAGGTCATTGCTGTGATTCCTCTCTGGCCTAACACATAATGTACTACCAGAACCCTACCAGGTTTTTACCTACAGGGAATTGAATTTCAAATCAAACTTTGGTGCTTTCAAAGTCACAAGGAGACAGTCAAGGACATGTAAGAGTTGTAAACAAATTGCAGCTCAAATGTCAGTTGTCATCGGGTAAAATTACATCCTTGACAGTGTGCAGGAATCAAATTGACATTGATGCTGCTGCCCTGTATGTGGACGGATTTCATTGCTGTTCAAACTACTAACGGTGGAGATAAAATAAATTGCCATGTTAATACTGTATTACATTCATGCAGAAAAGAGGTGTTCAATCTTTACAGACCCTTGTATTTATTTTGTGTTTAAACCATGCCTCTGTTGGTGTAGAAATGCTTGCTTAGTTGTTTTCAAATTCATAGCCCAAAAAGTATCTCTTTTCTTTCAAATAACACCCAGACTCCAGGTTTTACCCCTTTCCTCATCTGTTGAGATTAATTTAACAGCAAAGTTGTTGTGGCATGGCTTGATAAGACATGGAAGCATGAGCAAAACAGATTGAGAAAAAGGCTAATTAATTTTTATTTTCTGTGCAATAGTGGTATTTTCCCTGCAATTAAGGTGGTTGTTTGTGTTTGAGGAGGTTAGACAGGCCTGAAGAACATCTCATTAAAGACCTGGACAGTAACCGTTGATTCATTCAAAACAGCTCCAAACTCCAGACATCCAAACCTTTTCTCACATCTCCCTGACAGAGTACCAATGCCCTCCTGAGATGACACACACAATTACCTTTGCCTTAAATAAAAAGAAAAGAAAAGTTAATTTTTCCAACAAGCAATGTGACTTAAGCGATTAATTCAAAACAAATACTGTGTCTATATCACACTTTGGGAACATTAGAACTGTATTTGAATTTCCTAGAAAGAAATACCAGGTTGAAAACCTGCAAGCCAAATTAGCAACTTAGTTTCAAAATTCATGTTTGAGATATGACTATGTAATTTATGTTGTTGAACAACATGTTAAAGTGTCTTTGAGTACTGTTAACCAAAAACCTTATTTTACTCGTAAAATTGTTATTCTAAAAAACCCTTTCTAAAAAGTTTCTACACAGGCACAACAACGATTGTCTGATTTATCAAGTGTAAACTTCTTGTGGTAGGTGTAAGTGTAGTCCTGTATAGGTGTAGTCCTTATTTAGCATCTGGGGCTGGTTGCACCAGCCATGCGTTTGTTACAACTGAAACTAGTTAGAGCGTAAATGGGCACTAGCTTGCAATTTAGGCACTGCTATATATTTGAGTGTTGCACATAGCTGAGTCTAAAGTGGGGTTTGTTGGGGCACTGCCCCCTATATTTGCCTTGAGCATTCCTAGAAACTTGTAATGCTCCCACCCAGATGGAGAGCAAACAATCAACAACCCACCCACCCCCCACAAAAAAATAAACATGCCATTGCTCCACCAAAGATTGCATCCTGGTGCTACTAAAAGTTCACTAACTGGTTAGTTTGGCGCTGTTGTGTTATGCTGTTAGCTTAGCTGTGCTGTGTTTACAATATGGCATCGACAGTCTGCGCATGCATGGTAGATTGCCCCGGAAGAGTCTCTTTAGGACTCCCCGTGAAATTTTGTTGCCATAGCAACCAACAGCCGTGATTTGTGATCTAGGTCAACACTAATGAAAACAGTTTCATTGATGCATATGAACATCAATGCGTTGCACATTGCACAAATAAACCATAATTATAAGTGCCCAGATTCTCACAAATCACTAATATATGTAGCGAATTTGGTATGATAAATGTACACTGCACGGGTTAAAGTGTTGTGTACATTACCATTGTTTCTAAGGGAAACAGTATGTGTCTTATTTCTACTTTACTATGTAAGGAAATTTATAATGGAATCAGTCACGCTTGACAACCGTTATAATTTGGATAAATTTCAAATAACTAGATTATTTGTCTGAATAAATTCTCCACCATTAAAATACAACGTCTTGTTGCATCAGCTCATAATATCTACTGTAGGGAATTAGCTTTAATAAGAGAATTTTGATTAACTCTCTTATTGGAGTAATATTTTTCTCATGACTTATTGTCAATAATATTACACATATAGGTATAGCACTGAAGAAAAAATGTATACTTTTATAAACGGGATGAGATTATTTATAAAAATATACCACAGTCAAAAATATATTTAAAAGGGAAACATGAATAATTAATCATAACTCGTTATAAGTAATTAAGAACATTTGGATTGGTTAATAGAATTAACTTGATGCAGCTGAAGTAATATAACAATCAATTTATCTGTTTGTCCAGCGAACACTCAGTATTGATCGTCTAACAATTCTCAGAAAGGATATTTTTCATGGCCACATAAAAATTACTCTTCCTTAGCATCCTTGAATCTTTGTTTGGAGCCACAGTCTTCAGCACTCTAGACTTATGTAGTAGATACTGGCAAGTGGCTATGGATGACAGGAGCATTCAGAAGATTGACTTTGTCACCAAATATAACGAGTACAAATTTCTGCTTCTACCATTTGGTCTGAAAAATGATGGAGCCACATTCCAGAGACTAAGGAACATGGTTCTGCAAGAAATCACAGCCAAGTGTTGTTTTGTCTACATTGATGACATTGTTGTGTCATCAAGGGATGTTCAGAAGCATCTAAAAAAAAACTCAAGGGAGTGTTCTGTGAACTGGGATCCGCCAGGCTTTCTCAACCTTAAGAAATGTATACTTGTCAAGAAATCACTAACCTTTCTGGGCCATGTTGTCTTGGAGGAAGGCATTCAAACTTAGGTAGCAATGGTAGAAGCAATCAAGAGCTTTCCTACACCAAGAAACAACAAGGAAGTTAAGTGGTTCCTGGGATCGGCAGGGTAGTATCATCAATTCATCCCACATTTCTAAGAGCGAGCCGCTCCATTGCACACCCTCAAGAGGAAGGGTGTCTCTTGCTCTAGAAGATTTGAAGAACACTTTACAGAAAGTTCCTTTCCTTATGTCACCTGACATGGACAAATCTTTGAAAGTGGTTTGGGGGCTGTATTAACCCAGGAAACAGCCAAAGGGGAACATGTAATTGCATACACTTTCAGGTTGCTGAACAGGGTGGAGAAGTCTTGTGCCATGGCAGAGAAGGACTGTCTCACTACAGTTTGGGCTGTGGAAAAATGGTGGCAGTACATGGAAGGAAGACACTTTGAGGTACTGACCGATCATGCAGCCTTTACATGGATCTTCAACTATCCCTGCCCAACTTCCTGCTTGACTAGGTGGGATATTTGCTTACAGAGCTACAATTTTACCATGAAGTACCGGAATGGGCAAAGCAATGTCAATGCAATCTTATTCCTTATCCCATGCAATACCTCTGGTAGAAGTCCAAGACCAAGTAGATGTATGCCAGGCAAAAGGTGGAGAGGGAGATCTCCTCATTCACTGGGAAGAGATCAGAAAATGTCAGAAAGAAGATCCTGTGTTATGGTCTTTATGGGACACTGCCGAACTCAGCAATAAGGATTTTTATCTCATTCATTACGTCATGCAGAATGACTTTCTATTTTTATGCATACCTGATAGCCAGCAAAACTCAGACTAGTTTCTTCAGTTTGCCCATGATTGTCTGTTAAATGCACACCTCAGATGTATAAAGACCTTGCATTGTCTGCTAAATGTGGTATGCTGGCCAGAAATATGCAAAGATGGAACCATTGTAAGCAATGTAAAACCTGTCAGAAATACAAGCCACGCATCAACAAACTTTCCATCCATTTACAATCCACACCAGTGGTGGAGCCTGAGCAATGCTGGGAATTGACCTTATGGGCCCATTCCCTAAAAGTTTCAAGTAAGTGGTTCAAGGTATTTCTGTTACGATCATAAAAGACATCACTGATAGCCAACATTCTTATCAAGACATCTTCACACGTTGGGTATATATGTCCAACATACCTTGTGTCGGATAGAGGGCCTCAATTTAGATTACCTGCTCAACATTACTTGCATGCGGTGGGGGGTCATTCAGAAGCTTACCACAGCATACTACCCTCAGACCAACTTAACAGAAAGAGTGAACAGAACCCTTAAAAAGATGGTTTCTCTTACGTAAGTCACAGAGGACCATCAAGGATTGGGATAGGTGGATTCATGAATTTAGGTTTGCGATTAACTCAGCATGGCATGAAATTACTGGACACACCCCTGCGGAAATGGCCCAAATGACTATTTGACTTTGTCATTGACTATATACATGGTCGATGACAACAAGCCCTCTTAGAAATTTAGGGAAAGTGCTATGAAAGCTTAAACTCGACAAAGACAACCTTAAGCACGGCTGGTGCAACCCTACCCTGGTGAGCAATTTACATTGAGAAGCTTTATTGGAATTCATGCTACTATTACAATGACATCATCATTATTGTTTATAAACTTATATATAATAAACATCCTTATATATAATAAACATCCTCTCACTTTCAAGTGCTTTTATTTTAATAAAAACTTAACATAAATATTGGTATGAACATAAAAAGATTAAACAACTAAGACATAAACTGGACAAGTTTCACAGACATGACTAACTGAAATGGAATAATGTGTCCGTGAACAAAATTAATAGTTAGTATCTGGTGTGACCATCAGCTGCAGTAAGTACTGCAGTGCATCTCCTCCTCATGGACTGCACCAGATTTGCCAGTTCTTGCTGTGAGATGTTACCCCACTCTTCCACCAAGGCACTTGCAAGTTCCCGGACATTTCTGGAGGGGAACGGCTCTAGCCCTCACGCTCCGATCCAACAGGTCCCAGATGTGATCAATGGGATTGAGATCTGGGCACTTCGTGGCAATGGCAGATCACTGACATTCCTGTTTTGCAGGAAATCATGCACAGAAAGAGCAGTATGGCTGGTGGCATTGTCATGCTGGGGGGTTATGTCAGGATGAGCCTGCAGGAAGGGTACCACTTGAAGGAGGAGGATGTCTTCCCTGTAATGCACAGCATTGATATTGCCTGCAATGACAACAAGCTCAGTCCGATGATGCTGTGACACACTTCCCCAGACCACGATGGAACCTCCACTTCGACGATAAACAGGAGTCCGACCAACACCCTTGGTGAGACAAAACAGTGACTCGTAAGTGAAGAGGACTTTTTTGCCAGTCCTGTCTGGTACAGCGAAGGTAGGTTTGAGCCCATAGGCGACGTTGTTGTTGGTTATGTCTAGTATGGACCTGCCTTACAACAGGCCTACAAGCCATCAGTCCAGCCTCTCTCAGCCTACTGCGGACAGTCTGAGCACTGATTGAGGGATTGTGCATTCCTGGTGTTGCCATCCAGTACCTGTCCTGCAGGTGTCATATTCGGATGTACCAATCCTGTTCAGGTGTTGTTACACGTGGTCTGCCACTGCGAGGACAGTCAGCTGTCATTACTGTCTCCCTGTAGTGCTGTCTTAGGCATCTCACAGTATGGACATTGCAATTTATTGCCCTTGCCACATTTGCAGTCCACGCAGATGAGCAGGAACCCTGGGCATCTTTCTTTTGGTGTTTTTCAGAGTCTGTAGAAAGGTCTTATTAGTGTCCTAAGTTTTTATAAATGTGACCTTCATTGCCTACCCTCTGTAAGCTGTTAGTGTCTTAACGACTGTTTCACAGGTGCATGTTCATTAATTGTTTATGGTTCACTGAACAAGCATGGAAAACATTGTTTAAACCCTTTACAATAAATAGCTGTTAAGTTATTTGGATTTTTACAAAATTATCTTTACAGTGTCCTAAAACAGGAAGGTTTCTTTTTTACTGAGTTTATTTTAAACACTTAACATGCTGTCAATTCTGTCAAACATTTATCTTAAATTACTTAAGTATAAAGTTGCTAAAACCAATAAAGATAGCACGCCTACCACTAAAATTATCTACAAAACAAAATTTGAGTCTATACGTTAAGCAGAGCTAACTCTTAACCACGATGTTTGAGGACTATCAATAGGCCGACATTGCTGCCTTCCAAGCACTATAATAAGAGAATTTTAAAGCACATGTAATATAACAAGGCATAGAGTGTAAATGAAGGGATGTGTTTAAAGAATGTCTAAATAGAGGATGCGTATACTCTGACTGAAAGCCCGCTATCCAGTCATGGTTGCGTGGAAGATTGTAGTTTGTGCAATCACAGTTTGGCGTCTGGGTCTGTTTGGCGGCACAGAGTATAATTGAGTGTGAGTTAATTCCTATCAAAGCCCATTGGACTGCAACTAATGGACCAAGGGAGATGTCTCAAGGAGCCAGCACTTTAATTTTCTATTGTTTATTTAGATGGGAAAATTTTTAGATTTTAATTAAGTAAATCACTATTATTTGTTCCACTGTGGTTGGTAATTTGAAGAGATTGCAACCTGACTGGAAATGCAAGCACTATTGGCTTTGAGAGTGAGACAGGGAATACTGGAGGAGGATAAAGTGTGACATAATGACCATGAACCCCGAGAGACTTGCCATGCAGTATAGAAACACTCCCTGGGATTTACTTTGAAGTGTTCCTAAGGTTCTCTCTGAAAACTTGAACTTATTCAAAGGGAGTGCTTCAATTGACTGTGAAGGTAAAAAAAAATCCATTGAAATGGGCTAGACCTTAAGTGTGTGTGAGTGTGTGTTTGCATATGTACCTTCCTTTATTTTCACAGATTTGTGTTGGCCTATGATCAGACAAGAGTTCTTGTCTTCACTCGTCCTCTCAAGTGGCTGGCTTTTTATTCTGGCAGATTTCAAAGGTACAGTTTAAATTGTAAGGCCAAACACAGCTTTTTTGTGTTTATAAAATGAATAAGCAGTATTGGGTGTTTCATCTAAATCAGTTGTTATCAACCTTTTTTTGCTGATTGCTCCCCTACTTCATTCCCTTAACACAGTTTCCATATTATGTGACATAATTTGAAAGCGAGACTTTGAGTCCCCCCGTCCCCCCTCAGTATTTGAATTATATGCTTAATTTGACACAACTTTGATGCATTGCATAATTTAAAGTTTTTATATATGAATTCAAAAGGCTTACACATCATGAATGTGAGACCACACCTTGAGTTTCTTAAATTTAAGCAGATGGTGGGCTATATCTGGGGCCTATAAAATAAAAATGCGTTGACAGAAACTAGTGGTATTGTTATACTATTTCAAAAATAAGTGAGAAGATCAATATTATTGCATATTTTGTCCCACTTAAATGCTCATTCTACATTACATCATTGATTTTGAGTTGGATGTAGATGTACATTTACTGGTATCAACAACAGTAAGGTTATCTATAACACCTATAAAAAGTAAAAAGTTAACTCCTAATTCTAATGGTGTGACTAAGTTGGAACTCCTTTCATCAGGTTCTTATTGATTCATAAGAGTATTTACCTGGAATTTCTGAAGACAAACAAAGCCAGTAATATTTTATTACACTCAAACAAAAATATATTAGCCCATTTGTTTTATAATTTATGCATTTCTATTTCATCTGAAAATTTAGTGTATTTTGCATTTGCTCTTATGAAAATGTAAATATATTTATTTTTATAGTTTTAACAGTTGTATTTTTAACAAGACCATGAAGAACCATGAAGAAGCATGGATCTTCTTCACTACTGTGGTTAGATGTAACATGATTTCTATAAAATAAAAATGTATTTTTGTTATTACAAACAGTAGGCCTTCTCTAAACACATGTAAAAACAATAAATACAAAATATAAACATTTAGAATTTATTATATTCCCTCACTCCCTGAATGTAGCTTATGACAAATTTAATAGAGCTGAAGTAGTGATTATATTAATATATATTATGAATCTATTTCTGCCTAAAGTACAGTTAGTGTTACCATGCCAAATTCAAATGATTTTCGCGTGCTTGCACCGTGCTTCTTGCTGGTTCTCGCAGAGCTGCAATGATCAGAGGTGCATATTTTAGAGCTCAAGATTGGACTGTGAGTAAAAACGCACCTGCTTTGTGCTCGCGCTGCTCTTTCCATTGAGCTGTATCCATCTACAGAGCCATACAGGTGCATTAGCGGAGGTTGTGACTTAGCCTGTCTATTTGATGCTGTTAATCCAGATAATCCAGATGCATTCCAAGATTTCTGAATCAGATGAACCACCCTAAAAATGCATACCAACATGTATAATGGAGTCTGGATAAACATTTTAATGCAAACAGGAACTTGACGATATATTTGATTAACATAACTGATAAACACCCTCCATTTGTAACCTAACTCCCCCTCTCTACTAATTTGCTCTCAGTGCCCTCTGGTATCCTTTGCATTTGGTGCATTTTGGATCTTCAAAGTTCTGGTCACCATTCTCTGCACTGTGTGGACCTACAGAGCTGAGATTTTCTTTGTTCTGGGTAGCTCAGCCAGTATTGATGCTGTTTACCACCTCAGGAGTAACAAGTTCGAATCCAGGCTGTGCTGAGAGACTCCAACCAGGTCTCCAAAGCAACCAAATTGTCCCTGTTGGTAGGGAGGGTAGAGTCACATGGGGTAACCTCCTTATGGTTGCAATTAAGGTTTCTCGCTCTCAATGGGGCACATGGTAAGATGCGTGGATTGACTGTCTCAGGAGCGGAGGCAACTGAGACGTCCTCTAACTGCGCCACCACAAGGACCTACTAAGTAGTGGGACTTGGGCATTCCAAATTGGGAGAAAAGGGGGATTAAAAAAATATATATGTTTAGCAGAAGAAAGTCATACACATCTAGGATGACACGAAGGTGAGTAAATGATGAGATCTATCTCTATAAGTGCGAGCCAATATCAAATAGCTATAAAATGTCCCAAAGGTGCTTGTGGCATCTTTATTTATTCAAACCCTTATGTCTGTTCGGAGTTTAAGAGACCCGTAGTCTGTTTTATTAGCTCAAAAACATACTTAACATTTTAGAATCATGTTAATACTTAATGAGGTTTCCTAATCCTATGAGCCAACTGGGTTTTTATTAAGTCAGAGGAACATATCGAAATAAATGTCATATTTAAAGGTAAAATAAAGGTAGACTTTAAACTTTTTAGAAGTTCTGAATGGCGTTTTAAAGATTTATTTTCTAAATTGTCTGATGGTTGAAAAGTGAATGTCAAACCCTCATCAGAGAATTTCAATTTATATTTACTAGTAGGGAAGCTATTTTATTGTTAAACTCCAGGAACTAAACACATTATAGTACATAAATATAGCAATAAAAGTTTAATTGATAGGTATGTGTGTTTATTTTAACACAAGTAATCGGGTAACACTAAAGTGTAGTTATGTTTTTTCTTACATTAACTTTAATTGTTAACATTATCACACAATAAACTTGTTTATAGATTAATTTTTAAGGATTTTCACTAAGGGAAACAGAAAACTAATTGATGTAGACAGGGAAACCTGGGATATTGTATTGTAGAGGTAGTTTTGTCACAATCAGTGTGCTTTTTTTTGGCCTTTAATGGCCTACCCAGATTCAGGTTTCATTGGAAGCAAATGAGACTTTCTATGTTCGTCTTCACCTTCAAAAAAAATATTAATTTAGTTCCACACCTATGACATCTACCAGGCCACTCTAACATACTCTAGCTGGCTACAACCGGCCCTGGTTGCTCTGTGGATAATGCAAAGCTAGCCAAATTAACCTACGAGCAAATGTTCAAATTGTCTACAATAGCTATATGTGATAAATGCTCCATTATCAGCTCTGAACGGCTAGAGAAAACTAGGACTGAATAGAAGGAAAGGCCAAGGCAATTTACTACAATGATTGCTTGTTGCATTCTTCCATTCTGCCTACATGTACACAATTTGTGAGCATAACTTCACTTGACACAGCATGGAGCGCAGGCCTGCCTTCATTCTCGCCTTTTCCTCCTGGTCTGAGAAGCTTTTGACACTGAATGCCAGGCCTTCCACCCTTTTCCATTCAACATCTTGCTGTGACCTTTTATCTCAATAAATGTACTGATTGTATATTAGTGGGCTTCAACAATCCACTTTATTAGAGATTAAATGGGTTACAATTTGCCAAGGCACTAGAAGCATATGTTGTTACATGGCAGCAAAGCACATTATCTAATTTGTGTGGAATGTTCTTGTTGCCTGCACAGAGAAACCGATGTGGTGAATTGATTGTATGTCTTTCCTTATGTGTTCGTAGAATGATGGGTTTGTTTAGATGCCACTTATGTATTGTAAAACAGGAAGAAATCTAGAAGAAAAAAATCTGGGTTGTAGATTTTGAGGTACTGGTGGTCTGGAGATAAGAATTAAGGCATCTCGGTTCTACCTCGACACAGACCCTTCAAGGGTTTGCATTTGAGGGCCAGAAGTACCAGTATAAAGTCCTCCCTTTTGGCCTGTTCTTGTCTTCACAAAGGTCACAGAGGCCGCCCTTGCCCTGTTAAGGGGAGTGGGCATTCGCATTCTCAACTACCTCGATGACTGGCTAATCATAGCTCACTCTCGAGACGCTTTATGTGCGCACATGTCCGGGAGAGTGGCATGCAAATACCACTCGCCAATTCCTATTGGCCTTTTATTAAAAGATCAGAGGTATCTCATGCTCTCAAGAGCTACCCTAGTGTCGCTACATCGACACAACATCTCGTTCTTTCCATAAGGGAATGGAGGTTATGGAAGTTTCCAGGACAATTTGCTTTTATATGCAAATTTCTGATGCTTAAAGCAATGTGCAATAGTTGAGGTTAAGCCTTATTTGAAATTACAGAAGGATACAATATATGAAATTTATTTCATATAAACCATAAACCACCTGTGTAATTATGTCTGAATATAATGTCAGGCAGTAAAGTCTTGAATTAGGCGGAGGTATAAGTAGACATTGTATTTTCTTTGTAGTGTCTTTGAAATCCCATTCTGTTAAAAGTGTTCCAAGATCTTCTTTGAGACCTTGAAGGGAAAACACAATTTTTTTGATTAAAATGGTAAAATGAATTAAAAGAGTGGTGTTTATTTTAACTACAAAGGGAGGAGAATAATTTAATACTATACATTGAATTAGCGTTGATACTTTCTGTTCCGTGGCTGTAATTTAGTGACGCCTGCTACAGACTAAAAGTTAGATTCTATGGTGCAACCTAATCCCATGTCATTATCTTGTTCAAATAAGACGTCAAAGTGCCACATCAGGAGCGGGAATCTGAGCAGGGTGCGTGTTTGACATGTCTTTCCTCTCCTATCTCTTCTTTTCAGGTTGCTGAAGGGAAGAGCGTGCTCGTGTATGACTGGCTGCAGCATTAAATTGTGCCATGCTGATTAACTTTCTACTGTGTTTATGTATTCATTTATGTAAACATTATGCTAATGTGTTTTTCGGCTTGTCGCTTGTGTCCAATCGCGCCCTTCAAGTTTGACGTGAGGTGACTGATACAGCCTTGATGCAAAGTTGCAACTTCTATCATTCGGGTGTCTGCATGCAGTGAAGTATGCCCAGATGCATTGGATGTTTGTCACTGGCTCAAAAGAGGTGGTGGGGTTTGAAAAGTCTCGCCAGGGCTCTGGGGAGAGGCCTTTCAAGGAAATGTGTCTTAAAATAGCTGACCCTTTTGTGTGTGCTACATTTAGTTTTTCAAACTAAAGAGCCTCCAAGTAATCATAAGCTCTGAGAGGTCTTTGAAGAATAGCTGAAGCTCTGATCACATCAGATTAACCTGATGAAAGCCCATACAGAGTATTTTTTAGGGCTCAAGAGAAGTGTGAATGTTTGCTACCTAGTGTCAATAATTTTGAAGGAATAGTTTACCCAAAAATGTAAATACTGTAATTATTATCTCCCTCATGTCATTTCAAACCTGTATGCTGTTGTTTTTTCTGTCGAATACAAAAATAGAATCTTTGACGTATCAATTAGATGTTCATTCCACATGACGGTTCATAGTGACCAGGGCCTGTCAAGCTCCAAAAAAAAAAAAGACAAAAACACCTATCAGAACCAAAAAGAGTATCACAAAAGTAGTCCAGATGACTTGTCTGTTATATTCCAAGTTTTCTGAAATCATACACCAGCTTTGTGAAAATAAAATTAGGTTGTTACTCACTGATAATCTTACCCTCCCCCTAAGCTTGCGTTTGTGTCCAGAATTTTAAAAAGGGCAGTCTGATCTCATGAAAAGTATGTGATTCACATAATTTTTGCAAAATTAAACAATATGGTTCATTATACATCCCAACAGTTCCGTGATGAAATGTCCACTGTGTGGTGCTAAAAGAGATTACTCCATAATATTTGAATTCATCAAAACTGACCTCCCTACCCTTAACCTTAAACCTAAACCTATCCGATAGTGTTATAAATTCAAGTGTGAGATGAAAAACTTAATTGCTGAAGTTATTTTTTATGGTGCTTTTATGACACTTTCGGCTCACATGTCGACTTGCGTGCTCTTCTGGACATGTTTTGATGCCATAAGATAGCATTTTGTGAGGTACAGAACACAGAAGGTGTTTATGAATTGATAATATGCCATTGTACTCATGATTTGTGTGAAAGTAAGTTATTGTTGTTGTAGCACCTCTTGTGTTCATTTCAGCAGGAAACTGACACAATATATAAAACAAGCCATGTAAAAATCATTTAGCAAAAATGTAAGTATGGTAAGTGAAAATCTATTGTTTTTCACAAGTCATGGACTACTTATATGATGCTTTTTTTAGAGCTTGACAGCCCCTGGTTATTATGAATTGCCGTTATATGGTGTAACAGTTCTACAAAAATTGTACTTTTGTGTTCCACTGACAATATGACAGCAGAGTTTGGAATTACATGAGCGTGAGTTCCGTCGTTGTTTGTTCATTTTAGGTGAACTTTTCCTTAAAGTTTCAAACCTCTTATGAATACTGTATCATCTTGACTTAATTAGGTATGACATCCCACACCCAGTAACCACAATTTCATTCTTGATTTTACACAACGGGGTCGTCAGAGAGTCAGCATCAGTATTATGTCCCATTAAATCTTGTTTATGACAGGTACAAGCCAACCCGATTCCAAAGAATGATCCACAGATTGTCACACAAATCATAATGCCTCAGCCCAACTGTTGAGGAAACAGGCGTCCTTCACAGCCCAGCTATTATTCTGCTGGGTGAATATTAGCTGAAGGTGTATTGACAGATAAGAAAAAAGCAGAGGGATGTGAAATGCTTTCATACCTTCATTTTCCCTGCTCATCTTCTCGCAGAGGAGAGATTTAATTCTCTGTAATTACTTTATTGACTCATTTGCGGAGCCGAATTGTCTCCAATCTGTCATCAATAAAACATACACAGACATGAGGAAAAGCACAGCGATGCTTAAGTACAACATCATAGTGGGAGGCAAATGCTGCTTCCGCAGAGAGATTTTCATGGCATCTCCGGTAATTCACCATCCTTATGTGACATTCTGATGTAATGCAAATGGGTGTTTCTTCAATTTTGGGCAATTTCATGTTCCAAGGATTGCATTTTATTAAAACCATTTTGTTATTACAAGGTCAAATTAAAACTGACTTCATTATTTATTTTATGGTAATTCTTAAATGCATTTTATGTATAGTTTTAGCCTTATCCCAGACCCAGATTTTCAATACTAAACTGTGGAAATTCATTATAAAAATACAAATAATTACATAATCTAAACAAAGAAATACACAAACCAATTCAGTATTTGTAGTGAAAAATTTGTTTACAATTTTTCAAAAATGTTGACTATCCCACATTTGTGCTGCCATTTCCACCATAACAACAACTTGTCCCCTAATAACATTTCAAAATGTATTAGGCTGTACTTGTTAACCAAGTAAACAAATATGTCATTGATGAGCATTCTTGGGAAACAATATTTACTTGTGGTTATACAAAATCACACACACACACAAGCACACGCATACATATATATATATATATATATATATATATATATATATATATATATATATATATAGCTATGAAATTAGTCATATATTTTATAAATGTAAAACAATAATAATAATAATAATAATTCCACCACCACAGCATTCTATTAAACACAATACAGAATTTGAGATGTGGTGGGAATGACACTGTGGTGAGACTTTTCTTGACTTTCAGAGTAAATGACACACATTACACACTGTGATACATGCCCAATCAAGTCAATGCATTTGCCAAACTGTCTCCTCACAGGTTAGTGTATAGAAACAGGCCCCACTATATAAAAAAAAAAGAATACATGTTATTTTTGAGTGCCAGAATAATAATATATATTTATATTTTCTGTACCAAAACATAAACAATTAGCTTATGTAATAATTACTAATTACCAATTATTACTGAGTGATTTATAATTTTTACCCCACCTTACTTGTTTCCAAGACTATCAAAGAATAACAAGACTAGGTTATTATTGCACAAAACCTAATCTACAAGCCAGATAGACAATTACTGTAACTTGGTGTTCCCTATCTGTCACTCACTCGACGTTGTGTCGATGTAGTGACACTAGAGGTCGCTCTTGAGAACCCGAGACACCTCTGATCTTTGATAAAAGGCCATGTATTTGCATTCCACTCCCCTGGACATATGGGTATAAAGGAGGGGATGTGCATACCGCTCATTCAGATTTTCTCTTCGGAGCTGTGCGGTCGATGGCTCAGCGGTTGAATTTCCCACGGCTTCCATTCTCACCATTCTTGATGGATCCTTACGGCGCATTACAGTGGCTTTCTCCCCTCTCTGCATTGGTGCACTGCAGAGATCGCCCCTGGGACCCTCGGCAGATCATTTAGAGTATATTCTAAAAGAGAATTTTACCTTCTAAATGAGTATATTCTAAAATAGCGGCACACATCGGAACGTCTTTTTAAAGATGCCCTTCTGATTGTGTGTTATTCCTTGATGCTTCAGATCCTTCAGATTGCCACAATCATTGCCTTTCGTGTCTGGGCGCCACCCACACCGAGACATCTTTCGTGGATGCGTCATGTCCTCACTGTGAGTACATGACCATGGAAACGTTGCGGTCACGGCTCCCTGCTTCAGTCCTCTTACCTACGGGTATGAGGCCAGCGCGGCGAGCACTGGGGT
This sequence comes from Moxostoma hubbsi, assembly GCA_032164185.1. Lineage (NCBI taxonomy): Eukaryota > Metazoa > Chordata > Actinopteri > Cypriniformes > Catostomidae > Moxostoma > Moxostoma hubbsi. The sequence continues at coordinate 33,104,650 of JAVLUX010000029.1, read as the reverse complement.
GATTCGGGGACCACAATGGGACCACCTTTGCCGGGTAAATCCCCACGGACCTCCCATACCCCGGAACACTCCTCCCCCTGGTCCCCACGGCGCCACTCACAGCCATGCCCCGCCCCAGTGCCTTTCTTCACGGAGGTGCACGAGGAGCTAACAAGATCGTGGGAGGCACCTTTCACTGCCCGGTCCCAATCTTTCGACTCACCCGCTCTAACTACCCTCAATGGCAGAGCGGCCAGGGGTTACTCGGCGATGCCCCCAGTGGACAAGTCACTCGCAGTGCAATTATGCCTGCAGAGCACCACCACTTGGCATAGACACCCGAAGCTCCCGTCCAGGGCCTGCAGGCTTACTTCATCCCTGATGGCCAGTGCCTATGGTGCAGCTGAGCAAGCCGCCTCCAACCTACACGTCATGGATCTCCTGCAGGTACACCAAGCCAAGGCGCAGAAAGAGCTGCACAAGGGCAGTTACGCACCGGGATTGATGCAAAAGCTGCGCTCGGCGACCAACCTCCTTTGAGTTTAAATTTTTGCATGACGCGTTGTCGTGAAAGCCTATCAGCATTGAGACTGTCCGGATGTCACTGATGTAGTGACATAGTAGCAGAAGAAATCTGGAAAAATTTATGAAAAAATTGTTGTAGCGGTATGTGGGCCCCCGGAATTGTATGTCACAATATCACACATGTACAGAGCCTGGACAAAAAAAGAGGAAAAGTGAGCGAGGACGTTGGACTACCTGGTAAGTTCTGAAAATATGCACGTCTACTTGATTCCAGCTATTGGTTGTACTTTACTATCAACCAAGTCATAGAAGCCCCTCCTCCTGTCCTTTTCCGGAAGAGAAGGGGGAATATACGCATGTTCGCGTTACAAGCAATGTGAGGTGAAAATTTTATTTGCGTTTTATGTGAACCATAATTCACAGTATCGGATTTGGATCAGGCTTGCTGGACCGATACACGATCTGCTAAAAGCTTCAGTATCAGAGTTGATACCAATCCAGGTATCGGATTGGTGCATCCCTACTAAAAAGTGACAAAATGAACAAAAGAAAATACAATTTAAATTAATAAAAAATGTAAACTAAACTCAAATAAGAAGAGAAGCTGAAAATAGAATAGAAAATTAAAACTATTAAAAAATCACAACTATAATAATCCTGGATATCTTGTGTCAGGTATTTTTACTACATTAAGAGCCTGTGGAAAAATGTCCTAACCTTCACTTACCTCACATTACTTTCTTCTATTGTCTTTGTAGGTGTGTGTGTGTATTAGGCGTTCAAGACAGAGCCACGTAATGTGACAGTCAGGGCAGGGGCCATAGCTCTGCTGAAGTGTGAAGTGCTGAGGGCCTCAGGGGCCATGCAATGGGATAAAGATGGGTTACTCCTGGGACCTCACAGATCGCTTCCTGGCTATCCATGCTACAGCATGTCAGGAGACCAGCAAAGAGGTGAGAACTCAGAGGGATGGAAATACACGCACGCGGTGATTAAAAAAAAAAGTTCACGAGTTGCCAGGATGTTTGCTGACACGTTGTTAGATGTGCTTGAGCGAGCAGGTCTCTCCAAAGAACAGGAGCATGTCAAATGTTCTCAGGACATTGTTACAGTATAGTTTCTAAAGTGAATTTGAGAAACCAAAACATTTATCTATTTAATGTGTGAATCTCACAAAAATATGTCCTGGTCACAAGAGATTAGGTTTTGCATAAAGAAAGATAAAGATTTGCATTGTGAAGTTGATTTTTATTCACAATTTAACACTGTAAAGGAGTTCAAGGGAAAGGAGGAGGCGAGAACCGGCTTGACAATATAAATAATGTTTTAATGATAAACTTAAAAGACACAAACACACATATGACGGACATGTCTGTAAATGATCTCTCTCCTCGCGCCACCGTCTGCCATCGGCCTTTATCCCTCTCGGAGGCTTGATTAGCCTGATACGGGACCAGGGGTGTATCGTCACAACCTGGCCCCGCCCTCCGCCCTGCCACAAACACTTTTTCCACCCACATTCTCATTATAGGAAGGATTCACATAAGTGTAATGCAGTAATTGACATTAATATTCTCAATGGTAATTCTATTTAGATTATCATTACTGTAATGCAGTATTTTGATATAATATTCTCAATGGAGATTCTCACCTGATTCTCATTACTGTAATACAGTCATTTACTCTAGTCTTTTAAATTGTGAAAAGAAGGTCCCTGTCAAAAAGACTTGTGACTCAGCTTGCAATTTTTATCTAAAAGTAACATGGCAGATAATTTTTTTTAAACACAGCTGACTTTGAGGCAAATGTTCCTATGTTTTCAATGTTATTTTCATGATTTCTACAAGCTGTAAAGCCAAAAATAAAAGCAATATTTTTAAGAAAAATATATAAAGAGTTTTGATGTGTTGGACAACAGCAATTAATTATTTTCCTGATATCTCTTTATGGTCTTGCCCTTTTTAGGGTTAGATTCTCATTACTGTATGTAAAGGGATTAAGGGAAAGGAGGAAGCGAGAACCAGCTTGACAATATAAACAACATTTTATTATATAAAAAGACACACACACACACACACACACACAAACACACACAGGGCAGCTGCCTGTAAATGCTCTATCTCGGAGGCTTGATTAGCCTGATAAGGGGCCAGGTGTGTAGAATCATGACCCGGCCCCTCCCTCTGCCCCGTCACATTCCTCCCTCGTTCTCTTAGGCCGGGGAGCCCCCAGCATGACGTACACCTGCAGGTCTGTCTGCTGGCAGGTCATCCCCGCCTTCCTGAATCTGGGAGGGGACAGGGGGAGGGAAACAATAATGATTAAAATAGAGGGTACTTCCTGTAACAGTGTAGTACCCCCAACAAAAAAAAAAAACCACTGTAAAATTTAAAAGAGAGGGAAAAGGTCAACGCGGAGCGGCAGCGGGAGAGGAGAGAGAAAAAAAAAACAGTTACTCGCCGGTTTTCTGATAAGCCGTAGCTTGGTAATCGGCCACTCCTTCTCCCTCTAATGGACGACAGCCATGCCTCCCAGGGCGGATCGGAGGCAGGCCTCCGGCACTTGTCGGACGGAATGCCCTGCCGCGTTCTCAGGGAACAGAAGGAGTCTCTCCTGCCCCTGGCAGCGGTCGGTCGGGAGACCCTCTCCACTTGCGGTCAGTGGTCCTCTCTTGACCCAGCCACGTTTAGCAGCAGGTAGGGGTCTCCCCCCTCCCCTGGCAGTGGTTCTGACTGTTCCAGGCGGTTGGCTAGGAGCCCCTTCTCCCCTCGTGGTCGGTGGCCATTCCTCCGCTTCCAGGCGGCTGGGCTCCTCCGTTCCCCGGCAGATGGCTGCGACTGCTCTGTTGGGGTGGATGGTAGCGGCGAGAACTACACTATGGCGTATCCCTCTTCATTCCCGGGTCTTCGGCACCAGTGTAAAGGGATTAAGGGAAAGGAGAAGGCGAGAACCAGCTTGACAAAATTAACAACATTTAATTAAATAAAAAGACACACAAAAACACAGAGGTGGCAGCTGCCCGTAAACATTCTCTCGCACCACCATCCGCAGTCATTCTTTGTTCTTCTTGGAGGCTTCATTAGCCTGATAAGGGGCCGGGTATGGAGAATCAAGACCCGGCCCCGCCCTCTGCCCAGTCACACTGTAATATAGTAATTTAAAGTAATATTCTTAATGGTGATTCTCATTAAATTCGCTTTAATTTAATGCAATATTCTCATTACTGTATGTAAAACAGTTATTTCAGAAATGTTCTCAATGGAGATTCTCATTTGATTCTCATTAATGTAATGCAGTAATTTACAGTCATATGCTCAATGGTGATTCTTATTAGATTCCCATTACTGTAATACATTAATTTAGAGTAATTTTCTCAATGGTGATTCTCATTAAATTCCAGTTTCTATAATACAGTAATTTATAGTCATTTTTGCAATTGTGATTCTCAGTAGATTGTCATTACTGTAATACAGTAATTTTATCAATGGCAATTCTCATTAGATTCTCATTACTGTAATACAGTAATTTACATATTTTTTTTTCAATGCCAATTCTCATTATATTCCTATTAATGTAATGCAGTAATTTACAGTAATTTTCTCAATGGTGATTCTCATTTTTGTAATACAGTAATTAACAGTAACTTTCTTAATGGCAATTCTCATTAGATTCTCATTACTGTAATGCAGTAATTTACAGTAATTTTCTCAGTGGCTATTCTCATTAGATTCTCATTACTGTAATGCAGTAATTTACAGTCATTTTATCAATGGTGATTCTCATTTGATTATCATCATTGTAATGCAGTAATTTAAAGTAATTTTCTCAATGGTGATTTTCATTAATGTAATGCAGAAATTTACAGTAATATTTTCAAAGGCTATTCTCATTAGATTCTCACTGATGTAATACAATAATTTACAGTAATATTCTCAATGGCGATTTTTTTTTTGTAAATTTACATTACTGTAATACATTTATTTACTTTACTATTCTCGAAGGTGATTATCAGTAAATTTACATTACTGTAGTACAGTAATTTACAGTAAATTCCTCAATGGCAATTCTAATTAGATTAGCATTAATGCAATACATTAATTTACAGAAATGTTTTCAGTGGTGATTCTCATTAGATTCTCATTAATCTAATTCAGTATTTTACAGTAATGCTCTCAATGGTGATTCTCATTAAATTCAAATTTCTTTAATACAATAATTTACAGTAATATTCTAAATTGGAATTCACATTAATGTAAAACAATAATTTTAGGATTGGGAATCGATAATTTTTTTTTTTTAATTATTCACACAATTTGCTGTGATTAAGCACAAATAAATTGCATTTTTCCCCCAAGCTTGTAAAAATCTAAATTTAAATGTAGAATCGGCAAATTAAATTAATCAACACAAAGGAAATATATTTTAAATACAATTTTTAATGACATCTTTTTAACTGTAAACAGACTCTCCTCTGAACTACAGAGTAGTCATTCCCATCAAATATATTGCATGCAGCAACATTATAAACAACAAAGTGTTTAAGTGCTATAGTTGGATATTAAACCCATCAAGGTTATCAAACAGACTGGATCAGCTTAGAACTTAAGCAATAGGCCAAAAGAAAGGCAGTTTCTTTATATGCACCAACAATAGCAAAATGTTTTTTTAAAGTGATAGTTGAAATTTAAAACCATGTTGAAGAGCACACACACACACACACACACACACACACACACACACACACACACACACACACACACACAGGTAGAGAGATCACAAGCACTAGAGAGAGAAATATTAACTAATCTGCAAGGTTCAAGTAGTTCCTCCAGCTTTTGCAGATTAGCGAGCTCCTGTGCGGTCAACATTGCAATTTTGCGACATTTGGCCAGAACGCTGTCGAATCCACAGTCGTGAAGAGAAACTGTGACTGTTCTTTGCACACTGTGCGCCGTGCAGGGCAGGTGTTCCAAAAAATGTTCAGCGCTTGCCTCCGCAAAGTGGCAGCAAAAGGATGACTTGGCTCAGCACACTCAAAATAGCCGCCGCAACAGGAAGTCATTAAAACAGAGGCTTTAGTGTGATTGAGGCAAAACAAAAGTGCTTTGTCAATTGCATTATTTATTTTATGTGTAATGGTGCTTTCACATACAATGCAAAACGAGTGTTTTGCGTGCCGCAATTACATACAAAGTCAAGTCAAGTCAAGTCAATTTTATTTGTATAGCGCCTTTCACAACACACATCGTTTCAAAGCAGCTTTACAGAAGTTTAGCATTAACAGACGATAAAAATGTAATGTCTATAAAGTCGATAAATCATCATCCTTGTGCAGGGCTCCAAACTGCGACTAAAAATGGTCGCAATTGCGACCAAATAAATTTATTTGCGAGTGTAATTTCTGTCAAGGTCGCCATTGGCGACAGTAAAAATTTACTCCCTTTGATTTTAAAATTTGCATTACATTTCCCGAAATACATTACAAAAGTTTATATCAAAGAAATAGCGGGGAAAACGGAGTTCATTGCAGGAACTAACCATTTCAAAAAAGAGACTGTGAGAAAACACGGTGACAGTAACAAGCATAAAAAATGTCACAAAATGTACAAAAAGCACAAAGTCAATGCAAAAATGTGAATAGAAGCGAATAGATTCAAATTCGTGCCGGGCGGAGCGAATGAAGCGAATGGCACGACTCGAAAATGCGATTATCGCTTTATTCGCATATACGTGAAAGCCTATCAACATTGAGGTTGTCCAGATGTCACTGATGTACTGAAGTAGTGGCAGAATAAATCTGGAAAAATGGATGAAAAAATTGTAGTAGCGGTGTGTGGGCACCCAGAATTGTATGACACAATGTCATACATGTACAGAGACCGGACGAAAAAAGACATTGCTTGGAGAAAAGTGAGCGAAGAAGTTGGACTACCTGGAAAGTTCTGAAAATATGCACGTCTACTTGATTTCAGCTATTGGTTGTACTTTACTATCAACTAAGTTGTAGAAGCCCCTCCTCCTGTCTTTTTCCCGAAGAGAGGGGGGAATACTCGTGGGTTCACATTACTCTTCGGCCATAGGTAATCACAGTAGTGCTGATTTAGGGCCATATAGCATGATTGCGAGTGAGATATTGCTTATATGCAATAGTTAAATGAACAAGTACATTTAAAAAAAATGAGGAAAAACTGAGCACGGTCATAACAACGCATTTGTGCATGGAACTACATTTTTATGCGACGAATCAGAATCTGCCGTTGCTGGTTGAAATCAAATTATGTGTCCAAGCCTCCGTTAGTAATTAAAAAATGTCACTTCAGAAATAGTATTGTTATAAGTATAAGTTATTGGATAAACAATGATGTATGTGTGTGTGTGTGTTAAGAGGTAAGCGCCTTGAGTTTGTATAATTAATCAGTCTGTTGTGTCTCTGTGATGAGCATTAATGCTGAAATTGTTAGTTTAAAGTCGTTTAAAGCTATTTCCTTGCTTTAGTTGTGTAATAGTACGAGCGATCACTAGTGCTGTTGTATGTGAACACTGGCTGATGCAGATTCAATCCACGTCACCTAAATGGCTAATATTACACACAAAATAGAACCTTTACACCACCTGCTGGCTAACATGTAATGTAAAAAAATTATAATTTTAAAAGACATACAGTAGCTGTGATTAAATGCGATTAATCGCGAATAATTAATCGGCACATCATGTAATATATTTGATTAAAATATTGATAGAATAACATGTTTAATAAAATTAATTACATGATATACACTCACCTAAAGGATTATTAGGACCACCTGTTCAATTTCTCATTAATGCAATTATCTAATCAACCAATCACATGGCAGCTGCTTCAATGCATTTAGGGGTGTGTCCTGGTCAAGACAATCTCCTGAACTCCAAACTGAATGTCAGAATGGGAAAGAAAGGTGATTTAAGCAATTTTGAGTGTGGCATGGTTGTTGGTCGGGCCGGTCTGAGTATTTCACAATCTGCTCAGTTACTGGGATTTTCACGCACAACCATTTCTAGGGTTTACAAAGAATGGTGTGAAAAGGGAAAAACATCCAGTATGCGGCAGTCCTGTGGGGGAAAATGCCTTGTTGATGCTAGAGGTCAGAGGAGAATGGGCCGACTGATTCAAGCTGATAGAAGAGCAACTTTGACTGAAATAACCACTCGTTACAACCGAGGTATGCAGCAAAGCATTTGTGAAGCCACAACACGCACAACCTTGAGGCGGATGGGCTACAACAGCAGAAGACCCCACCGGGTACCACTCATCTCCACTACAAATAGGAAAAAGAGGCTACAATTTGCAAGAGCTCACCAAAATTGGACAGTTGAAGACTGGAAAAATGTTGCCTGGTCTGATGAGTCTCGATTTCTGTTGAGACATTCAGATGGTAGAGTCAGAATTTGGCGTAAACAGAATGAGAACATGGATCCATCATGGCTTGTTACCACTGTGCAGGCTGGTGGTGGTGGTGTAATGGTGTGGGGGATGTTTTCTTGGCACACTTTAGGCCCCTTAGTGCCAATTGGGCATCGTTTAAATGCCACAGCCTACCTGAGCATTGTTTCTGACCATGTCCATCCCTTTATGGCCACCATATACCCATCCTCTGATGGCTAGTTCCAGCAGGATAATGCACCGTCACAAAGCTCGAATCATTTCAAATTGGTTTCTTGAACATGACAATGAGTTCACTGTACTAAAATGGCCCCCACAGTCACCAGATCTCAACCCAATAGAGCATATTTGGGATGTGGTGGAACGGGAGCTTCATGCCCTGGATGTGCATCCCACAAATCTCCATCAACTGCAAGATGCTATCCTATCAATATGGGCCAACATTTCTAAAGAATGCTTTCAGCACCTTGTTGAATCAATGCCACGTAGAATTAAGGCAGTTCTGAAGGCGAAAGGGGGTCAAACACAGTATTAGTATGGTGTTCCTAATAATCCTTTAGGTGAGTGTATATATATATATATATATATATATATATATATATATATATATATATATATATATATATATATATCATGTAATTAATTTGATTAAACATGTTAATGATATATACATGTTAATGATATAACCTAATTACATGATATATATATATATATATATATATATATATATATATATATATATATATATATATATATATATATACCATGTAATTAATTTGATTGTCTTAGAAACAATTCTTTTTTTAATCTGCATTTGTGCAAAACAGCCTCAGTCTCAATTTCTAGTTTAGATGTAATCTTGCTCATCAAAATGTGCTCTCCTTTCTTAAAAACAGCTTATTAAGATGCTATCAAGGGGGTTATAATTTTAGCACTGGAGAGATTTAAAGAAATATTTTTTTTTTTGAGTGAGAGGAATGCAGTAACCCCCTTTCCCCCTCCAAATAAAATCAAAATCAGCTCTGAAATACTGCTATTTTTTACCATCTATTGAGAATTAATTGAGATTATTGTGCAGTGTGCTGAGACACTGAATAACTTGGCTTGGCCAGCGTGCATTGTCTATATAAAAAAGCCAATTAAAAGACAATACTAAACAAGGTCCAAGCATCTGCTGCTCTTTCTGTAGGACAAAAGCTGCTCTCCGGAATTGCAGGAGAGTCAGTTTGTGCCAAATCCAAGTGCAACCACTTAAAAATGCTTAAGCTTTTTACTGCTACTCTCTTTTTTTTTTTTAACCACCAGGCATTGATACTATGACAGATAAAGAGTGCCATGTAAGGGAGAAATAATATCATAAAAAAACACGCTGAAAGCATCTTTAATGTTAACCCTGTCATCCCTAATCTGATGCCTACCCACATATATTTGCACAAATGCTGTGACAAGTAATAAGTGCGCACACATACACAATCTGATTCACACTCACGGACATTCAAAAAGGAAATGAGTGAGAGAACAGGCCACAGTCTCTGTTGGCATTTCAATTCTGTTTGTCAGAGGCATAATTATTGGACTCCTTCAAATACATGCTTGCAAACAGGCCACCACAGCAACACTACTGCGATGTGTACTGAGTGCAATTTCAAAGAGAGTGGAAAATCATTAATGATTTGAAAGTGGTTTTCTTTCCTTCTATGATCACATTGATCTGAAAATTGCTGCTGCTTGGTGTTAATTATCTTGCCATACTGGCTGACACTTATTTTTTCTCCTGGAAGTTGTCATATCAAGATACTTTTTTCTGCGTTTTAGTTTCCTTCAGAGGAAAAGAAATGGAAAAAGAAGAGATAAAAATGTTCAAAGTTGAACAGCTTGCATAAACTAAAGCAGCCATTAATCCTCACAAAATGGTAGTTGAACAAACAACCTCTTGATGCCATGATATTCTGCAAGCGAATAACACACTGTCATCTTCCACACAAATGATGTTTAAGGACAGCATCAAATATGATTAATGACTTTGCTCTCTCAAAAGGGCTGATAGCTAATTGGTGATATTAATTTGGGATTTCATACACATTTAGCAGGTGCATAAAGAAGCATTTGAAAATGTCATATTTTCAAATAAACGTTAATGGTGGGATTCTTAATTCTCTTGAAATAAGCTTGATAAAAACTCCACACTAATCAGTCAATAAAATAAAGGAATATTATTCTCCTCAGTTGGGCGATCCAGGGCTGTCAACTGGCCATCCGGAGCCAATACCCTCGGACCTCGAGCCACAATACCGAAATCGATCTGCAGTCCCACCATCGGGCCAATAACTCTTCAGCGTTGCCCAAAAACCCACCCTTAATGCGCAGCTGCGGTGCCAACATCACACACCCCTCCCATTTCACAAGCAAGAGGGAAGCTCAACCTGAGGTATCATGATATCTAGTTATCTAGAATATCGAATGTAAACGGCAAGATAAGTTAGCATTGACAGCTCGCCAACTGTAACTGCCAAGAAGTTCCGAGTGATATCTCCACTTACAGCGGGACGATGTCCCAGCACACCGTCTATGAAAGTTCATCGAACCATGGAAAGTTATTTCTTTAGGCACTGCTTTGTCCATTCTGCGTTTAACGGATTTGTACTGTGCCTGCATTTTATTTATTTTTTCCTCTAACCTAAAAATAAATAACAATTTTATTTTATATAAGGTTGTGTTTGTTACTGTTGTGCGCTGGATACACAACCTGGGAAGTTATGCGAATTTCTGCCTTTGACATTGAATGCCAATGGCCATTGACTGCTGGCCCCGAGAAAGCCCCTAGGAGGAACGATGAAGCCCCGGAAGTGAAAGTGGGAACGCAACTGGCCCTGACACTCACTAGCACTCCCTCTTTTGGTCCGATAGTGGAAACGCAGCTAATGGATACCTATGGGGCCAGCGTTCTGAAGGGTTTAAAAGCAGAAATGTTTTTTGAGCACACATGTTTTAGTTGAGCACTTGAATTATTCAGTAAAAAGCATTTGTATTTTTTTTAAAGGTAGGATATCTTTTCTAGATGAATGAACTTAGATCTAGAAAAGTACCAATGTTACCAACGTAATTCTTGTTGGTGGAATTTGCTCCATGTAAAAGGTGCTTTTCGAATAGTCATGTTATGTACTCTCTATTGTGTGAAAGTTGGTTTACCAGCTTTAAATGGTCATGGCATGAGTTAAAAGTTTAGATATAACTTTGCTCAAATTTGTTCAGAAGCGATCACAGTAGTGTCAGGCGGGACGATGTCTAAACATCGAAATTTAAACATTCAACGTTTGTTGGCCATATTTTTTAAACAGTGCGATATTTGTCTATTTTTAACATTTTATCCCAGTGCTGTGCAGTCACCCCATAGACTGACTTTTGTACTTGTATTACTATAGACACATTTTTTTTTGTTTATTTTTGCAAACTGAGTACCAAATTGAAGTAATTTACTATAGTAACCAACAGCATTTACAGGTGGTTTCAATAGAGAATTAGTTTTAATCAACCCGGAACATTCCTCTTATATAGTCGAATGCCTAAACATATCCATTCAGTTTCTTTGTGTGGTGACAATATATATTTGAAACATCAAATTTATTTTTAGTTTTTCTCCTCATACTTCTGTTCTTTGTCTACTTCTCTTTTTACACCAAAAGAAAGTACCACCTTCAGATTCTGAATGTAAACATGGAAGACGACGCCCCCTACGAGTGCCAAGTGGGCTGTTCTGCGAGCAACCATGCCATTGTGTCCCGTACAGCCTGGCTCAATGTGCAGAGTAAGCAAAACCATCTTATACCACTGTGCAAGGGGGAGGTGGGAGGGGGGGTGATGCAAATGCGAAAAAGAAGCACGCGGGACAACTTTAGCCATGACAGATTGCTCAACCAAGCCCGCAAATGGCTGTGCACATGCTGAAAAGGTGACACACAGTGGCAAACTTAAGCCTGTCACTACTGCCACATTCAGGGTACTAATGAGCAATGGAGTGTCTCTGCAGTATGAGGAGAATTCCTTGTTCTGCACTTCAGATAAAATCTACAAAGTTATATAAAAACCGTGGTCTTCCATTGGTTGTTCAAAGAGGTCGAGCCAATCCCAGTCAGATGATCAAACCGAGGAAAGTTTTGATGCTGTATTACACTTTTAGTTTAAATCAACCTACAATCGGCTTACTCAATCGGCTTACAAAAAAATATTTTAACAGAAAAATTAAACGCATCAGGTTTGAGTTGAATGCTGCTATGGTTTTACAAAGATATATACGAAGGTCTAGTTTGAAAAGAGCAGAAAAGTTCCTTCTCATGAGTTTGAGTTCATGATCAATGTAATATTTCACTTCTGTGTCGTATTGGTTTGTGACTTGCCCATGAATCTTTTTATGCTGTATGAACCTTTGAGGCTGAATCAACCTTGAAAGCACCTCAAGGATATTCCGAAGACATCAAAGTAAGAGAGTTTGACTTTGTGTCAAACTGATTTCAGTAAATGTCAATGGTAGTTAAAGGTAAAATTTTGACCAAGTGTTCTTTCCAATCAGTATTCAGTTAAATTCTAGCATGATAATTCCTTCTACAATCAAGCTATGATTATAGAGCACAACAGTGCCTGCCCATTTGTTCATCCGTCTTGGTTCTGGAAGTGTTTTTCAAAATCTTTTTTTCCAACATTTTTGAAAATAGGAAAAAAAGAGGTTCAAGACTCTGAAGTTAACGTCTTTCACGAGGGCATGAACTGCAACCCCATAAAGCCTTTCAAGTGACATATTTGAAATAAAAACTTGCCTGCCTAATATTGTGTAGCTACCTCTCATGCCGCCAAAACAGCGCTAACCTGCATCTCAGAATAGTATTGGGCACTGTTTTGGAGGCATGAGGGAGACTACACAATATTTGGCAGGTGGTTTTAATGTTGTGGTTGATTGGTGCTTATAACTCCTAATGTACATGTTATAAATTAGTAAAGTTTAAGCTTAATACATAGCATTTGTTTAGAACAAAGCTTAATCAGAATGTTTTAGGATTATCAGTAAAGTTTTGCCTTTCAATTACTTTAAAAACTATTTCACAAAAAATAAAGGGATACAAAGTTAGACATTTAAAAAACGAATGGTTGCTACATCCCTGATTTTAGTAGTATTTCCTGTCCATGTTTTTTGTGACGAGGAGGAGGGCGTGGCCAGGCCATAATGAGCAAAGCCAGCACTGAATCAGTTGACCAGCGGGAGAGCAAAATAAGGGGCAGCCGGAGACGCCGGTTCGAGAGAGAGAGATGCATGTGGCCGCGTTGCATGTGTGTCTGTTTATGTTTGTTTTAAGTTGAGTTTCTCATTAAAACTTTGTTTACTGTTCAGCCAGTTCATGCTGCCTCCTTTCCCATCCTTATACTGCTGCAGTTGCTATTTCATCAATCATGTTTTTGTTAGTGTTTGTTTCTTTGCTTGTTTAACATACCTCTCAAGATTAATCTGCAGCAGTCTCACGAGAAATGAATGCTGCAGAGCATGTTCACTGGCCCACGTCACATCACCGAATGGTCTATCATTCCTTCACTCTCCCAGTCACGCTCTCTAATACTTCCTTAATCCTTCCTGTTTCACACTCTCTTTCTCTTTTCCAGCCTTTCTCTCCCAATTTATCTCTCTCTCTCTTGCTCTGTCTCTTTCAGTTTCTGTCTCTTGCTTTTCCTCCATCTATTCTACCTCCCATGGTGGGAGCCGGCCCATATGTCTAAGGCAGAGGGCCTTGAAAGCCCCTTTTCTTCACCAGTCATCAAGTATTCACTTCCTCTTCTGTCCCAGAGTTGTGTGTGTGTGTGTGTGTGTGTGTGTGTGTGTGTGTGTGTGTGTGTAATGTGTGATGGTTGCTGTGGCGACTGCTTTTCTTTAGCTTGGAAAGGCAGCAGGTTTTATTGACAGCAATGAAAAAGAAAAAGGACAAGACAGTGAAGATATTTTTGGGTGTAATAGAATCTCTATTTCACACACATACACAAACATAGATGCTGCTGCATCAACAGCAGGGCTCAGTCACACAATTATAAATATTAATAGATGTATATGTATTGTGTGTGTTTTTATGTTTATGCGTAAGATGCTTGTCATTTCACACTCTTTTGCTTGGTTTTGGCATATGTAAATAAGATATTAACAGAATAATTTACCCTCCAATTATTTACTCACTCTATCCTAGCACATATTTCCTAATCTTTATTCGATAGAACACAAAAGGAGGTATTTATAGCAGAATGTCCAAGCTGCTCTGCTTCATACAAAGAAAGTGAATAGTTACCATGACTGTTAGGCAAGATCTTCAGTGAATTTGAGTCATTAGGTGCTTTTAGGTGCTTTTATGTCACATTTAAAACTTGATAGCCCGAATCCCCTTCGACTTTTCCAAAATATAACTTTACACTTTACAATAAGGTTTGTAACACTTTACAATAAGGTTGTGTTTGTTAACGATAGTAACTACATCAAGTAATCATGAACAATATCATTTTAAAAGCATTGAGTAATCTTGGTTAATGTTAATTTAGGTATATACAATTGTTCATTGGTAGTTCATCTAGCATTGACTAATATTCATTTATGAAAATGTAAATTTAAAAAGGTTATGATTAATAGGTGAATTAAAAGTATTGGTCATTGTTAGGGCATGTTGACTAAGGTAATTAACTAATGTTAATGAATACCTTATTGTATAGTGTTCCCCTTTTTTGGTCCACCAAAGAAAGAAAGGGTTTTCAACAACATTAGAGGGAGTAAATATTGACAGAATTTTGATTATGAAATAGACGTTTGCAAATTCGAGTACTGAAGGCAGCAGTATTTTCCCATTCATTACCTCACCATCACACCCATTCAGCATTGGATTTTTTGCTGTGTCTGCTTCTAATCTACCTCAGTAAATCCAATCCAAATGGCATAATGTCTTTATAGAGGGGAGTGGTGAGGCAGAGAAAAAAGAAAAGAAAGACAGAGCGAGAGACTAAAAGATGAGGCAGGGTCTTAATTTGATTCCCTATGTCCATGTGATATGTTTTATAATGGCCTAATTCAAGATGAATCACCCTTGCCTTGCTAGAATCTAAGAGTGTGGCCACAGCATCAATAGCCTTCTCCACAGGCACTGCTGAGAAGCATTTTAACTTCTCTGTGTGTGTGTTTGTGTGTTTTTCTTCTTTGTCACACATAGACAGCTGTAGGTTTATGTCACAAGTTATAATCCTGAATGATCAGGCAGTCATATCTTATTTGACTAGCCATTCTAGCAAAACCATTGTTAGCATTTCGCAAATAGCATTTGATCGTGTTCAAATACTCCCTGTTGCCTCCGTTTTTTATCTCTATCTAATAGTTGTATAGTAATAACCCATTTATAAATATGAGGCATTGATGATTTATATAATGATATTTAACATAATTGCCTAATATAGTTACTTAAGTTTTAAGCACATAGAAACACTTCTTTGAGCCATGGATATGTAATGTTTTAGGCAATCCTGGACACTTGACTACTTGTTCATGTGTCATGAAATACCACATTTAAACTTTGACGAGCACATTTTTCTTCCCTGTACTCACATATTTCCTATTCACCGCCACCCATTTTCAGTGCTTCACTCTTCTGGATTTTGTCATCTGACTTCCTGTTTGTATTGAAGCTACTGAGAAGAGTCGATCAAAATGGATTACATGTGGGAGCACAGATAATATATCTCGGCATCTGAGTGGACTTGAAGCTCAATTTAGGAAAGCTCAATCTGTCATAAGAAAGCTGAGATCCTCCCCTTTGCAATGATGTATACTATTTTATCATCAATAGTTGAAAACATACACTCACTGAGCATTTAATTAGGAATGCTGGGGTCTTCATAAAGTGCCATATGTGGTCTTCTGTCATCCGCCTCAAGGTTCAACGTGTTATGCATTCTAATATGCTATTCTGATCACAACAATTGTACTGAGTGGTTATCAGAGATACCATAGCCTTACTGTCAGCTCGAACCAGTCTGGCCATTCTCTGTTGACCTCTATCATCAACAAGATGTTTCCTTCCGCAGAACCACAGCTCACTGGATGTTTTTTGTTTTTGGCACCATTCTGAGTAAACTCTGTTTAAAACACAACAGTCAAACTAGCCTGTCAGGCACCAACAATCATGCCACAATCCAAATCACTGAGATTTTTCCCATTCTGATGGTTGATGTGAACATTAACTGAAGCTCCTAACCCATATCTGTATGATGTTATGCATTGCACTGCTGACACACGATCGGCTGATTAGATACTGTAAACGATGTACAGGTGTTCCTAATAAAGTGCTCAGTGAGAGTATATTTCTGATTGTTTGTTTAGCATGCTTTTCCTGCTGGACGGCATATTTTGTTCTCGACATCTAAGATATAATGTTGGATTATTTACACAAGCAAGCTCACAGACAAGTAAACAATTGCACATTTTTTAGGAAACTGCCAAATGTAATGTTTTTAACAATTTGGGGCTTGCAGCAGCAGTGATCAGTGCATAAATTAGATGTTTGTATTTTATATCTTACAGAAATCATATTTCACTTTGAGATTATTTTAAACACCTTTCAAACGGTTAAACTAGGCAACAAAATACTGTACAGTCACATTTGTGAGAATGAGAGTTTGCGACGTAAATGTTTTCAGGCAAGTTTCTATGGCATATAAGGTGAATTTGAAAAGTTGGGCCAAGACATGTTCTTACAAAAAAATAAAAAACCATCCTTAAACCATGATTTGTTACTGGCTAGTTATTTGCCGGTGGTATTAGGGGATGGACATTCTCATTTTAGAGAGCGTTTGATTGGATGAAAATCTGTGTAGTGCCAGATAAGTTATCAATATTTTTGATTAATTTTCCCAGATAAGAAAAACTGTATATTTTAAATCTGCATTTCTGCTAGTTAAAGTGAATTTGAGGACACAAGCATATTGGGGTGAGGAGTACACTAGCACATAGATGTAGATGGCTTCAAAGCTAGCACATGTCAACTAAAAGCCACTAAAATTCTTTAAGTAGCTGGAATCAATTTTTTTTTTTTTTTTTTTTTTTTATCACAAATACATAATTTTTCAAACTTGGAGATTTTTGAACCAAATGTATTCTGTGTAGTGTCTTTCATGTATATTGCTCATTAATAGATGTATAGATGTATATTTCTCTAGAAAAATCTATTTTTTATATATATATATATATAATTCTACTGTTAAAGGTATCACCAAGAAACTTGTAAATTATATATTGAAAAGCATTTTCTTAGTGATCCATAATATAAGATAATTTCATAAAATTGTACAATTTAATTTATATATATATATAAATTAAATTATACAATTTTATGAAATTATCTTGTAATTGATCTGATCAGAAGGCAAGTAATCAACTAATAATAAACAGCTCTTGATTTGAAAATTGTAAAATCAGTCAACTGTTCATCACTTGTTCAAACATATGTTCATCGGTTTCTTTTTATTAGATACAAACAGCAATTATGATGGCACTGAGAAAAGTAATGAGTGCCATATATTCTGGTGACCAATAAGAAAATTATGAACTAAGATTTTTATTTAAGTTTATTTAAGTGGGTTATTATGTTCTGAAAAAAAAAGAAGAATTATCAAACCCACAAATAATAAATAAGCAAAAATGGAAGTATGCAAATAAATTTGATAACTTTAGAACTGTTTTGTTATATAGTAATTGTTTAAGAGCAACACATTTTAGAAAAAGAAGCATGTTCCAGTAAGCAGACTTTATTCGTGACAATGGTCTTGTTATGGCATGCGGAGTGCATTTGGTCCATTAATATCATGTCACTCATGGCTCTCTTACCCTGCTGAGAGCTCATTTCTGGTGTCTGTGTGCACTTCTGAGTCGCCATTATCTTAGTTTTGTCCGGGCATCTTTGCCGCCCACACTCAGTAACTGAGTCATGATTTGTGCCACATATGCATGACTGTCACCCACATAGAGTCAACTGCAGGTGCTATCACTTTTGCCTGGTGGTGTTTTCAGTTCTGTATAGCCTCAGAATAAACATACATGCAAAACTTTCTCCACATGCCTTTCTCCACAAGATTTGAAGCTAATTGAAATATTCAATTAGAAATAATAATTCTAATGTTTCAATTTTTTTTTTAAATAATTTTAATATAAAACTACTTACAATCTCTATATAACAGTATGTTTCTCTTTCAACATTTAAAAGTTTGAAATATTGAAACTGGTCTAGCTGGATGGGATGCTCAAATAAATAAGACAATGTTTTGATAGAGCCACAGAGCCACAGTTTGTACACCTTCTTGTGTGTGCATGTGTATATATATATATATATATATATATATATATATATATATATATATATATATATATATATATATTTACATACAGTGCTGTGAACACATTTTCAAAACAAAATCAAACATAAAACAAAGAAAAAATACTGTTTTAAAATACAAGACACTTTCTCTGCAGATTCTTGCTTTATATTCCAGAGGTTGAGAGCACTAGTATGTTTTGAACTCTTGTCTTATAGGGAAGTGGAATTCAGGTTACGAGAGGTACAGTAACGGATTTGGATACGGTTTTGTTTATCCCTTGTCAGTCTGATTTAGGTAAATCAAGTCGTGTTCTGTTTTATGTTGAAAGTGTTTATTGTCATACTCGGTGGACTAAAAATGAAGCAATATAAGAGAGCAGGAAAGAAGAGGGAGGGAAAGATTGCCGTTATCTCGGTAGCCTCAAATGCACCTGCTCCACTCTTCAGACAGGAACGAGATGGGAAGAGATGAGAGGAGAAGTGCAGAGCAGAGGAAGAGGTGGATAGATCAGTGATATGAAGACGAGAAGATGAGAGGAAATGAGAGAGGGAATGAAAGAGAGAGAGAGAGAGAGAGAGAGAGAGAGAGAGAGAGAGAGAGAGAGAAGAGAGGAGGAATGGGACTGCTTCAATGGCTTTTAGCTTCAAAGCTCACACCTGAGCCCACTGTAACTGTGTGTATGTGTGTGTTTGTGGATGTAACCATGTGTATGTATGTGTTTCTGGTCAGAGCTTGTTAACAGAGTGCATTTGCTTATGTGGTCTAACAATGCTGTGATGTGTATGTTTGTGTGCATGCATGTGTGTTTGCGTTTTTGTGCACACACTCTCTTGGCGTCTGTATCCATGTGGGTTAAAGCAAAGGACATTGTGCAGATCTACACATGATCACATGAAAAGATGGTTGTTAGATTGAGGTGAATGACCTTTGACCTGCCTCGTGTTACCAGGTCATCTAGGAGCTCTCTGGGTGAATCTCACAAAACCTGTCAAGAGCATGTCGAAGTAATATTTCATCTCAAAATTTAAAGTAATATATATACAATTAGAATTTTCTTAACGAGAATAAAGCATTGTGACATTATTTTTGTGAGAATCAATGACAGAAGACTACGGTCAATTGGACAATTGTAGTGAGCAGAATAGCATCTCAGAATACACAACACGTTGAATCTTGAGGAGGATGGGCTACAACAACAGAAGACCACATCGGGTTCCATTTCTATCAGCCAAGAACAGAAAGCTGAGGCTGCTGTGGGCACAGGCTCAAACTGGACAGTTAAAGTCTGGAAAAACATAGCCTGGTCTGATGAATCTCAATTTCTGCTGAGGTACAAAGATGGCAGCCTCACTGTAGCCTCCGCTTTCTGTTCTCGGCTGACAGAAGTGGAACCCGACGTGGTCTTCTGCTCTTGTAGCCCATCCACCTCAACGTGTTCGACCACTGCTAACCCAGAAGAACATTAAGGCTCATCTGAATTTTGCCAAAACACACCTTGATGACAACGTTTTGGGACACTTTTCTGTGGACTGATAAGTCAAAAGAGGAACTGTTTGGAAGACAGGGGTCCCGTTAGGGGCAGCTGTGGCTCAGGTGGTAGAGCAGGTTGGCCACTAATCGCAGGGTTGACGATTCGATTCCTGGCCCACATGGCTCCACATGCTGAAGTGTCCTTGGGCAAGACACTGAACCCCTAGTTGCACCCAATAGCAGACAAGTGCCTTGCATAGCAGCTCTGCCATCATTGGTGTGTGAGTGTTTGTGAATGGGTGAATGAGACACAGTGTAAAGTGCTTTGAAAACCACTAAGGATAAAAGTGCTATATAAGTGCAGACCCTTTAGCATTTACCATTACATCCGGTGTAAATCAAACACAGAATTCCACTAAAAGAACATCATACCTATGGTGAAGCATTGTGGTGGTAGTGGTAGTGTGATGGTATGGGGGATGCTTTGCTGCTCCAGGACCAGGGCAACTTGCAGTAATTGAGGGAAACATGAATTCTGCTCCATACCAGAAAATTCTAAAGTACAACGTCCAGTCATCAGTCCATGATTTGAAGACAATGATCCAAAGCATAGGAGTAAATCCACCTCTGAATGGCTCAAAAGAAGCAAAATTGAAGTTTTGGAGTGGCCTAGTCAAAGTCCTGAATTTAACCCAATTGAGATGCTATGGCAGGACCTTAAAAGGTCAGTTCATGTTCAGATCCTCCAATATGTCTGAACTAAAGCATCTCTGCAAAAAAGAGTTGGACAAAATTCCACCACAGCGTTGTGAAAGACTGATTTAGTTTTTTTCGCCAGAGCACCACTTGAGAATTCCCCTCCCATCTACCAGTGATGCTTGATTCAACTTCCCACATCTACTGCTAATATCAACAGCGCGAATGGGTTGTGGGTTGCCAGGTTGAGGTCACAAATGTGTTGAAATTTGTATGATGTGTCGGTTGTGTGAGTAGAGTGTGTTTCATATAAGATCTGGCAACTGGACAACCTTGAAATAATATATTGATGTGATTATTCATATAATGAGGTTTGGGCCATACAAATGACTGGAGTTTCCCCGGGAGAAATAACAAAACTGGAGGGGGGCGGGAGATGGGTCTGAAATACGGGAGACTCCCGGGAAAAATGGGAGTGTTGACTGGTATGGTGGTATGGGTGTTGGATAACTTTTTTGCTTCAATAAAACAATATATATTTAAAAACTGTAATTATACAAAAATAGGAAAAAATGGAAGGGGTTATATATATATATATATATATATATATATATATATATATATATATATATATATATATATGTAAAGACGATCATTTTCATGGGCAAGGAAGAGGCGAGAACCCGGCTTGTCAATATAAATAATATTTTAATGAAGAACTTAAAACAAACACATAGGACAGCAGACATGTCTGCTGATTAAGCTCTCTCTCGATCGCCGTCTGCGAGTGGCCTTTATCCCTCTTGACGGCTCAATTAGCCTGATACGGGACCGGGCGTGCGTAATCACGCGCCGGTCCCGCCCTCCACCGTGCCACATTCCTCCCCCGTTCTCTCAGGCTGTGGACCCCCGGCCTGACATACATCCCCGGGGGGGGGGGGGGGGGGCCTCCCGCGCGGTCTGCCGGCGGGTCATCCCCATCTACCTGGACGAGGGAGGGGCAAGGGGAGGGAAACAACAATTAAAAATAGGGGGGGGGGGAGGTTCCTGCACTGGGCGGTACCTCCCCTCCCACGAACACCATAATTTAAAAAAAGAGGGAAAAGGCCAACGCAGAGCGGTATCGAGAGAAAGAGGAGAGAGAGATTTAAAGGAGAAAAAAAAAAAAAAAACTTACTCGCCGGTTCTCTGATACGCCGTAGCTCGTTCCTCAGCCACTTCTCCACCCTCTTCAGGACAACAGCCGCGCCTCTCCGGGTAGATCGGAGGCAGTCCTCAGCCCCTGGTGGACGGAACGCCCCGCCGCGTTCCCGGGGTGTCGAAGGGGCCTCCCCCCGCCCCTGGCAGCGGTTCTCCTGCTCCAGGCGGTCGGCGGCGAGCCCCTCCCCGCACGCGGTCGGCAGTCTCCAACCCCGCCACGTTCCAGCGGTTAGTAGGGGACTCCCCCGCCCCTGGCAGCGGCCCCAACCGCTCCAGGCGGTCGGCCAGGAGCCCCTCCTCCCCTCGCGGTCGGCGGCCGTTCCTCCGCGTCCAGGTGGCTGGGCTCCTCCGTCCCCCGGCAGATGGCTGCGGCTGCTCCATTGAGAAGTGGCGAGAACTCCGCTACGGCGTATCCCTCTTCCTTCCCGGGCTTTCGGCACCAATGTAAAGACAGTTCACGTACATGGGCAAGGAAGAGGCGAGAAACCGGCTTGTCAATATAAATAATAATTTAATGAAGAACTTAAAACAAACACATAGGACAACAGACATGTCTGCTGATTAAGCTCTCTCTCGATCGCCATCTTCGAGTGGCCTTTATCCCTCTTGACGGCTCAATTAGCCTGATATGGGACCGGGCGTGCGTAATCACGCGCCGGTCCCGCCCTCCACCGTGCCACAATATATTATAAAGTATATTAGCATGGTAGTATATTTTACTCCCTTAAATCTATGCTGATTTACATAAAAACTGTATTAGTATTTTTTGTTCTTTAATCCAGTTACACAATACTGTATTAGATTAATGAGGATATAATGGAAATGATCATTAATTAACAGAATAATATAAGAATATGTTCTTCAAATAGGAAAAATAC
Source organism: Moxostoma hubbsi (assembly GCA_032164185.1). Classification (NCBI taxonomy): domain Eukaryota; kingdom Metazoa; phylum Chordata; class Actinopteri; order Cypriniformes; family Catostomidae; genus Moxostoma; species Moxostoma hubbsi. The sequence goes on along the minus strand of JAVLUX010000029.1, from coordinate 33,082,105 downwards.
TTTCTCCTGTCCAAGTTTAATATGCAGAAAAAACAACAAGTGTAAGTTTACCTCCCAAGGGTGAAAACAACACTGTGGGGTGAATGTTCATCATCTGCCTACGCTGGTGAGCTTCTTATCTTTCTTATATTTCTATCTCCCTGCATTGGTTTAATTAATTAAATTTTGCAGCTGAATGTATCCCATGTATTTTTTAACATGCATGCATCTGTACATGTGCATGCAAACTTGTATGTGTGCATGTATGGGTTTTTTTTTTTGCACTGTAAATGCAAGCGTATGTGTGCATCTAGGGAGGAGAGGTCATGTAAAGTATGGTGGGCTTCTCTGAGGTCATAATCTTTCCCTGACTAACCATTGGTTGTCATGCTCTTGCTCCCAAAGCTGTCTGTAAATATTCATAAACACACACACACACACACACACACACACACACACACACACACACACACACACACGTCTGTTCATCATGATGGAAATTTTCCTTTGACTTATTTGTTTTATGCTGAGCTGTTGATATTTTCGATCATTGAATTAAAACTTTTTCTATTTTCAGACCCTCTGATGCATGAATTATTAAATCACAAAGAGTAAAAAGTCAAAACGAGAATATAAGGATTCCCAAACTTTTCTCCTAATTATGTATTTCGAGAAAATCTATAGAGCTCAATGGCGAATGCCAACTATTTCAGCTGTCTTGGTTGTAGAAATATTTTTCCCATTAATTTTTCCATAAGAATGTAGTCAAATTCTTCAAAAAAGCATTTTAAGTGTTAAACCAAACCAACCAGCTCTGTGGTGAATCACAACATTAAGCTTTGATTTTTAAGCAGGAAAGTATTGTAAAAATCAGATCAAAAGACAAAGGTACGAGACCATGCACTTAAAGTCTTTCATTAACTACAATCTTATAAAGCATTGTGAATCATGAAATTAAATTAAAATCTATAGAAATCCATAAAACTATTTATTTAGCATTTTTGATTATATGTGTTTAAACAATATATTTTATTTTAATGAAAAAAATATATACTGTATAATTAAGGAAGTTGTTGAGAAGAGTTTAGGGAGACAGATTTGATTGCGTCATTCGTAAATGGGCAGTTGCTGGATTGGTACTCTCTGATTGGTGGATCTTTCTCCTCAGGATTTATTGGTAGTGTTGTTCTTCACCAGGAATTCCACTATTAAACACAATAAAAAATTAAAAAAAAAAAGTTTAAATAATGCAGACTGGTGGCTTCAACAGAAACATATACCAATATCACAGTAGGTCTGTCTATAAAGGTTTACAAGTTATCACTAAAATGTATTTATTTTATAACAATTAATGGCATTTTTGCTTCCGTAACAAAGAGAAGATACATATTATGGTGTGTTTTAAAACAGGTGTAAGTGTGTGTGTCTCTGTGTTCGAGTGTCTGCTTTGAGACTGGTGCAAAGAGATGATGAAAAAAATCTCTTTTGTAAGCTTTGTTACATTTTTTGACAAATTAAAACACAATGAAAAAGAACAGACATATACTGTATAGAAGGGTCATATATTGGGTCATATGTAACAACCAACCTAGTCTCATAGAATGAACGTTACTATAACTTCATTTTTGCAAACTGAGTTTTATGTGCAACATTCCAGGTTTAGCTTCCTGGTGAATTGAACACTATAGGCACTACAACAACTGTACATTTATTTAACTTTCACATAAATCACGAGTACAATGGCTGATTATGACTTTATAAACATGTAATTTTCACACTATATCTCACACAACGCTGTTATGATATCGAATCACTTTTACTCTAACACATAATTTGAAAAATTATCAATTTTAATGCTTGTGTTACAGACTCACCTATATTAACACACTTTATCCAATGTGCTTACCTTCCGCAGTAGCTCACTTGATAGAGTGTTAGACTCAGAAGTCCACGGTTCGAGATCAGACAAGCATACAAGCTGACATGTGGGACAGGAGTGTCATAGAAGTGCCACAAGATGACGTGGTTGCTTCAGATAACGTGGTTTCGTACCGCTCATTTCATTTTAGATCACTATTGGTTAGTTTTAGGTTAGAAATGTACGAATTACTCTTTAAAACCTCCTGCAATTACCACCTATGGCAATAAGAGTGTTAACTGTGACTTGCTAAGGCACTCGTCTCATAACATTTGTGCTACAGACATGATTGATGTTGTTGAGGAGAGGTGTGCTATTTCTTATGTAAGTGATCGAACAATTTTTGCTTTGCGGACAAAAAAACAGGACCTATTTAGGGACCAGAACATAATAGAAACCTGGGATGGGCCCTTTTGATTTTTGGCAGTAAGAAACAGCCTAGAAATGCCCTGGTAACCACCCAGAACACCTTAGCAACACCCTTGGCAAATACTGATTTTATCCAAAACTTCACTGTGGCGGTGAGTTTTGCTTGCACAACCACCACTCACATTTCTTAAAAAAAAATTAAAATGTTGCTTAGTATGTTTATTTAGCTCTTTCCTTTGGGGCTGTTGGCTGGTCTCCACAAAATAGGTGATTTCAAGTTTTACTGCCCTTTTGGGGACATTTGGTCCCTAGAATGTAGGCAAAACACACCTTCTCCTCTCATCATCTCTTCGCACCAGTCTCAAAGCAGACACTCGAACACAGAGACACATACATTTATACATGTTTTAAAACACAGCTCAACTGCAACAGAAAGAAAGAGAGAGAGAGAGAGAGATAGAGAGAGTGAGTGAGTGTGTGTGTGTGTGTGTGTGTGTGTGTGTGTGAGAGAGAGAGGAAGAAAGTGTAGGGCCAAGATGATGCAGCACGAATGAGGGATGAACTGAAAGACACACACACAGATGGAGAGAGAAAATCGCTCTACCTGCTTGCCTGGTTTGTGAGCATACCATTGTTTTTTTTACGAACAAATCTATGTGCCTGAACAATGTCTTCTCTAGCACAACAAGTGATGAGCCTGGGTTCATCTGCAGAGAATGAGAGGGAGGGTGACAGCATGAGGGTGAGAAAGAAAGAGAGAGAGGTAGCGAGAGAAAATTGTAAGCAGTTAAAAAGAGAGGGAGCGGCGAGGAGAAGAGACAACAAATGCATCTCATTATCTAGCAGGTTCCTCTGCAGTGCTCTCCCTCAGCCATCAGTGTCCACACAGCTCCAATTGCTTCCTTTAAATCAGTGTGAAGCCCAAGCCTCTCCCCATCTGTCTCCACATAAAGCCCCTCACTGGCTTGCTCCTCACCGGTGAACTGCACACAGCAATAACGCCCCCTAGTGCCTATAAACTCTAGGGATGTGACTGGCTGCCTGGAAAACAAAACAGACTTGTTACCACACATCATTCCTCAGCAGAACTGAGGCGTTTCTTTTGTGCCTTTTATATAAAAAAATAAATCCCATAAATTAAATGAACACATTTGTATACAGTGAATTCAGAAAGTATTCAAACCCCTTAATTTTTTCACATTTTGTTATGTTGCAGCCTTCCGCTAAAATGCTTTAAATTATTTATTTGCCAGCCCATCTGGCACTAACAATCATGCCACGGTCGATATCAATGAATTCAAATCACTATGATCATGTTTTTCCCCATTCGGATGGTTGATGTGAACATTAACTGAAGCTCCTGACCAATATTTGCATGATTTTATGCACTGCACTGCTGTCACACAACTGGCTGATTAGATAACCGCATGGATGATTTTTGGTGCCAGATGACCTGGTTTGAGTATTTCTGTAACTGCTGATCTCCTGGGATTTTCATGCACAACAGTATCTCGAATTTACTCCAAATGGTGCCAAAAACAATAAACATCTAGTGGCCAGAGTGGCAGTTCGGCAGATGGAAACACCTTATTGATGAGAGAGGTCAACAGAGAAAGGCCAGACTGGTTTGAACTGACAAAGTCTACAGTAACTCGGATAACCACTCTTTGCACTGGTGAGAAGAACATCATCTCAGAATGCTATTCTGAGATGCAGGTTGGCGCTGTTTTGGCAGCACGGGTAACATTATCTAGCTGGATAGGATAACAGATTTTAGTTTTTTTATGTACTTATTTATTTATTTTGAATCTGTGAGAATGATTTGTGATAGTCTTCAAGATTATAAGATTGAGAAGTAACACCGAGTTGAAAATTTAAAATCAATCAATAATGTTTTTCATCATATGATCCAGCAAAACAAGCTTATTGTGAAGATAGATTTACTCTACAATTAAATATTATAATATATAATATAATAAAACAATATTTTAAAAAATGGCTAAAAATAAAATAATTTTTTTTGTGCATTAAAGCTATAGTTTGGTGACAAAATTGTACCCAAATTGGCAATGACGAAGACGATGATGTGAAGAACCCAAGTGCAAATGTATTTATAAACATGAAATCCAATAAATGCTAACTATATACATGAAAGAAACATAAAATATTAACTTGCTGAGACATGACATGGAGCAGACTGAGGATTGGCTGCGACATGGCGTGAAGCAGACTGAGTCGTTATTGTGACGGGCTCAGGCGTGGCTGTGACATGGCCTGGAGCTGACTCTGGCGTGGCTGTGACATGGCCTGAAGCTGACTCTGGCATGGCTGTGACATGGCCTGGAGCACACTGAGGATCCGGGGCAGAAGGTTTCGCAAGCTCAGTGACCATGACGTGGAACTCTGGCTCGGCGGTCATGACGTGGAACTCTGGCTCGGCGGTCATGACGTGGAACTCTGGCTTGGTAGTCATGACGTGGAACTCTGGCTTGGCGGCCATGACATGGGGAAAAGTTGTGGAAGGTGGAGCCGTGGGAGGCTCGAGGGGCGAAGCCGTGGAAGGCGGAGCCATGGATAACTGGGAAACAACTTCAGTGGTCGTGAGCATGGGCAGAGACTTGGGAATGTCCTCCATGGTCATGAACACTGGCAGGGACTCTGGAACAACCTCCATGGTTGTAAACATGGACAGAGACTCGGGAACAACCTCCGTGGTCGTAAACATGGACAGAGGCTTGGGAATGACCTCTGTGATTGTGAGCATGGGCAGAGACTGGGAAATGACCTCCATGGTTGTGAACACTGGCAGGGACTCTGGAACGACCACCATGGTCATGAACATGGACAGAGACTCAGGAACAACCTCCATGGTCGTAAACATGGACAGAGACTTGGGAACGACCTTCAAGGTCTTGAGCGTGGGCAGAGACTGAGGAGTAGGAGCCCTTCTCCTCCTCTTCTTCCAAACAACTGAGAGTGTTGTTACAGGAACGGTCGAGGCTACTGGCATTGGCTCTGGTCTGGTAGAGTCTACTGGCACTGGCTCTGGGACGGTCGAGGCTACTGGCACTGGCTCTGGGATGGTCAAGGCTACTGGCACTGGCTCTGAGACGGTTGAGGCTACTGGCACTGGCGGTGGCTCATTAACCATGGCAGGCATGGGCACTGGCTCGTTGACCATGATGTGGGACGCTGGCTCGTTGACCATGACATGGGACTCCGGCTCGGCATCCACCTCCCCCACAGTGAACGTAGAACCAGTAATCTGCAGGGCAAGGTTGATATACTGAACCAGACTGAGGGAACTGTGACGGCCAGACATCAACGAGGAGATTTGCTCCCTCAATCCAAAATGGAAACAGTCTTTGAGGGTGACCTCATAAAAGTCTACCCGGCAGGCCAGATCGCAGAAGTCCTCCACATAATCCTCCATGGGAGGATTACCCTGATGTAGGCGTGTGAATTGGATTGCAGGTTTATTGTTAGGTCAGTTATTTCTGTAGCAAATTTTGCTGGCGTTGGCGATGACAAAGATGATGACGTGAAGAACCCAAGTGCAGATTTATTTATAAAATTAAATCCAATAAACCCTAACTAAAAATATGAAAGAAACATAAAATATGAATTTGAAAACATGATTTGACATGATGTAAATTTGGCTTGACATTAACTTGGCTTGACTTAAACTTGGCCTGACAAAACATGAAAACATTATCAAACCTAATACCTGACAAAGGACAATGGAAAACATGAGGGCTTAAATACTTGGACATGGGAAAACACATGCCAAAGATGACTAATGACAAGGCTAAACTATAAACAAGATAAAAAGACTAAATTAATTTTAACCAATTTTATATTATAAATTAATATAAACTTAAAAATAAAAGAACAAAACAAGAAACAAGAACAAAACACATAAACGTGACAGTTAGGTTAGTTTATAGTAATCATAGTAAGCTTTAATTAAAAACAATTGAAGTCTATGTTTAAAATTATCTCATTATTCACTTACCCTGATTCCATCCCAGATGTGTCTTTATTCAGCAGAACACAAATGAAGATTTTTAGAAGAAGATAGAGCTCTGTCGGGTCCTTATAATGGATGTACACGTGCCAGCACTTTGACTGTCAAAAAGTAATATTTAGGCAGCAATAAAGTAATCCATGTGACTCAAGTAAATCAATGAATGTCTTCTTAAGCAAATCGATAGGCTTATGTAAGAAACACATCGATAATTCAAATATTTTTTATTTGAAATCGTCGCTTCCATTCAGGGCTCTGATGCAGTTTGAAATGTCCGAATTCTTTCTTCTTTCTTCTTGAAAATAAGCACTGCTACCGAATTGTCAAATGAACTCACAGACACACTTAGCTGCTGGAATGAAGTGCTTTATAAAATGTAAGAACATTTTAATTATAGATTTATTTTTACACAAACATTTCAATTAGTTTCAAAAGACATTCATTGATCAACTGGATTTGTGTGGATTACTTTCTTGCTGCCTAAATGTGACTTTTGGACCATCAAAGTGCTGGCACCCATGTACTTCCATTATAAGGACCTGACAGAGCTCCATCTAGAGGTCGACCGATAGTGGATTTTAGCAATATGACAACTAAGTTGGGCAGTACCTCCGATAGCCAATTAATCAACCGCTAGTTTTTAAAATTTATACTGAATTAAAAAATAACACTCAAAGTAAAATAGTGCTGAACTTTATTATAAAAATTAACAGAGCTGACTGAACCATGAAAATGTATTGTACTTTTTTTTATGAAATAAATATATAAATATTTATATATATGAACTAATATTTGAATTTTAATGTCAGTTGATTTTTAAATTGACATAGATTCCTTAGTCTACAAGAGGGTGCAATAAATACATAAACCATTCAGCACCATTATATTATTGCATAGAACATTCCTATCCTAGCTTTTAAAAAAGATCATTTCATTTTCAACTAATGTGCATAAAATAATTAAAAAATCCATATTTTGGTCCATATTCACAACGATAAGTCAAAAGTAAAATGTGGAGGGGAAAAAGCTTCAATAGACAGTTCCCTGTCAAACACTTATGATGCTGCGCTGAGTTAGCACTTTGGGAACAATTTTAGGTGTGACCAACAGTGAATATGTGTGCAACATGTCAATGAAAATTGACCGGAATTTATAGCCTCTGCGGTGACATCATTGGATGCACATGTAGCAGGGCTATAAATAGATGCGTCACAGGTGCATCATCAGATCTTTTGTCTTCAGATAAGTCTGTGTGTGTGTGCTTCATGAGCCTGTCAGAAACTTTGTACTTTCCTCTGTTAGGAGTTAGAATTGTTAGGCAGTGCGCAGAAACCTTTCTCTTTTCTTTAAAAAAAGAAGAAAAAGAATGCAAATACACAAAGCAAGCGGTGTGTGTTCCCATGTTTACGCTCTATGCCTGAAACGGACGCACACCAGTTTATGTTTTGTGTGTTTGGGGGAAGAGCATGCTGCTCTTGCATTGCGTTTACAGTCAAAATGCTTCACACTCGTCTCGCTTACTTCCAAGAGCCAGCTCCCACTCTTTCATCGTGGGGCTCTCGCATAGATCTGGCTGAGGAGCCAGAGACGGGTCCGTCCCTATCACTCGCTCTCTCCCCAGATCCAGCTGATCCTTCTCGTAAGCCTGAAGCGTGCCTCTATCTGATCCTCTGTACATTCCACTCACAATAATAAAGTGGCTGAGGAATTACTCGAGGTGGTTACTCGGGCTGTGTCCAGACTACAGCTAGACTGGCCACGCAAACAAGAGATCCCCCCCAAACGCTCCAAACTAGAAGACAGATTTCTGTCTGGTGGCTAAAAAAAAAAGAAAAGAAAAAAAAGAGGGAGGGAACACTATATCAGTCCCTTCCTTTCTTTAATAACCTCCATGACAAGCTTTCTCAATCATGGAGGAATCTTTTTACTTCCTGTGTCATCGTGCCCTCGACGTCAACATATTCGACTATCGTAGGTGCTGAGACACGGGGCTATTCGTTGATGCCACTGGTAGAAGAGACACTTGCGGGTTATCTCTCGGCTGGCTCGACATCACTAAAGAGACCCACTCTCCCCACAAAGCCGTGCAGGACCACCTCAACGCTTGTGGGGAAGGCTTATCACGCAGCAGGTCAGGCTGGTGCTGCCCTGCACACTATGGCAGCGTTACAGGCGTACCAGGCTGATCTGTTGAAGGACCTGAGTGCTGGCAACACGGTCGACGAAGAGGCTTTCTCTGAGCTTCGTCGAGCCACGGATCTGTCTCTCCACGCGACCAAGCAGACTGCTCAAGCCATTGGCCGTTCTATGTCTGCTTTAGTCAGCACGGAGAGACACTTATGGCTCAACCTTTCGGTATCAGAGATAAGGACAAAGTTTTTCTTCTCGATGCCCTGGTTTCGCCTTCTGACTTATTTGGTGACGCTATGAATGTAGTTATCACCAGGTTCCAGGAGGCAAAAAGCCACAAGGAAGCCTTCAGGCAATTCCTTCCTCGCCGCACTCAGGGAGAGGGGCTGTTAGCCACCCAACCCCGCCCCAGTCCTTCTAGATGGGAGGCTTAAAAACAAAGCTTGGGAATCATGCTCCCCCTCGTAAAGACTGGGTGCCGGTTCTTCGCCCTCAGCAGCCCCCAAAGCAAGACCTCAGGGCAGTTATTTCTGAAAAGTAAAAAACTCTGATGGTTTTGCGCCCCTTTGGAACAAGTCAAGTGAAACATCCACCTGTACCCTTCATTCCCACCGCCTCTGGTGTTTCGGCAGTTAGCGGTTTCCAGCTAAATGTTGGGTGTTCCGTTGCTTCCTGCCATAGTCCAGGACACAGGACACTCAACATCCCCTCAACAGGAAGTGTCAGAATCGATACCCATCTCAGAGAACCTGGCAGTGTGGAAACTACTGCCAGGTGTTTCTATGTAGGTCCTAAGAACAGTAGAAAAAGGCTACAGAATTTAATTCATTCGCCATCCTCCACGTTTCAATGGCATGGTTCCCACTACCGTGAAACCGGAGCAAGCATGTTTACTGTGGAAAGAACTACAAATCTCTTGGTCAAAGGGGCCATAGAACATGTTCCCCTTCCAGAGAGAGAGTCAGGTTACTACATATACTTCCTGGTTCCCAAGAAGGATGGGAGGTTGCGTCCGATTTTAGACCTTCAAGGCTTGAATCGCTCTGAGGGCGTTCAAGTTCAAGATGCTAACCGTCAAGACGGTCGTGTCTCAAATTCAACATTGCAATTGGTTGGTCACGATCGATCTCATGGACGCATAGTTTCATGTAGAAAGTCTGCCACAACACAGGAAGTTCCTGAGGTTTGCTTTCAGGGGCGAAGCTTTCCAATATCGGGTTCTTCCGTTTGGTCTAGCCTTATTACCTCGCACATTCACGGAATGCATGGATGCAACACTGGCTCCTTTGTGACTCCGGGGCATCCGCATTCTGAATTACATTGACGACTGGCTGATGCTAGCACAGTCACAAGAACTGGCATTACAGAACAGGGATATTGTCTTAGCTCATCTGGTTTCTCTGGGGTTGAGGCTCAACGCCAAGAAAAGCATCTTCTCTCCCACTCAGAATACTACCTATCTGGAGATCGTAGGGAATTTGATCACAATGTGGGCACAATTGTCTCCCGCTCGAATTGAGTCCATTCAGAACACCCTAAGCAATGTCAGCCTAGGCCAAGGTTGCACTGTTCATCAGTATCAACGACTACTAGGTCTAATGGCAACTGCGTCCTCGGTGATCTCTTTGGGCCGTTTTGCACATGAGACCATTTCAGTTGTGGCTCAAAGCCAGGGGATTTCATCCAAGGGCCAATCCCCTAGGCTCACGCCAGCTGAACAGACTGGCACAGGAGATTCTCCTTTGGTCTCAGGGCAAGCTCCTGTTAATCAGAGCAGCTTGTATTCCTGGATGCCTGAATGGGAGCAGATTTACTGTCAAGACAGAAAATACCAACAAGGAAGTGGAAACTCCACCCCGAGGTAGTGGAACAAATCTGGTTGAGATTTTACAAGAGCAGAAGTGGACCTCTTCACCTCCCAACAGCGCAATGTCCCCTCTACTTCTCTCTGAGTCACCCAGCCCCCCTGGCTCTGGACACAATGGCACATACATGGCCCAGAATGCGCCTGTATGCTTTTCCCCCGGTTTCTCTGCTCCCGGGAGTCTTGGCCAGAGTTCGCCAGCAAGGGCCCTGCCTCTTACTGATAGTGCCGCGCTGGCCGAACAGGATATGGTTCTTGGAGATAATGTCTCTCCTTGGGCGATTCCGGACAGGAGGGACCTTCTGTCTCAGGCGCAGGGGACAATATTTCATCCCCGGCTCGATCTGTGGAACCTTCATGTTTGGCCCCTGAAGGGTACCAACTGAGGGGACACTGGGCTTTCACCTGAAGTTATCGAGACCATTCTAAGTGCTAGGGCTCTCTCTACTTGGAACAAATCTGGGTGAGATTTTACAAGAGCAGAAGTGGATCTCTTCGTCTCCCATAAGCTTCATAATAACAGCAAAATACCACATTGTTTTTTTATTCAGTAAAGTTGTATGTAGAGTAGAAATATTCACAGATAGCAGTGGTATTTGGCTGAACTCATGCTGAAGTGGCTCAGACTATGAGCCTATGCCAGGGGAGGTTCAAACAGATGGAACACAACAGACTGGAAGCGAACACGAGGATCTCAAGACTCACATTTCCAAGTTCAACATCTTTCCTGACAATTCATTTAAACAACTGTTTGCTTAATCTAAGAAACGCTTATAAGAGAGCAAGACTTAATGGCCAAAGACCTCCACCAACTGTAAGGGACTGTTCACACCAAACACTTTTGCAACCATCCATTTGTTTTTCTATGTAAATGCATGCTAGACTAGTTTTTTTGTTTCCCTTTGTTTATGTTTATTCAGCATCTTGTACAGGAGCTCTGTTTTTTAGAGGATGTGTCTAATTAAAAACATCTTTAAAAGCATATCGAGACACCTGCTTTCTCTTCAACTGCTCTTTTTTTTAAATTTAATTCAGATGTGTTTCTGATATGTTTATACATTTCTCTCGGCTGCATGAAGATATTAATTTGCTTTCTACTTCACTAGCTTTAAATAGGCAACTTAGCTGGCTAACGAATGCATAAACATGATCAGCTGGATATAAACTAATGCAAATATATGTTAATAGACGGTAACAATCATGAAATTTAAACAGTTGGGAGGACTTGCATATATTTTTGTCACATTGTTCTAAACTCTTGAAGTTAGCTTTAATGTCAGCATCCTCTCAGCCTTGTCGGCAAACATAGTGCTGTTCTCTACTAATGCAACTTTATTATGATATAACGACATGCAAATTAGTGTACTGTATAAACACCTTTTCGTTGATGTTTTCAATCTGCATCTGAAGTTTTCCGCTCCATTAAGAGCGTAGTCTCACGTGCCAAAAAACACAGCACAAGGCATCAGAGAAGTGTAGTTTTTATTTCGCCTCTAGAGGCCGCTCTCATACTGTAAAACGACAGCGGACCCTTACCAGCCGCTTCAGTACTGGATAAAATGGGGGAAAATATCGGTGGATTTTTTGCCAATAACCGATAGTTCCAGAAATCTGTTATGGGTGCCGTTTAATCGGCAAAACTGATATATCGGTTGACCTCTAGCTCTATCTTCTTCTAAAATCTTAATTTGTGTTCTGCTGAATAAAGACAGTCATCAGGGTAAGTGAATAAGTCTGGCACCATCAATCATGCCATGGTCGATATCACTGAATCACATTTTCCCCATTCTGATGGTTGATGTGAACATTAACTGAAGCTCCTGAACCATATCTTCATGATTTTATGCATTTCACTGCTGCCACACGATTGGTTGATTAGATAATCACATTAATAAGTAGATGTACAGGAGCTAAATGAGTTGTATATTTTATTTATATATTAAACATGTAGTTTAGTTTAATTAAATATAAAATGTATTTTATTTATATTAATATGCAATTTATTTTATTTATTAAAATATTAATGTATTTATATAGTGTAATAAATATGCTATATACAGAACGATATTACATTTCTTTATTAATTAATATACATAACATTAAATAAAATAATATTTATTAAATATATATATATTCAAATAACATCAATATTAAATTCAATTTTTAAAATAAGAAGTAAAATATTTTTAGAGATCTAGAAAATCTAGAGATATTTAAAAGTCCAATAAAGTGCATATAAACAATTTTATAGTTAAATAAGAATGTTAATTGTTGTAATCATAATTATTTCCTTCTGGGTATGCTATTGCTGTTTATTATATTAAATATAATGTTAATTTTTACTTTCCATTGTGCCTCTTAGAGCTGATTTTGAATGCTAGAATGTGTCCTGTGAACGCAAGATCGTACTGTAAGCAGTAGCGGATTTTAAGATCTTCTTTACATGTTGTACAACCAAGCTGTGACGTGCACAGAAGGGGCAGCAGGGGCGCAAGCCCCTTCCATTCACAAATCGCCAGTCCAATTAAAGTCCAGATAAAAGGTAGACATATTAATAATTAAATTGAAATAAAAAAAAAAATGAAGATCTCGTAATAGTCCCACAATAACAGTAATAATGTGTTATGAGATTTTTTTTGTAAACAGTGGCCTTTTTAAAGAAAATGAAGTGGAGATGTCTTTAAGAGCAAGCGCTACAGCAGATCGGGGGCAGATTTCAATAGCAAGAGATCCTCCCTATGCTCTACAATCACTTTGAAGTGCAGAGCACTTGAAGTGGGTACTCTGAAGGAAACAAGGCATTGCTGTATGAATGTACCCTTTGCTAACAGTCTTGTGGAAGGGCCCTCTGAGAAAATATTTTTTCACTTTTGTTTTAGACTAGCTTTCAAGTCAAATCAAAAGAATAATACTCGAATGCTACCGCATTTCTGACATTGTGCACCTGCAGTGTAGACAGATTTATTAATGATATTGGAAATGGTCACATTGCTTTCAGCGATAGAAATTCAATTTAACTGAAGGAGCTGTCTGGTTCAGCCAAAACCAGTTTGGTTTTGTTGAAACTAATAAGCCACACTTTCAGAAAAAAAAAAACATGGTTTTACAAAAATTTTTTGGTCAGTAGTCTACCATGATAACCATTCAAAGTCATGGTACCATCTTGACACCATCATTGTACCATGGTTCCACAATATTATTGATGTAATGTCCTGTATATTTTTAAATATTAATTACAGAATACAGCAAAATAACATTATATGAATATAAAAAGAAATGAAAATAAAAGAAATGAAAAGAAGTAATATAAGAAGTGTCAGTTATGATGACTGGATGAAGTGAGGGAGCAGAGATGAGAGAAAGTGAAAATAGTGATGAGACAAGAAAAAAAACTTTAGAGCCCCCAAAACAGAATTTTTTTTATAAAATTAATAGACACTGTGCTGTTACCAGGGTAATACTATGGTACTGAATGATTATTACGTTAATTGATGATACTAACATTGTTCTCCAAGGTACTTGTACCATGGTTTTATTATGACACATGTCACAAACATGCGGTTATCACAGACCATGTCTGAAAAGAAATAAACAAGTGTTATACCATGTTGCTTTTTGTGTGAAACATAACAGAAAATGCTATTACTTACTGATAAGGTAAAAATAATGAAAAATATATTATACACGAAAAAATGCTCAAAAAGCAATGAAATTTATTAGTTAAGTATATATGGTTATGACTCATTAAAAAATAAATAAAAAATAGTGCCATTTAATAGTCTTCCGCTGTCCTTGCTGAGGTTTGTGCACGTCAATGCAACCAAGTATGATCCTATTTCACGCTTTAATGTCAAGTCAATATCAAGCTCACAGTAGGACAAATGAGCCGCTTGAGTAAACTTGGACAGTGCCACATTTGAGTTCGATTCGTCTGAACAGGGCACAAAATGTTATATTCACTCTCTCTCGTCAAAAATGCTTTCTAGCTCGAGCGATGCAGGCAAAAGTTGCGCGTCGGATAGGCCAGAGCGAGCGCTTTGAACGGCGGTGTGCGCGTCTCCTGTGCTGGAGGTGATTTGCAGCACTGTTGCTGCTGTTCTTTCTCATTTTTTTTCTATGAAGAGAGCGCTATGCTAGATTAGCATTTAATGCTTTACCAGAGGCATGTAGACCGCACGGGGACTGCGCTTCATCATGCTTCTGTGATTCACAGCCGTTTCAATTGATAATGAGATGGTGCATGACTGCAGCGTCTTGCCGAGGCCAGTGAAAGTGCTCTGATGGAAAAAACAGAGAAACACGGCGAGGCCCTTCAAGAAGTATCTGAAATAACTGGGTGTCAGGATATTTTAGGGATTAAAAGATCATGGTACCTGCATGCAATTTTAGTTTGAATGTGGCCTTCCAATTTTTGGTTCACAAATCAGTTTAGATGAGTTTATTGAACGTTGCCCAAATCCACCAAATTAGAACTTCACATTGATATTTTATTCTTAAACGAAACAAATTAGTTAGCATGCTATTGCTCTTACTCATAACTTTGGATAAGGGATTTGTTCATAGTTGAACTCATAAAGTTGAACTCTACTCAACTTTGTCTTTTTTGCTCCTGTCACCTCAAATAACCAGCTCTCATTAAAAATGAATGACTTCCAGACACTTTGTTGTTGCAAAGTTCTGTCATATAACGTCATCTTAACATGAAAGAGAGAGCTTTTATTGCTTGTTGCTTTATCGTTTTGTTGCTTTTCTGTTGTGCCTGGTTAGGACACAGTGCCCAATTTTAAATACTTCATCCTATCCCAGTTATTGTGCGGAGTCAATTATTAGTAAGTCATTGCAAGCTTAATTTTCACCAAAAATGTAAATAGTGTGGTTCTATGGCACTATCAAAACATTGCTTGTTTGGGCATCACGACCAGCCTGACATACACTCACCTAAAGGATTATTAGGAACACCATACTAATACTGTGTTTGACCCCCTTTCGCCTTCAGAACTGCCTTAATTCTACGTGGCATTGATTCAACAAGGTGCTGAAAGCATTCTTTAGAAATGTTGGCCCATATTGATAGGATAGCATCTTGCAGTTGATGGAGATTTGTGGGATGCACATCCAGGGCACGAAGCTCCCGTTCCACCACATCCCAAAGATGCTCTATTGGGTTGAGATCTGGTGACTGTGGGGGCCATTTTAGTACAGTGAACTCATTGTCATGTTCAAGAAACCAATTTGAAATGATTCGAGCTTTGTGACATGGTGCATTATCCTGCTGGAAGTAGCCATCAGAGGATGGGTACATGGTGGCCATAAAGGGATGGACATGGTCAGAAACAATGCTCAGGTAGTCCGTGGCATTTAAACAATGTCCAATTGGCACTAAGGGGCCTAAAGTGTGCCAAGAAAACATCCCCCACACCATTACACCACCACCACCAGCCTGCACAGTGGTAACAAGGCATGATGGATCCATGTTCTCATTCTGTTTACGCCAAATTCTGACTCTACCATCTGAATGTCTCAACAGAAATCGAGACTCATCAGACCAGGCAACATTTTTCCAGTCTTCAACTGTCCAATTTTGGTGAGCTCTTGCAAATTGTAGCCTCTTTTTCCTATTTGTAGTGGAGATGAGTGGTATCCGGTGGGGTCTTCTGCTGTTGTAGCCCATTCGCCTCAAGGTTGTGCGTGTTGTGGCTTCACAAATGCTTTGCTGCATACCTCGGTTGTAACGAGTGGTTATTTCAGTCAAAGTTGCTCTTCCATCAGCTTGAATCAGTCGGCCCATTCTCCTCTGACCTCTAGCATCAACAAGGCATTTTCGCCCACAGGACTGCCGCATACTGGATGTTTTTCCCTTTTCACACCATTCTTTGTAAACCCTAGAAATGGTTGTGTGTGAAAATCCCAGTAACTGAGCAGACTGTGAAATACTCAGATAGGCCCGTCTGGCACCAACAACCATGCCACGCTCAAAATTGCTTAAATCACCTTTCTTTCCCATTCTGACATTCAGTTTGGAGTTCAGGAGATTGTCTTGACCAGGACCACACCCCTAAATGCATTGAAGCAACTGCCATGTGATTGGTTGATTAGATAATTGCATTAATGAGAAATTGAACAGGTGTTCCTAATAATCCTTTAGGTGAGTGTATAATTATTAGCTCAACCAATGGTATCATGGAAAACCTGAAAAGGTGAGTGAAATTTAAAGTTGTGATTTCCAGGCCTAGAAAATTCATGGAAATCGGTCAAATATTAGAAGTAATGCAAAAAGTCTATGGACATTTCTGTAGAGAATGTAAATTATTCTAGTTTATCTCTGATTTAAAAACATCTCATCAGCTAGATATTGCTGTTGTGTAGAATAAAGGAAAATGTATTTCAACATTTTCAGAAAGGAAAATTCTCTCACCATTTACTCACCCTCATGCCATCCCCAATGTGTATGACTCTCTTTATTCTGCTGAACACAAACCAAGAATATTTCAGCTCCCTCTCAATGCAAGTGAATTGGGAACACAATTTGGAAGCTACAAAAAGCACATAAAGGCTGCATAAAAGTAATCCATAAGACTCCAGTAATGAAATCCATGACTTGAGATGCGAAATGATAGGTGTGTGTGAGGAACAGATTCATATTTAAATCCTTTTTTACAATAAATTTCCTCCCTTCCCAGTAGGTGGTGATTTGCATGAATAATGTGAATCGACAAAAACAAAAGAAGTATGTGGAAGTGAAAGTGGAGATTGATGTTAAAAAAGGACTTAAATATTGATCTGTATCTAACCACACTTATTATATCACTTCTGAAGACATTGATTAAACCACTGGAGTCGCATGATTACTTTTATGCTGCCCTTATGTCTTTTCGGTGCTTAAAAATGTTGTTACCCATTTGGTACATTTGCATTGTATGGACTTACAGAGCTGAGATATTGTTCTAAAAATATTCGTTTGTGTTCAGCAGAAGAAAGAAAGTCATACATATCTGGAATGGCATGAGAGTGAGTAAATTATGAGAGTATTTTCATTTTTGGGTGAACTTGTATTCTTGTGCTAAAAAAAGCTAGAAACTTTGCAATGAATAGAATAGAACACAGGTGTCATGAGATGTGTTTTTAAAAGTTTCTTGTCTTTTTAACTTGACACGGTGTCTACAAAAGTGGCAGTGCTGCATGGAATGATGGAGAAAAAAAGGGAGGGGGGGGGGACTTTAACAATTCATGGGGTACTTTTAAACAATTCAGTCTGGCACTGCTAGTTGCACAGAAATTGCACACTTTACCTTTATCCCTAAACATTTAGCATTTTAGAAGAAATAAGTGAAATTAAACATTATTTACTCTTTATGAACCATTTATATTTGTCAGTTGTAGCCAAACCCCTTTTTTAAGATTTATTTTACTTGTAAGGATATTTTAAAGCAATGTTGTTCACAAGTAGCTAGTGGGGAAACATTTACAGTATGTGTGCTTGAGAATGTGTGTTTTAAAGTTCTCTAAAAGCTCTGAAATATCTCTTCCACCAGACTCCAAATGAGCCCACAGCTTTCAATAAAATAATATATTGTGACAATCCTCTGCTGGTTAATCTCTCCTCATCTTCTCCTTTACTCTCTCTCCTGTCAAAGTCACGCCCTCACAGCCGTACATCCAGCTGGAGTCTGGCGAGCCGTGGGTGGAGGAAGACGAATTCATGGTGACCTGCATCGCTCCCGACGCCAAACCTCCTGCAGAAATCAACATGTTCAAAGGTCATCCTTTAAGAGCTTGACATCTTATTGCTAATTCTGTAATCACTGGCAAACCCTCATGTTGTTCCAAACCCATATGACTTGTTTTCTCTCGTGGAAAATAAAAACGAGATTTTAGGCAGAATGATAGCCTCAGTCATAGCCTAAAAAGATAGCCTCTTTTTAACCTTAACGGTATTCATGGAGCTTTATACTGTGAATCATTCACCCATTCACACACACATGATGGCAGAGCTGCCATGCAAGGTGCTAGCCTGCCATTGGGAGCAACTTGGGGTTCAGTGTCTTGCCCAAGGACACTTCGGCATGTGGAGTCATGTGGGCCAGGAATTGAACCGCCAACCCTGCGATCAGTGGACGACCAGCTCTACCACCTGAGCCACAGCCACCCCTAATGAAAGTAAAAAAACAGTAAAAATGTACAAATATATATTTTTCAAACTTGTATTTTTCTAAAACTGTAAATCCATTAAAAAAAAATTACGTTTTAGATGCTTTCAAATGTCCATATTGTTCGTTATTAGTGTCTGTTCAGATGTAAAAACATGTAAGTTTAATGTTGCAAAAATAACGTACAAATAGCTACATATATTAATGAGATCAGGCTGTTTATTATCAGTATTGGTATTTACCATCTACTGATAGTCTGTTTCAAAAAAGGAGACAAGTAGCTGTCATTTAACCATATTCCTTAGATGTTCACTGTATTTTGGTGGTCCCTAGGTAACTATAAATTAACAGTTTATACTACCTTAAAGTAAAGTGACTCTCTACTGATAGGAAATTCGTATGGAACAAACAGTCAGTAGAGCATTTCCAGAAATCCTTTGATTAACTAAAGCTGAAATAAGTAGGTCATTAATAAAGATCAATGTACAGGCTACTGAAAGTCTACTGAATATTTGTTGAAACACTGTTTACTAGCTATAGCATGTCAGTTGATAATTCACTTATAGTCAGTTGAATATCTTTAGGGGGACCATTAAAATAAAGTGTTAGCCAAAAGTCCTGTATGGATTCTTAGATCAGTGTAGTTAAAGTATTTTCAGTGTTGAATGAATGTAGATCATTTGTTCTGTACACAAAGGGTAAACTGCAACTGTCAAATGCAGAAATGCAGGCACAGACATACTGTCAGCTCGTGCTCCAGAAGTCAAGCATGCGATCCGCAAAGCAAGTAATTTACACTTAATGCAGATGTTTACATGGATTTAGGAAGAAACTGATATACTGCAACACTGATATAAAAATGATATAAAAATGTGTACTTATAAACCGAGGTCATATGTGCCCATAAATACAGAATCACCCTGAAAATGACAATGAGCCCATGTTATCATAATCGGCAAAACTTACCATGCTGCAATTGTAATCTTGAAATATCCGCTTATCTTGGTGTAAATTGAAAGCACTGCATGACGAAACTACTCTTTTCATGGTGTGGAGCGAAAAAAGTGTTTATTTGGCATTGTTGCTGCTGCTGAAGTGGTGGACTCGACTCCATTGACAGAACACAGCTGTAAAGTCCGGCTGTCATAAAAGTCCCTTTCAAAAATCTCTCAATACATTATTCATTTATTTACACTTATTAAATAAAAACCAGTAATTTAATGACAGGAATGTCACCCATTGTAACAAAGTAAAAGTACTTTTTTTTTCTTTCAAAATTGACTTGAGTAAGAGTGAAAAATACCCACCTTTAAATGTAGTCATAAAAGTAGATTTTTTCCAAAAGTTTACTCAAGTAAATGTAATGGAGTAAATGTAGCTTGGTACTACCCACCTCTGTACACAACACAGATTAAAGATGAAAATTAGCTCTGGGAGCTTTAAAAAGCATTGGCTGTAAACTCATATGAAGAGAAGAAGACTTCATTAATAATTTACTAAGTTGGTGTCACACCATCCCTTGGCAAGATTTACCCTGAGGCAGCCTACTGTCTCTAAAACTTCGGCACACTGTGCTTTCTTCTTTCTTCTCCCTTTTTCAGATGGAGAGGAGCTGACAGAAACCGATTCCTTCACAATGTCAGGCTCACAGGATAAGCTTCTAAATACTCACACTGAACTCATGTATGTTAGTATGTGTACACATAGAAGTCATAGAAGTTTTTTTTTTTTTTTTTTTTGCTGTTGAATACCCTTTACCATTTGCTATTTATTTTTTAGTATTTGACCTTGTGGGTACTATTTTTGAAAAACTGTAAATTCTTCCAAAAGGTGAAGGCTTTTAAATACTTGTATAGATGCAGCGGTCAAAGGCATTTGTTTAGAAGAACCTTTCATACCTCCCTTTAACACCTACCTTCAATTATAAAGAGTATTTGAGTAGGAGAGGTGATGGCATTAGACCGTAGCCCTTGGATATTCAGATAAAAGAATAACTCACCCAAAAATTCCATCATCATTTACTAAAACCACATATCGTTCAAAACCTGTTTTTTTCTTCCATGGAACACAAATTTAAAGTACGTAAACTTAAAGTTATAACTTAACGATAATCAAGCTACTCTTTTAAAAACATAGTTAGCTACACTCAGGGCCATTAGGCAATGGTATTTTTTTAAATGTCATGTCAAATTTGTTCCATTTCTATTTCCATTTTTATGTTTATTCAAGTTTTTGAGTATTATTAATTGGGTTTAAATTGTTGTCCAGTGTTCCCAAATGTTACTGAAGCAGAGGTACTGCTGTCACGTGGTACCTCTTTTTTTCATGCACTAAGGAGTCTTAATTTGGCCCTGGCTACAATACATGTTACTAACAAAATGTAGTTAAACACTGCTTTGTGGAAAACATAATGTGACAATGTTGTGTTTTGTGATGCTGGTCGTTGGAAAATGTAGCTTGTTCCTGGAAAAGCTACACTGTTGTGCAAATAGCTTAACTAATGTCATGCTAATGAAAAATATAGTTACGTTAGTCTTAGTAGCTTCACTACTTTTACTCAGTTACTCCCCAACACTGCTGATATGGAAAGTTTTCTATGAATGCAAGACATATTGTTGGCCTTCAGTACCAGTTTGTTCCCACTTTCAATTACAACATAGTATTATAAGTTTTCATTTAAACATCTTTTTCAACCTTTTATGCAGCCTAACTACCTATTAGGTCCCAGTTTTGTGACTGCAGCCAAATAAATCTTTACTCAATTGGAAAATCCCAAATCCATATTGGGTTTTGACAGAATCTTTGTGCATGCCAATTAAACTGTGTTCTTGAATTAGGTATTGCCAACAAATCAAGTCAAAGTGCCCAGGTACATTTAAGTGTACATTGGTGGTGTTCCAGTGTGGCAAATAGAGTAATGTTGTAAGTACAGTAGGTTTGTGTGTAACTGTGGCAACATTGGGATAAGAGAGTGCCACAGTGTGAAACGCAAGAACCCAAGGCAACCACATTTTCTCATTACAGAGTCAAGACGAGGAGCTCAGATGACGGACGGCGGTGGAAGTGTCAAGCAAAGAACCCGACCATCCTGCAAACTCTTGAGGCCAGCATGACCATGAGGTTATACTGTAAGAACCACACCTTGTGTTATGCCCACTTGAGGCGGCAATGTGCCAAATGCAATTTGTTTACCTAATTTAATGAACGGGAATACTTGGAATCTCTTGTTTCACTCCAATCCACACTTACATCTCTCTTCCAGTCTGTTTTTGCAGTGTCACTTTAAAAGGTTATTTTCTCCCTTTTTCTTCCCTTCTATGTCCTATTATCATCTGATAAGGAAGGAATGAATGTTTCTAAAGTAGAGATACGTGTTAGACCATATACCCTTTTTTTCTGTCAAAATGACAGGAAGCATTTTGGATTATCCGTCAATCGTCATTAGTCATGAAACACGAGCAGAACGAATTATCTGTAGATTGTATGTTAAAACCATTCTCATGTAAATTTACAAATTCAGTCAAATGGGACTATTCTTGGGTTTATGAATGAATCTTTTGCGCATTTTAATGATTTTTATTGGAAAAACTGCTTAAAAATTGTTTTTAAATTTCTACAAATTACAGAAAATTTGTGTTAAGGCTCATAAACTTGTCAGCAAAAACATGTTAGTTGGTCAGACTTTTCATTTACCCAACCCTAAAATCCTCTGACTTGTGTTAATTCACGTTGAATGTCAAATATTAAAGGTGCTATACGTGATTTTAGCCATTGGATTAGCCAAGCCCCCTCTTTCCAAAATCCTGCACTCCAAAGATACCAAATGAGCTTTAGTGAGACCGACACCAAACACCGGTTGTCAAAAACTACAGCAGTAAAATAGCACCTTTGTCATTTAGACTCAATCATTTTCAGCAACTACCATACTATGAGACCGAGCAAAATTATTGACAGGCAGAAAGCGTCAGATACAGCGGTCCGCGGACACATTTTTTTTTAGTCTAGTGCTGTCACAGATACACAGTGAGATATCTCACAACACTTCTTACATCAATATCTTTCAGGGATTAGACATTTTTTTGCATACCTTTTCATGAAAAAAATCACATACTGCATCATTAATTATTAATATTAATTAATCAATTATGATTCATGCATTTCTTTGTGTTTATTTGTTTTGCAATGAGCCAATGGATTACATATTTAAACTCTCATTTCAAACAGGGTTGAATTGATTGGAGCACACACTGTAAATAATGTAATCTTACTATAGAAAGTAGAAATTAACACTTTGGCTAGACACATATGACTAAAAATCTCCAGTTTTCTCATTCATAGCCACAATCTGCTGTATGACTCATAGTCAAAAGGCCCTCTTTACCTGTTAAGTAATACTTTCTTTGTTCTCTCACTATGGGAAGTAATTTGCCCTTTACTCAGAGACATTAATTGCTTCTTGTACTAAGATCACATCCTGAACCATTAAAAAACACAGAACTTATTTCAAATGATCTCTTATGAAGGCAGCTTTTATCAAAACCTATGCACATATGCAAAACGTATTTGTTATTTTATTTTTGTTAAATCAACATTGTGCACAATTCATCAATGCACGTTATTACAAAGAAGAACAATGTTTGTTTTCATGTTTCATCAAAACTTACTCTGAAACACTTTCTTTTCCGTAGATGCCACCGAGGTCACATGGGCTATTGGGAAATGTTAACCAATGGCCAATTTTATTTAATTTTTAGTGTACTGGAACATTCAGAAGCAATATGTTGATTTCCCATGTGATCATGTTGGAAATACAATGACGTACTGATTGATGTATATCATCATGAAACCAGACAATCCAAACACAAGTGGACAAAAGAGAGGCATATTGCGACCAGATGAAAACAGTGATGTGTCACACCTGTTCACTTGTAAAAGGCATCTTAATACCCAGTGTAAACGAAGCATATGATTATCTTTTGTGGATATTAGGTGAGCTTTGAATACTGGTCGATATAATGGCCATTTTAAATTCCATGTTATATATGATGCATTTCTTGTGTACAATGAGACAGGCATAAGCTTCTCCTGAAATGCCAATCACATATCTATTTTTTCTGCTCTCTAAATTTATGCTTTAAAACACTACCCCTCACCCCCCTTCACCCTCACTCCAGCTCATAGTTCCATTACCGTTCAGCCAGTGCAATAAGTGCTAATGTAGCAGAACCGATGGCCAGCATTGCAGTCTTACTCAGCACGCCTGGTCCATCAAATCCAACTTTCCACTGCCCATTTTCATCTACGGCAGATTGTGAGCAAGACGGCACTTTGTCATGGCAGACTCTCATCCATCCATCGCGCCCGCTTCCAAACTGATTGGGGCAATAACAAAGAGCGGCCCAGCCCCATAATTTATTTGATGGCAAATGTATTATTCAGGAGCTCTTCTGTAATTTATTCATGTTCTGCATTTCCTTATTACAGTTTAAACATCTGTTATTTTGGTTTATGGACTTGTGCCAGTGTGTGGGTCGCTCTTTACTTAATGGCTTCATCAAAGGGACAAGCAATGTCTTCCCGGTGCAGTTGCGTTAAATGTCCTTGATTTAACAGAGTTGTACGGGACTAAAATCGTCTAAAATAGAAAGAACTAAAATAGAGTTGTTCTCTCCTAAAGCTGTGATGTAGTTTTTCTCTCTTGCTATTATTTCATTCCTTTTCATAACTGTATCCAACATGAAAGGACACGGTTGTTGCTGAACAAAGGCAAAATCTTTTGTTTTAATAATATTTTCCCTCCTCATCACACTTGACCAGTTTCTCTTTTTATTTATTTTTTAAGAAAAGTGTGAACCATACTGTGAACTGATGCGAATGTATATAAATGTTTCCTCTATCTCTTCATGTCATAACCTTTCATTCTGTTTTTATGACCTTCCTTCAGTCCCCCCGCAGGCTCCGATGATAGTGGGATTAGAAAATGAAGAGGTAAAAGGCTGGTACCTTTCTCAAGGTGGTGTGCAAGTACAATATGGGGGGAACCCTTTGGCCACTCTGCACTGGACTAAGGTGAGAGATAATGATAAGAAACCCTTTCTTGGGTGCTTAAAATAATTCAGTTTGACACAAAATGACTTTTCTTATGCCTTCATTTATATGAATAGGGTCAAA